>CM046443.1:66915551-67415094 GCA_025506515.1 Flaveria trinervia
ACCAGGAACTATGATGTTGATGAAATCATCTCCCTCCCCTTAGAAGAGTTGAATGAACTGGCTGACATGGAAGTGTCAAGAGAGATAAAGGAGAAAGAGGATGCAAGGTTACTTCTCCAATTCAAAGAGGAGAGGAGACAGAAAAGATTTCACAAGCATACTCCCACTCTCTCTCCAGTTCAAGAAAGTCCTGCACAGGAAGATGTGGCTCCACAAGAAACCCAGGTAGATAAGAAGAGGATAGAATCAAAATGATAAACTACCTGAGTGCCACAGGCTTCTATCAGGCAAATACACTTCTTCCCCTGTCCTATGACTTCATTGAGTTCGAGTACTTAAAGCAACTTGAGCTTGAGTTAGTCAAAGAAAGAAAAACAACCAAAAGGAAGCTAAGGGAAGAAGCTGCAAAGTCAAGAGCCATCATTCAAAAGAATGCAAAGAAGTCTGCTGACAGACAAGAATATGAGCTTCTTGAAGTCATATGGATTCTCCGGAAGGAGACTTGGTCCCATGTCTCTATCTACAATGGATGAGCATATAAGGGTAATCAAGCAGAAGATTAAAAGTGGTGAACTCATTGATTGCACTCTCTTCCCAGTCAAGTCCCACTTGAAGTGGAGGTCAAGTTTGAACAACCAGAGACACCTGAACCAGAACCTCCAGCTGAGCCTCAGCAAACTTCATCTTCTGATCCAAGACAGGGTCAAACTCCCTCTCCTTCTGAACCTGTGAGGGAGGAACACCCAACTGAGAAAGACACTGATGATCAACATGGTGCTGCAGACCAGTCTTCTTAGTTAAAGACATTAAAGAGGAAGAAGAAAATGGCTCTAAACCAAAGACTAAAAAGAAGAAGCCAAAGTCATCTACCTCTACACCCCAGGCTGAATCAGATCAACCTGAGGAAGTGCATGATGAGGCAGCCAATCAACTCCTATGCAAGGCTCCTCTAGCAACCGAGACACCCATCCTATCCTGGACTTCTCTACCAATCCAGAAAGATGGAATGTTATCAGAGATCAAGGTGTTGAAAATGTCTACTCATGGCAAGACATAATCAACTTACCTCTGCATGATCTCTTTGAAATGAGAAGATACTATGAGAGTCTTGATGATCCTGACCATCAAATGAAGAAGGGATGGTCTTGATTATTCTGAAGACTACAAACATTTAAAGATCTTCTAAGTGTTTTGGTAGCATCAGCCTAGGGGGAGTTTGTAAGGATTCCTGAAGTCTATGAACCAACCAAAAACTGCCTAAGTGTTTCAGCAACATGCACTAAGTACTGAAGTGAAGAATGCTTCGGAAGATTTACACAGGCATTAGAAAATACTCTAAGTGTAATATCTTCCGAAGCCAAGACCAATATCTTCCGAAGCCTAACATGAAGTCTTCCGAAGCTTGAAGAGACAAAGTCTTCCGAAGCTTCAACCTATGAAGACAGATTTCTTCCGAAGACTTTTAGTACACATGCTTTATCTGATGTACTGTTCCATAAAGCACCTTTTCCGTTAGTCTCTGATAAGTCACCAACTTACAAGAGTTGGTGAAAAGGTTCATGCTTTTGGTAACTGTACATTGAGGTCTTGAGTCTGAAACTTTCCACTTTATGTACTTTATCCTTTTTGTAATGTATAAGGATGTGAGCTATGGCATGTCATAGTCACAAGGTCAAAGGCAGATATGCCTTTTGATCCTACAATTGATTTTGTTAGTGTCTAGTCATTGTATCCAGCTGGCTTTCATAGTATAGCCGGTTGTAGGTTGTAGTATAAGTATTCCAAGTTCTAGTATCTTTCTAAATGCTTTGTAACACTTGTAAAAGAACTTGAGAAAGCAATATACTGCTCCCTTGAAACTATACTCTCTTGTTCTGTCTCTTGCTTACTTGTGTTCTCTGCATCACCTTTGGTTACCTAGTTCACTGTTTGATTAACGTTTAGTTAATCTCTCATTGTGGTTGTGTTGTAATTGTGTTCAAGCCCTTGAACGATCCTGCAATTGTATCAGAGCTTTCAGGCTCGTGATATAAGATCTAACCATCTTAAGATCCCTCACACACACAAAAACTAAACTTTTTCAAATGGCTTCCATCTCAAAGACTGATATGGAGACTGGAACCATGAACAAATCCCCATTGATCACTCTGATGACTTGGTCAAGATTCGAACCTCAGTCGACCGAACAGTGGGTCATGTGACTGGTCATCAGGATGAACTCCAATCACCCGACTGAGCTGGTCAAATCGGCCGAATGTATCATATGAATGAGTTCAGTCGGCGACTAAACCAATCGCAGGCTCAGTCAACCGATTGAACTCAATCACCTGTTGATTCACCCGACTGAATCCAGTCGCATGACAAGTCAACCGATTGAATTTAGTCGCTTGTTCATTCACCCGACTGTGTCCAGTCGCATGACAGGACAACCGACTGAACATAGTCGCATGGTTCATTCGCACGAATGAACCAGAATGAATTCTATCAATTAAATTAAAACTAATTTGTGTCATGTGATTATCTAATGTTTACGTGTCTTGTGTTTCAGATCGATGGCTGATAGATGGTCTATCAATCCCAGGCACAACATCTGTGCTCATTTAGACTATACTTCTCGAAATGGTGCCGAGTTTGTAGAGGTCATCGCTTTTCTCAGGCGATCAAGGATCCACAAGGCCATCTCTACTCCATGCACACCCTACGGTCTATACACCAGGCTTCTGGGAGAATGCCTCTGTTGATCGATCATGTGAGCCGTACAGCATACGGAGTTCTATTGTGGCATGGATATAGATTACTGCTGCAAACATTCAGAGGGTACTTAAGCTGGGAGACGATACTATCACCCCACCAGACTTCACACACTGATGGTGAGAGGATGTTTTCTGAGGATTAAGTATGTTGGGGACATCAACTCAGGTGTGCTCAACAAGAGCAACATGTGCCCCCAGTACAAGTACTTGGCACATGTCATTCTGAAGTGCATAGCTTCCAGAAGGGGTGGGTTTGATGATTTATCAGACCAGATACAAAATGCCTACGTGGCACTGGTGCTGAACCACCCTTTCAGCTTCTCTAGCATGATCTTCTCTTACCTCGTGAAGAATCTGGAGGCAAAGGAAAGAGGGTTTTTGTATGTACCCCAGGTTCTTGCAGCTGATTTTCGATGAGAAGCTGCCGTCACTTCCAAAGGAGCGCCACGATGATGTGGCTTTGGAGATCATGGACGATACGACCATGGGTTGTATGAGAGTTTACCGGGGTAAGCAGGTAAAGCCCCAGGTAAAGAGACTGATAGGCCATCAGGCCAATGAGAGTTACGTTGCGCAAGGCAAACGTAAGTGGCATCACGTAGACAGTGACTCAGATGATGAGCAGCTACAGCTCCCAAAGCACGACTCTGATGATTATGATAGCGGGGATGCTCGAGATACATTGCCCACTCAACCAAGGGCCCCACTACTGATAGTGCATCTCCGGTACCTGCCCCCACTAGGGATATAGCAGAGTCTGCTGGGTTCCACTAGGGTTTAATACCTGGTGAGGAAGAGGAGGAGTCAGATGAGGAGCCACTAACCGAACTGTGGGAAATAAAGTCTTTCCCACAGAACGAGGGCTCCGGGCGGTTGGTGGATGCCCCGTGTGACATTCGTGTTTGTAGGTCAATATCCGTACGTTAACAAAATGAGATAAAATAATTAAATGCGTCATAAGACTTAATTTTATAATAATTATGGTCATTTAAGGTCTAGCAAAGCCCATTTGTGTGTAAAGTTTATAATTGGTAATTTTGAGAATTACGGGTTGCGTAGCGATAAAACGTTTGACGATGTTGGTGATAATTTGGTTAATTAAATTGGTCATTTATTTTGATTTTTATAATATAATGAATATTAAGTGAAAATATATTAGTCATGAAAAATAATTATTAATATTATTTACCTTGATCGCATAAAATTAAGACTTTCTAAAAGTTGCCTTGATGCAACGTTCAGTCGGATGCTTGCTATGTTAAACCGTGTGTATTATTATTTTGACTTTTGGTCACTATTATTTAATGTTATGAACCCTTGGAAAGTCTCAAATTAATACTTTTATCTTATAGAAATTTTTTCGCGTAAAACCCGAACGTTTAAGATTTTTACAAAAACACTTAACGAGACCGACACCCGCCTTACACCCGGTGGCATCTCACATAGAGATCCACCAGCCATTTTTAAGACTTAATTACATGATTAGACTAATCTAATCACACTTGGACATCCATATAAAACCCACCCAACACTCCATCTTTTACACACACTCAACATCACTTTCTCTCACTAAAACACTCTATTCTCTCCTCCTTCTCTCTAAACCCACGGTCACACACCATCACCATCTTCATCTTTTCTTGTTTTCAAGATTATTTCTAGCCTTGAACAACTGATTTCAAGGATTCCTTAGTGAGTTGGTGCAAGAGATTGCATAAATCCAACTCCAAGAAGAAGAAATCATCTAAAATCTTGAAGTTGTTCATCATTTGGGTAAGCTTTGATTCTTTAAAAATCTCATGCAACATGACTTTTGGATGATTGTTGCAAGCTTTGTTTACTAAAAACTAGATTTTCTTGAAATCCAAGGTACCAACAATGGTTTTTAAACATGAAAAAAGGGTTTAAAAAAGAATGTATATGTGTGTGTGAACCTTGAGTGTGTAAATGTGTGTGTGTGTTGATGTTGAAAATCTTTGTTTATTTTGATGATTTCTCTTGCATGCAAGATGATAAAACTTTGATTTGTGGTTATGAACATCATAAGAAACCCATATTCAAAGGAGATTATCAAAAATAATGAAACGGGTTATACATGCATATTGTCATGGATGATGTTCATGAACCCATCTTGCTCTTTGATTTCATAAAGGATTGAGATAATCCATGAATAATGGTGATCATGATCTGAAATATTTTGGCTTTTAAGTATGTTTTGTTGAAATGAAAACTAAAGACATAAGATAAAATCAATGATTTGGACTATGTGTTTATCTATGAAATCGTTTATATGTATGTATATATGATTTACACTTTTTGTTCTTGATTTGTTCTTCATTTGTAAGTTTAGAGATGATTGAAATGATTCATGCATGTGATGATAATGATCCGAAGATTTTGATGTTTTTATCTACATTTTATTTTAAGAAATGATAAAAATAAGTTAAAAATAAAGCTACTTGAGTGAAGATTGGACAAGACCACTAGTAGATATGTCATAAAAGTTAAAAGCAAACAAGAAAAGAATCTTTGTAAGATCTGGAATCCTAACTATAAAACACATAATATAGTTAAAAGTTAGTAACTTTACTGAAAATAAAAGTTTGTATGATTGGGTTTAATCTCGTAAACGTTTGACATCTAAAAACGCATTAAAAACAGTGTTTTCGGGTCAAAAACAGTGTTTTCGGGTATAAAACAAATAATTTCTCACAAGTCCGTTTTTGGACAGAAAATATTAAAGTGATTAAAGTTAAAAAATTATGTTTTTAAGTATATAACAAACTCATAACAAGCAAGATATTTGGTGATGACTTTATATGCGCGAAAAAGCCAAAAACCGACAACTTCGGGAAAAATTAATGGACTGTTTTGTAACTGATTTTTAACAAAATATTTTCAGAAGGATTTTGGTATAAAAGAGTTATATTTAAACATATAAAATGGTCATAATAAATATATGGGTTGAAGTACGGTTTATGTGTATAAAACCGTGCGGTTTCGGGTTAAAAATCACCGTATATGGGTGAAATTTGGACCAAACATAATACATCATATTTTTATAATAAAACTTGTTTAAAATAGTTTCATATATATTATACTACTGAAAATATAATTATTTGTTAAAAAGAATAATAAAAGTTGAGTAGTATTGAATAAAGTAATATTTATAAGGTAATAATATAAGAGATGGTTTTCTTTACTAGAATAAGAATATGGATATATCTAATTACTAAAACTTAAATAAAATATTATGATAAAATCATAATTACTTATTTATTTGTTTGTTTATTTAATCATATATTCGTTTATTTATTTGTTTGTTTGTTTATAAATACATAACTTAGTAAATTTACGTTATATTTTTATATACTTTCACATGTTTATTTTGTGTGTTATTGTGATTGTTGTTTAAGGGATTAAATGGTTGATTTAAATAATAATATTTGTCACATCTAATATAAATTATTAAACTAAACCGAAAGTCACCAACGGGTCTTTAAAAAAATGGATTTCAAGATAAGTTTAGTGAGTTGGGTAAACACCTTACGTATTAGACTTATTACTCGACAATTAATAGATCCTTTGTGTTTAGGGCGTTAATTGGTCGTTTTTTTTCTCGGCTTGATTTTTGCTAGATTATCTCCTTGTCACATTTGAAGGTGAGTTTTCACAGCCCCTATTTTCAAATAACGTATTTAAGTATTTTGGGGGAAAACATGCTATAACGATTTTTGTTTATGATATGACTATGGAATAAACGTGATCTTTATGATGGCCTTGAGTTGTTTTATTATTTGCACATGGCTTCCCTCTTACATAATCATTAACCCTTGGAGGGCCACAAGATATATTGGTAGATCTATGGGTTTGACAACTGCCCCTCAGGATCGGTTGCCACCGGTCTGGTACAGAGGGAATATATGTTGAATGGATTTGAGGGATTTTGTGTCTTGGTTTGATTATGTGGCTTTGGTTGCGATCATAGTCAGTGGACCTAGCTAGTCCTTGACGATCCAGAGGTTGATTCCGAAATATCATGTCTTTTATAAAAGGAAATTATGATAACCTTTTGTATAAACCTGTGAACTCACCAGCTTTTTGCTGATAAACTTTTGGGCATGTTTTTCAGGAGATTAGGCATGCATGGGAATGAAAAGAGTTTTAACGGCAAACCTATCAATTTTAGATACCACCTTTGGGACAAATTCCGCTGCCGATTAAAATCATTGTTTATGTTAAAAACAACGTTATGTTATTGCAACTTAAGTTTTCAATTTAAGACTTCTACTTGTTTGATGTAATGACATTTTAATATTAATATTTATTGATGGTATTCATGATATGTTTGCTTGTCAATTGTTGGAATAATCCAACTTCCGTTATCTCCGTCACACGCGTGCCCTTCCGGTGCGCTTTTCGGGGTGTGACACCGGCGGATCGGGAGAGACTGCTGCTGACCCTACATATGTCCCGATCTGCCAAGCCGTGTTCTAGGGGAGCATCCTCCTCGACAAGATCGAGGAAGAAAAGGATGGCTCAGCCCTACGGCATGAGGAAGAAGAAGCGGAGACTCACCTTCATCACACCACAGCTACCACCACAGCCACCATCACTACTCCACCTACCACCTCTCAACCATAACATTTGTCACCACATCTTCCACACCCACCACCACCACCTTCACCTATATTACCCCCAATCTTCACCACTGCTACCACCACCACTACTAGCCATCCAGCTACACCATCATCCTTGCCTACATATCCATCTGGATCACCTCTACCTCCATTGGGGTAGAGGATCAACTATCAGCGTTGAACCGTATGGTGATGCATCTGTTAGTAGCCGATGACGAGAAGACTGCACAGAATTGTCAGTTAGTAGATCTTACTACTGTGCAGTCTCAGCAGCTTTCTCAGCAGGCTCGATTGATTGGTCAGCAGGCTCAGCAGATGTCTCAGCTCCAAGAGCAACATGACAAGAAGATTGAGGAGCTAGAGGCTGCAAACAAGTCCATCCTACTAAAGCTCAAAGGATCCAAAGAAGAGCTTTTGAAGATCGAGAAGGAGATGGAGACGATGATGCTGATGATGATGAGAGTGATGATGATGATGATGCTGGTGAAGATCACTATGGTGATACTGATGTTAGTGATGATGATGATGATGTCTTCAGCTACGGGTGCCACATCAGCGAGCAAAAGGAGGACCAAACAAACTCAAGATCCGAGTGCTCCACATCCAACCCGGCAGCAGAAGAACCGATGATACAAGACAAGAGTAATGCTTAGTTATTTATGTTATTGAATTGAAATATAGTATTCGAATCTTGTATTAAATTATGTAATGAATGTTTAGTGTTGAATGTTTGACTATTCTGTTTTGATTATTAACTAACGATTAGTGTGTTATATGTTTAAATGAAGCAGATCCAGACTCTCAAAGGGATGATTATGACGTTGATCCCCTTCAGCAGGTCAAGACTCAACTAACCATGATTCTTGATCTACAAGGGATTGTCAGGAGATCAGTGAGTTACACCCCTGAAGAAGGGGAAATAATTCACAATATCACTAACAAGAAAATTCCAGATATGTTCAAGCTCAATCCCGATGAGATTGTCGAGGCTACTCCAACTTTTGTAGAAACCAGTGATGACGAGCTGAACGATATTGATGAAATAGAAATCGAGGACGTCACTACGGAGCACTATCCAAGTACGCTGACAAAGAGGGAAATGTGGTCCCTAATCTAGGTGATTCCCTGGACAGTGATACATTTGAGATATTGGATAAAATAGAGCAAGAGTCTGAGAAGGTTGAAGAACAAGCCCAAGCCTCAAATAGTGATGTAGATATCAAAAAGGCTGAATGGGCTGCATGTTTTGAGGAGATCCGAGCACAATGCTCTGCTCCTAAACTGAATGTCTACACCAGCTCTACAAAGTGAAGAAACATCATAAGGTGTGGGCAAGATTATCGCGTGGGCTCATTTTGATGATCTTAATGTATACGCGGTAAAGAGAGAGATGGGTATTGAGTACTTTAGATTCCCGCATGATCTAAAGTCTCTACCTGGTTTTGAGCTCAACCAACTGGCTAAATTGAAGCTGTTATATGTTGACCCTAGGAAGATGTCAGGCTGGTTTGAGGCTGCCTTGAAGAAAGAGTACCACACCAGGTGGGTCAACTTCAAACCTCAACAACCTACGAGGTATATCAGACATTCTGAATTTGATCCCATAACTAGAAAGCCCAAAATAGTGCTGAAATGGAGTCCCCCAAGAACAATGTCAAGAATCCCTCTTAGGGAAATGCCACATGACTTCACTCCAGACTTTAAGTGGTGGTACTATGATTGGAGAACAGGGGAGGCGGTCATAGTTCCGAACAAAGCGGGCAGAATGGATACTATTAGGGTATTTGACCTGATGTGGCTTACAAACTTGTCAGCTGAAGATGTCTACACACTATACAAGTGGCCACTGTTCTATGACACGCAAGATATTGTACAAGCACTCTAATTCCAAAATGTGATACGACTCTGCTTTGCATTTGAAATACATGCAGGAGTCACAAGAGAGGAGAAGTACAAGAAGCACGAGGATGTTATGAAGAAGGTAAGACAATAGAAGATCTAGGTCCAAGGGGGAGTTTTGTAACATTTCGTATTTTCGTTAACTAAAAGTTAACTTCGTTTACTCTTACAAGGATTATCTTTTTCAATTTTGAAACTTGCGTGATTGTTTGTGTTTAATATCTATTGTAATTGGTTTTTCATGAAATGTTATGTATGTATAATAATAATGAGGTTAATATAATAAAAGTATAATAAATATTGAATAATAGTATTGTAATAATAGATTGCTAATAATAAAGATTTAAACTTAACCATCTTTAAATTATAAACTTAGATTAAGTTTGAGGGTTAATTGTCATTTTAGAAACTTAATATAGAACTTTTAAGCATGAAATGTTAACTATTAAACTAAAGGGGCCAATGTGTAACATTTCAAACTTTCAACCCAAACCCCCGCCCATTCCCGTAATTCCGGCCGCGACTCCGGCCACACTCCGGCCAAAGTCCGGCGAGATTAAAACATCAAAAAAAACGTTGTTTCGTAGCTGAACTTTATCCGAATCGCTTCGCATACGTGCTTCAAACTTGAATGCACTTAATAATCGAGTTATACATCGTTACCAAGTCAATTCGATCATATACCGAAACTCTTTTAACTCATGACCGTTTTGTCATTAAAACACAATAATAATCGAATTAACTGAGTACAATCAATCTTCTGTCTATCTCCAATCGTATACACCTTTCAATTTCACCTGAATCAAACATAATCAACGAAATTAAGCATCAGCCTCATCGCGACCAGCACACTAGTCGAACACTACCCTATTGTGTTCAAAGATCAAAATTGACAGAGGGCTTTGAGTCCAGACCATCACACAAAGCTATCCGCACCTTTGATTTGAATATCATTGAAGATTACTTGAACTTTTTGCACTCACGGTCGCGACTTATTCTTCGTTGATACTTCGTCTGTTCATCATCAATACATATTCGAATCGGGTAATTAAATACATGTACATGCTCGATTTACATGGGGAACAAAAGCCCCATGATCTTTACCATTAACAACATCGATTTAACGCTTAAATTGATTCAAATTCGAACTAGGGTTCTAGGGATTTGGGGATTTTGTTTATATGGGTTTTAATGTTTTTAAAACCAAGATCTACCGCGGCTGGATGCCTTGGTTCACTGGTTAAACGCTCTCATCTCCACTTAGAGGTCCCGGTTCGAACCCGGGCACCCTCAAACATTTTTTTAAGGCTTTTCAGCCCTTAAATAAATTATAGAAAATTTTTAATAAATAAAAAAGGGTTTTTGTAAACTTTAAATTTTTTCAAAGACATCAAATTATTTTCTATAATTTTCTAAATTTAATTAATTAATTATCTTTTTAAAGAATTTTAACAAAGGATGTTCTTGGATTTTCCTATTAAAATGGATTTTGAATAATAAATTAATAATTATTAGTGGTCCAAATATTACCATTAAGTTATTATCGTTAAAATTATGATTATTTCAATATTTATTCAAGTTTATATTTAAACTTCACTAGCCATTATCGATGATTTAATGTTATTTTTTTTATAATAATTTACACAAATGGTATATTCCTTTGTTACATTATTTAGACTTCTACAAAAATCCCCAAACTCAACTTGAAATTTTAGCTCTCGTTAAATCAATAATTCAATTATTAAACTTAAATCTTGTAATTACGTATGTTTAGGTGCCTTGTGACGTTCATCTTGGAACGACGTTACTATTCTTAAATAATCTCCATTATATACTATTATCATGTGAGTTTTCCTTGCCCCATTTTATTTTATTTCACACTACTTTGGGGTGAAACATGATTATCTATACATTGTACACTTATAAACGTTTGAGACTTATAAGCACATGCAATTCATCTTATTATTATGTCATGGTTATTTGTGTATTGTAATTGTTTATATGAGATACATAGTTTGTTTACAATCATTAACTATTGCTAGCCTGGCGACGTCTTAGATCTTTGGGCCTGACAAGCCTATTTGGTGCTAACTGAGGTATTGCCGGCTCCTGATGACGTAAGCTTGTTCATCATGGGAACCAAATACACTTAGCCAATCTTTTATACTTGTAATCAAGTCGAGGTTTGGTTGTGACGATATGTGTTCTATAACCTTACTTGCTTATGACCTATGACATGAATTGCTACTTGTAACTTTATCATATTATGTATAAAAACCTTGGAAACTCACCAACTATTTATAGTTGACCCTTTTATTTTTATCATGTTTCAGGAAATCCCCAAGTTTAAAGTGGACTTTTGAAGCTTGGAAATAAAACTAGGACTTGGACCTAGTTAAATAAATAAATGTATGCTACGTTTTGTTTATTTGGGATTATTCATGTTTTGTGACTTATGTTTGTAATGACTTTTGAAACTTATAATTTTAATATTTACACTTAATATAGCGTTATGTGGCTGTGAACAATCTTAACCCTCACATCTCGACGATTCCGCCGTCAAGGTTGGGGTGTGACAGATTGGTATCAGAGCCCATAACTATAGGGATTTAGGTTATTAGTAATGGTGACCTAGACTATAGCTTATGCATGAACCTCATAGGATAATATTTATATTCTTAGAAATATATATATTGTTACATGCTACATAATGCTATACTTTACTTATGTGCAACTTGATGCCTTAGCATAGGTTGCCTTGTAATTTTCTAAACTTTGTTACTTGTCTCCCTAAACTTAACTTTGACTCATTAACTCTCCCCGACAAATGAAACTTCTTAATCTTATTCTCGTCAACACGTGGAATCGTATACTTATGCTTAAGAATTAAATCTTTAGACTTATGTCTAATCTATTTAAATCTCATCATGGTTTGATTTCATAAACCTAAGAAATTTGTGTGACACATGGACACCTGTATTCTGGATTCCTGGCAAAAGGCCCTCGGGCTAAGGCAAGCATATCGCATAAATCCTACGGGACTAGTTATGCTTACCTGGGGATTTCTGGGATGAGTGATAAACCATGGTCAACATACACAAATTTCTAAGGCGAATGGGTCAACTTACCTTGACGTGTCAACGTTTCCAAATGGTAATGCGTTACCAAATGGAACCATTCCATGTGCCTTACAACTTTTTCTCTTATCCTTGTTGAACATTAATCCTTGTTATTCCAATTCTCATATCTAACTCATTTGTATATTCCAGCATGTCTCGGCATCATGGAAAGCGTGGAAGTTCCAATCGTAAGTTAGCCACCATGATTGCTCAACAAATGGCTGCTGTCATTCCGACCATGGTTGCTGAACTTAATAGCACCTTAATGACCAGCGCTAGCAACAATGGAAATGGTCATGGAGAGAATAGCAACAATCAAAACGGGAACAATCAACATGGGAATAATCAAACTTGCACCTTCAAACACTTCAGCTCTTGCAAGCCCACTAGTTTTAGTGGCAAGGAAGGAGCCACTGGTCTTCTTGAGTGGTTTGAAAGCATGGAGAATACCTTTATCAATTGTGAGTGTCCCGATGCACTCAAGGTTCGTTATGCCACTAGTATGTTCCAACAAAGGCTCTTACCTGGTGGAATAGCGAGAAGAGGAATCGTGGACCCGATGCTATTCTAGCACTTACATGGGAAGAGTTCAAGAACATCGCCATCGCGAAGTTCTGCCCAAGGAGTGAATTGCAAAAGTTGGAAGAAGAGTTTTGGAATTTGAAACATAATGATGGTGATCATTTGGCCTACTCAACTAGACATCATGAGTTGAGTATACTGCTGCCCCATATGGTCGACACTGTTCCCCGCAACATCGAGAAGTTCATTAAGGGTGTACCACCCCAAATTCAAGATGCTGTGGTGGGTAGCCGACCCACAACCTTGGAAGAAGCCATTACAATCACCGCTCAACTCACCGAGAACCATATAAGAGCGGGCACCATGTCTGTGAAGGTGCAAAGAAGGTAGAGAAGACGGCTACCGAGGCGGTTAAGGAGACCAAAGCTGAACCGTCTAACAGCCACAACAACAACAAGAAGCGCAAGTTCACACCGGCGCGTAACTATGCCGTGGCTGCACCTAAACAACCCCAAAGGCAACCTGTACCTGCGGCTACATCTGTGGCACAAGTGCCTGGGGCTAGGGCTTATGCTGATCCTCAACCGATGTGCAGCACGTGTAGGTATCATCACCCGGGAAATCAACCATGCCGCATTTGCACCTTATGCGGTAAATATGGTCATTTGGTGGCAACTTGCCACCGTGCACCTAATAATGCCGCTGTGGTCACAAACCGTGTTTGCTACAACTGTGGGGAACCTGGCCATTTTCGCCCACAATGCCCTCGTCTTGTGGGTAATGTTCCACAAGCCCGAGGACGTGCTTTCAACATCAACGCTAACCAAGCACAAGCAAACAACGATGTGGTGAATGGTACGTTAACTCACCCTTAAATTTTGTGATCGAATTCATTTCATATTTTACCTGTATTGTTAAATACCTTAAAAAAATTGAACAGGTATGTTCCTTATTAACAAAACTTATGCCTATGTCCTATTTGATTCTGGAGCCGATAAAAGTTTTGTTTCATTAGAGTTTGAACCCATACTTGCTAAGCCACATACGAAACTAGAAAGACCTCTTACTGTTGAAGTTGCCGATGGAGAACCAATTACCGTTGACGTTATCGTTCGTGATTGCATCTTAAGTCTTGACACGCATGACTTTCTTATCGATCTTATCCCTATGAACTTGGAAGTTTTGACGTCATCATTGGTATGGATTGGTTAGCCAAACACCATGCTGAGATCATTTGTTTCGAGAAGTACATTCGTATACCGTTACCCTCTGGAGATACGTTGAAGGTGTTCGGTGAAAAATCTTCTAAAGGGCTTAAACTCATGTCTTGCACTCAAGCCCGAAAGTGCTTAAACAAGAAGTATATGACCTTCTTGGCTTATGTGGTCAACACGAAAGTCAAAGGGAAAGAACTTAAGGATGTCCCTATCGTACGAGACTTTCCTGAAGTATTTCCCGATGACCTTAGTGGTTTACCTCCCGTGCGTGAAGTCGAGTTTAAAATTGACTTGATACCGGGAGCAACCCCCGTGGCCAAGTCACCGTATCGGCTTGCACCATCGGAAATGCAAGAACTCTCTTGTCAACTGCAAGAGCTGTCCGAGAAGGGCTTCATCCGTCCTAGCTCTTCGCCTTGGGGTGCACCTGTTCTTTTCGTGAAGAAGAAAGATGGATCGTTTCGTATGTGCATCGATTATCGCGAGCTTAACAAACTTACCATCAAGAATCGTTATCCTCTTCCGCATCGATGACTTGTTTGATCAACTTCAAGGAGCTGCCATATTCTCAAAATTGATCTACGTTCTGGATATCATCAATTATGAGTTCATGGGGATGACATCCCAAAGACCGCTTTTCGTACTCGTTATGGACACTATGAGTTTATGGTGATGCCTTTTGGCTTAACCAATGCTCCTGCTGTCTTCATGGATCTCATGAACCGAGCATGCAAGCCTTATCTAGACAAGTTTGTGATTGTCTTTATTGATGACATACTTATCTATTCCAAGTCCAACACCGATCATGAGCTGCATTTGAGATTTGTTCTTGAGTTGTTAAAGAAAGAGCAATTGAACGCAAAGTTCTCGAAGTGTGATTTCTGGCTCGAGGAAGTTCAATTTCTAGGACACGTGGTGAATAGCCAGGAATTCACGTTGATCCTGCAAAGGTGGAAGCTGTGAAGAATTGGTGTGTTCCTATAACTCCTACCGAAGTTCGTTCTTTTCTTGGTCTTGCTGGTTATTATCGGCGTTTCATTGCCAATTTCTCGAGGATCGCGAAACCGCTCACCACTTTGACACAAAAGAATAAACCCTTCGAGTGGGGTTCCGAGCAAGAAGAAGCTTTTGAAACGCTAAAGCATAAGTTGTGCAATGCTCCTATATTGACCCTACCCGATGGAAACGACGATTTCACCGTGTATTGTGATGCATCTAAGCAAGGCCTTGGTTTGTTTCTTATGCAACGAGGGAAGGTCATAGCTTACGCATCGAGGCAATTGAAGGTTCACGAGGTGAATTACACAACTCATGATCTCGAGCTTGGTGCTGTTGTATTTGCTTTGAAGATTTGGAGGCACTACCTGTATGGTACGCAATGTATAGTCTACACCGATCACAAAAGCCTTCAACACGTTTTCAATCAAAAAGATCTCAACATGAGACAACGTCGTTGGGTGGAGTTGATTAGTGACTATGATTGTGACATTCGTTACCATCCTGGTAAAGCAAACGTTGTGGCCGATGCACTGAGCCGAAAGATTCACAACAAGATGATCTCATTTCAAGAAATTCGAGATCGACGTCAATGTTTGACACCTTGGGAGAGTTCGATACTGAAATTCGACTAGATGTCAATGAGACCACCGTACTACTACAAAACCTGAGAATAGATAGTGACATCGAGTCTAGCATCCTGGAGGCTCAACAAATGGTTCAACGAGAAGGGAGAATGAAGGATGAGTTGGAGCATAATCTTCTAACCCAATTGGAAACGAAATCCAATAGATTGATGTACTTCGCCAATCGTATTTGGGTTCCAAATCGCAATAATATTCGTACCTTTATTATGAACGAAGCTCATCAAACTCGTTATTCTATTCATCCCGGTTCCGATAAGATGTACATGGACCTACGTGGTCAATATTGGTGGCCTGGGATGAAGAAAGACATAGCGACTTATGTAGCTAAGTGCCTCACATGTACGAAAGTTAAAGCCGAACATCAACGTCCAAGTGGATTACTGGAGCAACCCGAGATCCCTATGTGGAAATGGGAACACATATCCATGGACTTTATAACAAAGCTACCTCGAACCTCTCGAGGACATGATAGCATATGGGTGATCGTTGACCGATTGACCAAGTCGGCACATTTTATACCCATATGTGACACTTACAAGACATCAAAGTTAGCTCGTATATACGTTGATGAGATTGTAAGTCGTCATGGGGTACCTCTGCACATCATATCTGACCGAGATGCTAGTTTCACTTCACATTTTTGGTCGTCTATGCAAGAACTTTTGGGTACACAATTGGATCTAAGCACGGCTTACCATCCTCAAACTGATGGCCAAACCGAGCGAACGATCCAAACTTTGGAGGATTTGCTACGTCTCTGTGTTCTTGACTTTGGTGGCGATTGGGATACGCATCTACCGCTCGCGGAATTTTCGTATAACAATAGTTACCACTCGAGTATCAAGATGGCACCGTTTGAAGCACTTTATGGTCGTAAATGTCGTTCACCGATCTGTTGGACCGACATTGGTGAAAACTTCATCACTGGTCCTGAACTTATACAAGAGACGACCGATAAGGTTTCTATCATTCGCAAGAACCTTGAAGTGGCGAGAAGTCGTCAAAAGAGTTATGCTGACAAGCGACGTAAGCCATTAGAATTCCAAGATGGGGAGATGGTTCTTCTCAAGGTGTCACCGTGGAAAGGTGTGGTTCGCTTTGGAAAGAAGGGCAAACTGGCTCCAAGATTTGTAGGACCCTTCAAAATCCTGAAAAGGATTGGGAAAGTGGCTTATAAACTAGAGTTACCTTCCGACCTTAGTGGAATTCAACCTGTGTTCCATGTCTCAAATTTGAGAAAGTGTTTGGCCGACGAAAGCCTGTATGTTCCGCTGGAAGACATTCAGATTGACGAGTCATTACATTTTGTCGAGAAACCTGTAGAGATCATGGATCGTATAATGAAGAAGACTAGAACCACAACAACCCCAATCGTCAAGGTTCGTTGGGAAAATACGTGGCGCTGAATTTACTTGGGAACGTGAGAAGCACATGAAGGAGAGATACCCGTTCTTATTTGTATAGTTTCATTTCTTTTAATTTCGGGACGAAATTCCTTTAAGTTGGGGAGACTGTAACATTTCGTATTTTCGTTAACTAAAAGTTAACTTCGTTTACTCTTACAAGGATTATCTTTTTCAATTTTGAAACTTGCGTGATTGTTTGTGTTTAATATCTATTGTAATTGGGTTTTCATGAAATGTTATGTATGTATAATAATAATGAGGTTATAATAATAAAAGTAAATAATAAATATTGAATAATAGTATTGTAATAATAAGATTGCTAATAATAAAGATTAATAAACTTAACCATCTTTAAATTATAAACTTAGATTAAGTTTGAGGGTTAATTTGTCATTTTAGAAACTTAATATAGAACTTTTAAGCATGAAATGTTAACTATTAAACTAAAGGGGCCAATGTGTAACATTTCAAACTTTCAACCCAAACCCCCCCATTCCCGTAATTCCGGCCGCGACTCCGGCCACACTCCAGCCAAAGTCCGGCGAGATTAAAACATCAAAAAAACGGTTGTTTCGTAGCTGAACTTTATCCGAATCGCTTCGCATACGTGCTTCGAACTTGAATGCACTTAATAATCAAGTTATACATCGGTTACCAAGTCAATTCGATCATATAACCGAAACTCTTTTAACTCATGACCGTTTTGTCATTAAAACACAATAATAATCGAATTAACTGAGTACAATCAATCTTCTGTCTATCTCCAATCGTATACACCTTTCAATTTCACCTGAATCAAACATAATCAACGAAATTAAGCATCAGCCTCATCGCGACCTGCACACTAGTCGAACACTACCCTATTGTGTTCAAAGATCAAAATTGACAGAGGGCTTTGAGTCCAGACCATCACACGAAGCTATCCGCACCTTTGATTTGAATATCATTGAAGATTACTTGAACTTTTTGCACTCACGGTCGCGACTTATTCTTCGGTTGATACTTCGTCTGTTCATCATCAATACATCTTCGAATCGGGTAATTAAATACATGTACATGCTCGATTTTACATGGGGAACAAAAGCCCCATGATCTTTACCATTAACAAGATCGATTTAACGCTTAAATTGATTCAAATTCGAACTAGGGTTCTAGGGATTTGGGGATTTTGTTTATATGGGTTTTAATGTTTTTAAAACCAAGATCTACCGCGGCTGGATGCCTTGGTTCACTGGTTAAACGCTCTCATCTCCACTTAGAGGTCCCGGGTTCGAACCCGGGCACCCTCAAACATTTTTTTAAGGCTTTTCAGCCCTTAAATAAATTATAGAAAATTTTTAATAAATATAAAAAGGGTTTTTGTAAACTTTAAATATTTTTCAAAGACATCAAATTATTTTCTATAATTTTTCTAAATTTAATTAATTAATTATCTTTTTAAAGAATTTTAACAAAGGATGTTCTTGGATTATTCCTATTAAAATGGATTTTGAATAATAAATTAATAAATTATTAGTGGTCCAAATATTACCATTAAGTTATTATCGTTAAAATTATGATTATTTCAATATTTATTCAAGTTTATATTTAACTTCACTAGCCATTATCGATGATTTAATGTTATTTTTTCTTATAATAATTTACACAAATGGTATATTCCTTTGTTACATTATTTAGACTTCTACAAAAATCCCCAAACTCCACTTGAAATTTTAGCTCTCGTTAAATCAATAATTCAATTATTAAACTTAAATCTTGTAATTACGCATGTTTAGGTGCCTTGTGACGTTCATCTTGGAACGACGTTTACTATTCTTAATAATCTCCATTATATACATATTATCATGTGAGTTTTCCTTGCCCCATTTTATTTTATTTCACACTACTTTGGGGTGAAACATGATTATCTATACATTGTACACTTATAACGTTTGAGACTTATAAGTACATGCAATTCATCTTATTATTATGTCATGGTTATTTGTGTATTGTAAGTGTTTATATGAGATACATAGTTTGTTTACAATCATTAACTATTGCTAGCTTGGCGACGTCTTAGATCTTTGGGCCTGACAAGCCTATTTGGTGCTAAAGCCGAGGTATTGCCGGCTCCTGATGACGTAAGCTTGTTCATCATGGGAACCAAATACACTTAGCCAATCTTTTATACTTGTAATCAAGTCGAGGTTTGGTTGTGACGATATGTGTTCTATAACCTTACTTGCTTATGACCTATGACATGAATTGCTACTTGTAACTTTATCATATTATGTATAAAAACCTTGGAAACTCACCAACTATTTATAGTTGACCCTTTTATTTTTATCATGTTTCAGGAAATCCCCAAGTTTAAAGTGGACTTTTGAAGCTTGGAAATAAAACTAGGACTTGGACCTAGTTAAATAAATAAATGTTATGCTACGTTTGTTTTATTTGGGATTATTTCATGTTTTGTGACTTATGTTTGTAATGACTTTTGAAACTTATAATTTTAATATTTACACTTAAATATAGCGTTATGTGGCTGTGAACAATCTTAACCCTCACATCTCGACGATTCCGCCATCAAGGTTGGGGTGTGACAAGTTTGTTGATACATGTGTACCTTGATTCTGATCTTAATGTATATGTCTTTGTTGTCGTACGCTTATGTAATAGTTGGGTACTTAATGAAATGCAAATGTTTGGTTGTGATTATAATGTTTAATATTTTATTAATGAGTTGTTTAACGCACATTGACTTGATTATATAGGTTTGTGGTTGATTGAACTAATATAAATAACATTACTATGTTTAATACATTCAAACGTATTAACATGAGGTTATCATGCGAATGGCCCATGCTAATGGACCATACACATGAACAACTTCATGCGAATGACTCAATCACACGACTGAACCAAGAGATTGGATCAGTCATATGACTAAAACATGAGATTGGCTCAGTCGCACGATTGAACACTTAATCGTGCGAATGGATCAACCGCATGTCTCAATCGCACGAATGAACCATGCTTATGGTTCAGTCGCCCGAATGAGCAACCCTAACCTATAAATACCACCTAATTCGTGGAAAAACATAAGCATTCAATCCACATCGACTCCAGACGTACCCTAGCCGTCCAGAAGCCTCTAAGTTCGTACTCCATGTTCATAGAACGTTGTAGATCAATTCCTAATCGATTCTTGATGTTAGTTTCAATACATTATTGTTTCTTTGTGTGTTCTCACTGATTGGATCGCCAATCAAATAGGATTCCGTACTATTTGGTTTGGTTTAACACGTTAATCAGTTGGTGTTTCATTCAAATACTGGATCCTAACACAAGACGTATAAGTCATAAAATCTTGAAGCTGACATTAGGATTTGATCCTCCGGGATAATGTAATCCTTCTTCAACACATAGCACTTCTTTTTGTCAAAAATAACCTTAAATCCTTTGTCATAGATCTGGGATAGAGAAAGCAAGTTATTTTGTAATTGTTGAATGTAGTTTACCTTATCAAACTTGAATTTCTAATTTCCCACTTTGCCTTGAGTGGTGATGTATCCTCCTTTATTTCTAGCAAATAAAATGTGTCCCCCTTTAATTTGTTTGACATTAGTAAGGAGAAACAGGCTCTCGGTCATGTGCCTTGATGCTCCGCTATCAACAATCCAGGTATTTGTAGTAACACTATAGTGGACACCCTGACATTCAAAGAAAATGATTAGTTTAGGTTACCCAAGCCTTACTAGCTTGGGTGACCCAAAGGAATCACACATCATAAACTCAATTCAAAGAAAATGATTAGTTTAGGTTACCCAAGCCTTAACTGGCTTGGGTGACCAAAAGGAATCACACATCATAACTCAACCCACTGTCCATTTGAGGGTGAGGGCAAATCATTTTTCTTCTTGTTCTCATTATGAGACACTGGACTTGACTTTTCTTCCCATAAGCCAGTTTTGTGTAAGGCCTGTTTGTGATAAACAGATGACTGGCTTACGGTTTGAACTTTATGTTCACTAATTCTTTTTGGTGGAGTGATAGAACTTTATGTTCAATTTCTTTCTTGGCTTCTGATAATAAGGACAATTAGAAGCGATGTGTCCATACTTTCCATAATTTTAGCATGATCTACTTTCTACATATTAGTGGAACTAGTTCTGTGGGGAACTGTGTGACACAGGTGTGACTTTAGTCTGTTTAGGTTTGGACACTTCTTATTTAGATGTTTTTGCTTCTTTAACAAAATTCATCCAAATTCATGTGTGACTATGACATGGAGCATGTGGTTGGTTAACTGGTTTGGTCATTTTGGGTTTAGACATAGACATGTTTGAACCTGACTTTACATTAAACTTTTCAAATTATTCTTCCAAATTCACACTAGGCATCTTGCCTTTAGACTTCGAAGTAGCCTCCTTCTGTTTAGTGACGGACTCCACCGGTTTACCCATGGAGTTAGGATCAGTAACTAAAGGAGTGGACACCACATGATCCTTAATTGGATTGTTATTTACTGGTCTACATTTATCATTTAACATGATCTCATGTGGTGGTGGAACCACTTTGTAACCCAAACCCTCCTCGTTGTTCTGTTCTTTCATTAAGTGCTGGACGATGTGAGAAGAGCTGGTCCAACTGTGCAGTTTTTGTTTTAATGAGTTGACTTTGACTTCTAAAACTGCTTTTTCTTTCTTAGTTTCTTCCAGGGAGTTTAAATAGTACTTTATATCATTTTCTTGGTTAAAAGCAACAACCTCGGTTTCCCTTAGTTGTTTATTTAAAAGTTCTATTTTCTCCTTATAATTATGCTCATTTTGTTTGAAAATACGATTAGCTTCTATGCAAAGTTGTAGGTCATTTACTAACCTATCATTGTGATCTAATAGCCTAGAAAATTTTAAATCTATGCTTTCTCTAAATTTGTTACATTCATTACAAGCATGATTTTGAAAGAGTTGGTCTTTAGTACTTACCTGTGAATACTCGGTTGAATCAGCCATCAATGCAGAGTTTGACTTCTCGGATGCTAGAGATTCTGAACATGTCGTTCTGAGATCTTCTTCATTTGGGTGATTGACCACATTCGCATTATCTTCATTATTTGCATCACTAGTTCAACTACGATTTCACCATCTCTTGCAGAGTCATCATCCAAACCCTCAACACAAGCAATGTTGGATTCTCCAGGAGATACAAACTGAAAGGTCCAATCTTGCCCTCCGTCGCCTTGTGCAGTCAAGGCCTTAGTTTCCTTGCTTGATGAGGTAGCACCACTTGTGGGTTTGTCTTGACGGTTGAAGGTTGAGAATGGATTACCATTACCTGTCTTCTTGGGCTTAACACATTCATGTTTGAAATGCCCTTCTTTCCACAGTTAAAACAGGTAACTTTGGTTTTATTGAAACCTAAGGTAGTGTCTTTTGTGGCTATGAAGTTCTGTCCAGTCTTTTGCACAAGCTTCTGCACCCTCCGGACGGCACTAGCCAACACCCACATGATATCCATTCTTTCGAGTTCAGTTTCATCCACCTACTCGTAATCTTCATCTGCGAGATGGTAGTTTCCAATCTTCCGCGCAACTAGGCCATCATAGGAGTGAACGACCGCTGCTAGGAGATCCATGTGCTCCTTTGCCACCTCCACAGTAATATAACCGAGATTCTTGGTCTTCAACTTCATAGCATATGCTTCAGGTACTATATATTGGGTGCAAGATGACCCTGACGTTTTAGATCCTGAAGTAGTGGCTTGGGAAGGAGCTGCTGAACTAGACACAAATGTCATTTGAAGTGGTGCTCCTGAACTTGTTGGAGTGGGAGATGAGTTATACAGTGAATGGTTCTGATCGTAGGATCCTTTTTGTGATCTGTACTTCATCCTCATTCTTCTTCTCTAAGTTTCAGAATGAAATCATTAATATCCAACTTCGCAAGCATATCATTTTGTCTCAGATTTGACACAAAGAGACCCACTTCTCTAGTACCCATCTGCAAAACTTGACACCTTGTCTTCCATGGACGTGGTTACCCTATGAGTGTGCAGCTCACTCATCAAGTGGTAGAATCAGTCGATGATGTCATCCAGGCTCTCTTTCCCTATTGAAGAGAAGTTATCAAACTCCTTCTTCAGAGCCTTTGCCTTTAAGGCTTTCAATGTTGCATTCCTATCATACCGTTTTCCAGAGCCTCTCATAACTTCTTTGCCTGTTTGTTCTCATAAAACTGATAGACTATGTCTTTTGGTATCGACTGAGTCGACAAAGAATACACCTTCTTTTCAGCTTTGTACTTCACCTTCTAGCTATCAGTCATACCACCCAGGTAAGTTTAACACCATCAGCACCAACCGGCATACTATATCCTGTCTCGATTGATTACCACAAATTGGGATCAACTCCATTTAGACATATCTCGAACCTTAGCTTCCTTGTGGGTAATCATCTAACGTTATAAGTTTAGGGGGCTTATTGTGATTCCCAATTCATTTTCCAGAAGTAAAAGGTTCTGGATCCGTGAGTCCTTACCGGTAGTAAACGCTGAGTACTGATCTTCAATCTCTATAAACTTTGAACTTCAAACTCAGACTTATTCACTTGTGGAATGGAGAGGTACAATGGGTCAATCGTGCGATTGAACAAATACGGATGAGTCAATCGTGTGATTGGACAAATGCGGATGAACAGTCGTGCGATTGGACAAAGGCGGATGGACAATGCGAATGGGATTGTTCAGTTGTACGAATGGATGGGCTAATGAGTTCAATCATGCGAATGGATGTGCGATTTAGCCAATCGTGCAACTGGAGGCTGCTGGTTTTGAAAATTCGAAGGTTTTTGGTACTTTGACACAAAAATATGATTTTTCACGAACCCAAATCTACCGTAAGCCGAAAAACGTGAACTTTTAGATCTGGAGACGTTGAAAACGCGGTTTTTCTCAAAAAGATGGTGTTTTTGAATGAAAAACGTGATTTTTACACCAAAACCGATCGAATCACACGCAAAATCAAGAGCCAAAGCTCTGATACCACTTGTTTGGGGACCGTGTACGTACGGAGTACTAACTGATTCTATGCGTATACCAGATCAATAGTGTGGAATCCTATTTGATTGGTGATCCAATAAGTGAGAACGTAGTTTAAATCAATCTAACAATTAAAGAAACGTTAAGAACGATTAGAACAAGATCAACTGCGATCTATGAACTTGGAATAGGTTTTTCTTGAGTCTCTAGACGGCTAGGGTATGATATGTGTGTAGGTATTCAAATTGTTACGTTTTTCCACGAATTAGGTGGTATTTATAGGTTAGGGTTTTCCAATCGTACGACTGAACCATTAGCATGGTTCAGTCGTGCGACTGAATCATGCGATTGATCCATCTTGAGTCAATTTTATGTCTCAGTCGTGCGACTGATCTAGTCTCCTAGTTCAGTCATGTGACTGGTCTATTAGCATGAAGTATTCATGCGTATGATCCATTAGCATGGTCCATTCGCATGAGGACTTCATACGATTAAGATTGAACACGTTTCTCAATCATTATTCACTAAGAATTATGTACAGCAACCACAGCCTATATAGTTAGTTTACTATAATTTATCACACAATAAACAATGAAACATTAAACATTATAAGCATCAATCACATATTGTATTTCATTCATACCCATTCATTATATATATGTAAGACATGATAGACATTTATATTAAGTTCCTAAACTAGGTACATATGTATCAACATTTATTCTAATTCTAAGACACCAAATCTTAGGTTGAATCGTGAAGGAATCATTGGAACCCATCTTACTCTCTTATCGTTATCTTAAGTGCATCTTGTGAGTTCCTTGCCACTTTTTATATTATTTCATATCATTTTGGGTTGAATCATGTTACACTTATTAACTTACACTTGTAAATGTTTTATCCTTGTTATACACTTGTAATTCATACTTTTATTTGTCATGGTTATTTGTGTTGTTGTAAGTCTTATATGAGGTACGTATTTTGTTTACAATCATTAACTATGCTAGCCTGGCGACGTATTAGATCTATGGCCTGACAACCTATTTGGTGCTAAAGCCGATGTATTGCTGGCTCCTAATTACGTATGACTTGTTATCATGGGAACCAGCTACACTTAGCAGTCATATAAACTTGTAATCAAGTCGAGGTTTGGTGTAGCTATATGTGTTCTATAAACTTGAACTCATAACCTATGACATGAATTGCTACTTGTAACCTTGATATATTAGGTATATCAAACCCTTGGAAACTCGCCAACTTTATAGTTGACCCTTTATTTCTAACATGTTTAGGTGATACTTGAGGATTCTTCGTATCTATTGACTTGGACTTAGTTTAATTGAAAATACTATATTGTTTTTTATACCTTGTTTGTATGTAATGACTTAATTCTCTTGTGTTCAAAAAAATGATATAATATGATTTCAACTTATTAGTTCCATGTGCTATGAACAATCATTTCACATTCATCCGCCCGATGTTCTGTCGTCAGTCGGGGTGTGACATAGATGAAGGTGAGGAAGATGGTAAGGTAGAGTCAATTGGGGAATGGGGTGGTACAGGCTGAGATAAGGTAGATGTAGGTGATGAGGGAGAAGATGCAGAAACAGTTGGAGGTGGAATGGCAAAAGATGATGATGAGGATGCAATGTCAACTAATGTAGCATTGTTTGTTGATGTGTGGGGAGGGGCTTGAGGAATGATTGGTAATGGAGTTGGAGGAATGATATTTGTTTGGACGCTAGAGATGGACACATCATCGTCAAAAACTGGAAGATTAAAAGAGTTGAACACCGTATCGGAGTCAAAGAACCATGTTGGTTCAGAATGAACATTTGAGGAATTAGATTCCTGCCAGTCAACATAGAAAGACTCTTGCACAATACGGGTTGTCTTGTTATACAACCCTTGATAAGCTTTTGAGAAGAAGAATTGTTGGACCAAAAGAACCAATGAGCCAAGATCAGAAAACCTCTAAGTCCCACACGGTATCACAACAACTGCTGAAAGCCTCATCAGTAGTTTGACAAGTGCTGAAGACTTCAACAGCTGAAGATCAAGTGCTGAAGACCTTAACAGCTGAAGAACCAAAGTGCTGAAGTACAACAGCTGAAGAACACAAGTGCTGAAGCTGAAAGACCAAAGTACTGAAGAACAACAGCTGAAGAGATCACAAGTGCTGAAGATCAACAACTGATGTACAAAGTCTGAAGACAAAGACTGAAGACATCAGCTGATGATATCTACTGAAGTCATCAGCTGATGAAACACCTGAAGGTCAAAGTCTGAAGATCAAGTACTGAAGCCTCAGTAGTTTGTCACAACTGCTGAAGAGTACTTCTTCAGTAGTTGTGATATCAGTAGTTTTATTTTTGTTTCAGTAGTTTTGTAAAACGACTGAAGAGCTTGTTCTTCAGTCGTTGTAGTTTCAGTAGTTTTATATTTTGTACTTAACTTGCTGATATGTTCTCAGTAGTTGTGAACATTTCAGTAGTTTGTTAAGAATTAGTTATTTTGTATTGGATCTGCCAGTTGTCACTTTCCGTGATAACAGCAGTGACTGTTGCACTCTATATAAGGAGTGACAACCTATTGTAATCATTGATGAAATGAGCATTGAATGGAATGATTGATTGATTCGATTAGAAATATTCTACATCTATAAACATTCCTAGAAATCAGAAATTCATATTCTCTCCTATAACCGTATGCGATCTTAACGCTTACAAGTATCGATTGCTTGCTACAATTTGTCTAATTCGTGGTTGTATTCCGCTGCTTTATATTCTGATACATCAAACTTGTGATCACTGATCTGTCAAATGGTATCAGAGCAGGTTAATCATTGATCGATCTAATAATTGATCATTGAAACTGCTATTCAAGATCCAAGTTTGATTGAATTAGCTTTTGTTTTTGCAAGAAACGGTTATAGAGATTGAATTTTCTGTATTTCTGCTCATTCATCCTGAGATCTTTTTCTTGGTTCTCATTGAGTTTGTTGTGGTTTGTCTAAAACTTTTTAAAACTTGAACTAAACTGTTTTTGAACTGAAAATGACCACTCCCTCCAATGATCCACAATACTGGTTCCTCAACCAAGCCTCCTATGCTGGTTAGGAATGAGTATAACATATGGCAAAGACGTATGCTCCATCACCTGTCTGTTAACAGCGCAGGGTGTTGGACATCAGTGGTACATGGTCCACACAAGCCTATGGTGAATAACCGGAAACCAATCAAATGGTTCCGAAGAGGAGGGAGCAATACTCAGATGAGGATAAAAAGTTGCTTGAGATTGATGCAAAAGCCCATGGAATTCTGGCCATGGCTTTGCCCAATGAAATCTATTCTGGGCTAATGCATCATGAAACTGCCCATGACCTCTGGATTGCTTTGAAAGAACAATTTGGAGGAACAGATGAGGTCTTGGCAAATAATAGAGAAATTCTTGCCCAACAATATGAGACATTCTCTCATAGAAAGGGTGAGACACTGACTCAACAATATGAGCGGTTTTCTTGTTTGATCTCTGAACTAAAAATGGTCAAACTTGAATACACAATATTCAGATGAATAACAGATTTCTCAGATCACTGCCTGAGAGATGGGACACATATACTATTGTCCTACGCTCCAGTGCAAGTTTGGACAAACTATCTCTCACCAACTCCATGGGAAATTGCTCACTTTTGAGAGAGAGATAGAACAGAAGAGGAAAGCTGTCTTCATCTGGAAAGCTCACTGAAGACTTTATACAAGGCAACACTGCCTTGGTGGGTCATGAGTCAGAATATGCTCATCTGAATGCCAGTATGATGAGCATATTAATTTCTCTTCGAGCACTTCTAATTCTGCATTTGTAAGTGTTGATGGTCAGTTTACTGGATGTAATAATGACAAATTATGTTTCATTATGGATGATCTCAAGGGGATTGCTGATGATGACTTAGAAGAGATGGATATTTTGAGCCAAATGGCCTTGATAAATATCAGATCTCAGAAGTTCTACAAAAGAACTGGAAGAAAATTCCCAGGACTCTCTGGCAAAACCAAAGTTGGTTTTGACAAGAGCAAGTTGAGGTGTCACAAATGCCAACGGCTTGGACACTTTGCAAGAGAGTGTAGATCAACTGGATCAACTCTACTGCACCTTTGTGACTTTTCCTGGCAATAGTCAACAAAACAGAGGGCAACATCCTGTCACATCTAGTCATCATCCTCAACAACAATCTCCGGCATATTTTGTTCCTCAGGGTCAAATGCCATATCAGTACCCTGTTATTACATGCCACAGTCAATCAAGTTCAAGTTCCTATGACACCACAACCTCATGCATTACCAGAACCTCAGCCTTCCCTATCTCATCAACAACCTTCATCTCAACAACACAGCTTCTTCACCCCAGGAGTTGTTGACTGGAGCAGTTTACAGATGACTTGTCTGGTCATGATCAACTGTTCTCAGGTGCTGGTCAACATGGTGGTGACAGTCCCTTTGGGAATCTAGCTCTTATGGCTTTGGAGTCTGCTGATACTTCATCTTCAATGCCTCTACACCTCAGGTATCACAGGTATCCTCTGAGGCAAAAGCCAAATTATGTTCTGAACAATGCATAGCAGCATTTGCTTCCATTAGAGAAGCAAATGTAGCTTTAATTAATAAGAACATTGAGCTAGAACAAATAATTTCCAAAAACAAAGCTGAGTTTGAGTTTGTGCTCAAAGATAAAAATGATGAGGTTTATAAACTGAATTGCAAAATAATTGATGATAAGGCTAGAGAAGATGTACTTCTAGAGAAGTACAAAGATCTCAAAGAAACCTTGCAGTTACCCAGGTCGAGTGTGATAGATGGGTACAATCATGCAAAGGTTTTGAAATGCTTCTTAGTAAGCAATCTGCTTCAAATGTGAAGTTTGGAATTGGTTACAATCACACTGCTCCACTACAGATTTTACCCCAAGAGCAGAGGTAGAATCTGATGGTGAGAGTGATAACCAATCCATCAAATCGATCTACCTTCTGATACAGCACAATCAGAAGTAGCAGTCAGTATCAAGTCCTCTTTGAACCTATCAGCTGATGTTGATGGTCCAAATGCTGACATTCACATGATCAATAAGTTGATCAACTCAGGAGTTAATCCTGAAGGTCCTGAAAGGACTGGAGAGCAGGATTAACACCTGAAGTTCAAACTTCAACTGCTGTCAGTACTGAAGAGAAGAAAACTGGCAGTAGAAAGAGTTTGAAGACTACTAAAGAGGATGTCAAGAAAGCAACCAATGCTTCCAAAGCATTGAAGAACAAGTCTTCTGTTGCTTCACCATCTTTAGTTGATGATCAACCTAAGATGAAGAAGAAACCATGTGAAGTATGTGGTTTGTTCAATCATCTTACAGATGATTGTTGGTACAAAAGAGGTTCCAAACTCAAACAAAAAGAAGAAGAAATTAATAAGAAAATGGTAAAAATGAAAAATGAGTTTGAGACCACATTTGTATCAGCAACATCAAATCCTGTAACCCTTAAGTCCTTAAAGCAATCCAAAAAGGAAGGAGTTAAACAGGTGACAGCTGAGGGTGCTCAAAAGAAGAAGGTGCAACATAGGACCTTATCTAACTCCACTAGCAATGTGTCTGATGAGCTGAAAGCTTTATCACAAAATCAGACACAGCTGGTGATGATGGTACAACATCTGTTGGGTAGAGTTAACCAACTAGATTCTCCTATGTTGAAACCACAGAAAAGGAGGTCTAAGCCAAAGGACTCCTCTTCTGCACCATCTTCTTCTTCTCAGGCTGTTGTTACAAATAAACATGCTAGTTTACCATCTATTGATGACCAGGCCCAAAACCAAAAAGGTTTGGGTCTCTAAAACTAACTGATTGTTTATTATTGCAGGGTTCTTCAACATGCCAAAGTAGCATCTGGTATGTAGACAGTGGGGGATCTATGCACATGACTGGGAACATCTCTCTTCTTCATGACTACTCTCAAGGAAAGAAGGGATTTGTCTCTTTTGGCAATGATGCTAGGGGTTACATCATCGGTAAGGGCTTTGTCTCCAATGGAGAAATCAAATTTGATGATGTTAATCATGTGGAAAATCTCAAGTACAACCTCTTGAGTGTCAGTCAAATGTGTGATAAAGGCCATGTTGCCCTTTTCACAAGTCAAAACTGTAGGATTCTGTCATCCAAAGTTTTGCCCTTGATTGACAAGGTGTTGGATGATCACACTCTCCTGAAAGCCAACAGGACAGGAAGAGTGTATGCCTTAGATCTCTCTAAGAAGATAGATCTCAAAGGCAATCCTTGCCTATTTTCCAAAGCCTCTTTTCAAGAATCTAAACTGTGGCACAGGAGGCTTGGTCATGTTAATCTCAAAAACATGAATCAGCTTAGCCACAATAGTTTAGTCAGAGGCTTACCAATAAAGGAGTTCCACTGTGTGATGAAACTTGCACTGCTTGTTTAAAAGGAAAACAGCACAAGGTCTCATTTCCTCCTATTGAAGTGTCCAAGTCCACTGCCTGCTTGCAATTACTGCATATGGATCTATTTGGTCCTGTGAGAGTAATGAGCATGGCAAAGAAGAAATACTGTCTGGTAATTGTGGATGATTACTCCAGATTTGTATGGACTTCTTTCTACATTCAAAGGATGAGGCTGCTCAGAAGATTATCACTTTGTGCTGTACATTGAGAAGCAGTATTCCCTTCCAGTCAAGTGTATTAGGAGTGATAATGGAACTGAGTTCAGAAATCATACACTTGATGACTTCTATCTCTCAAAGGGAATCAAAAGGCAGTTCAGCATTCCAAGGACTCCAGAACAAAATGGAGTAGTGGAGAGAAAGACAGGGACCTCATTGAAGCTGCAAGGTCCATGCTGGCTGACTCAGGTTTGCCATTGACCTTTTGGGCCGAAGCTGTCAACACAGCTTGTTATGTGCAAAATAGAGTTTTAGTAAATCAGAGGTTGATGAAGACTCCATATGAAGTTCTCCATCATTTGGCTCCTCTGATTTCATTTTTCAAAGCATTTGGGTGTCCCTGTTTTATTCTCAACACAAAGGATCAACTCCACAAATTTGATCCTAAGGTGGATGCAGGATACTTTGTTGGTTATTCATCTACTTGCAAGGCATACAGAGTCTTCAACTGCAGAACAAAGATGGTTGAAGAAACTCTACATGTTAAGTTTAATGAATCTCCAAAGGACAAGATTCCACAAAGTCCTGTGGAGTTATTTGATCTGGACATACTGCAATATGTCCTATCAAACTCCTGCTGTTGCTCCGTCAACAGTTCCACCCTGGTGGTACTGCTGATGATGATGATGATTGCAGTACTCACCTCTTCAGGTTTAGTGATCAGCTGCCTGACTCAACTAGACCTGATGTTCCTGTAGCGCCAGTAGCACCATCCACAACAAATGCTGATGAGATTTCTTCGAATTCAACTTCCTTTGAATTACCATCCACTGATTGGTTTCAAGGAAATGATTCACCATCACCATCTGTTGCTGCTGAACCGGCTACAAACACTTGCACAGATCTCATTGTGTATCAAGATCTGAAGAATCACCCTATGTCTCAAATCATTGGTGATATCACTGCTGGTGTATCAACAAGAAGTCAATTGTCAAATTTTGCTTCTATGCTCTCTTCATCAGTCAGCAAGAGCCAAAGAATTATCACATTGCTTTAAAGGACAATGGATGGGTTGATGCCATGCAGCTTGAGCTTCTTCAGTTCAAGAAACAGCAAGTGTGGGAACTGGTTCCTCTACCTCCAGGTAAGTGTGCAATAGGCACTAAATGGGTGTTTAGGAACAAAACTGATGAAAATGGGCTTATTGTTAAGAACAAGGCCAGACTGGTTGTTCAGGGGTTTGCACAAGAAGAAGGTATTGATTATGATGAAACTTTGCCCCTGTAGCCAGACTGGAAGCAATTCGATTGTTTTTAGCTTATGCTGCTTATCAAAAACTTAAAGTCTTTCAAATGGATGTCAAAAGTGCATTTTTGTATGGAAAAGTTAAAGAAGAGGTTTATGTATGTCAACCTCCAGGCTTTGAGGACAATAAACATCCTAATTGGGTGTATAAGCTTGATAAAGCTCTTTATGGGTTAAAACAAGCTCCCAGAGCCTGGTATGAGACATTATCAAACTTTCTTCTGGAAAACAATTTCACTAGAGGCTCCATAGACAAGACTTTATTTATTAAGAAAGCTGGGCAGCATAATCTACTTGTCAAATTTATGTAGATGATATCATTTTTGCATCCTCTGATCCAAAGTTGTGTGATGCCTTTACAAAGTTGATGCAACAGAAGTTTGAAATGAGTGCCATGGGAGAATTACAGTTCTTTCTGGGGTTGCAAATCAAACAAAAGGCTGATGGAATTTTTATTCATCAATCCAAATATACAAAAGATCTTTTGCAAAAGTTTGATTTACAAAACTGTAAGCCCTGTTCTACTCCCATGAGCAGCACCACACAACTGGACTCAGATCAGAAAGGTAAAGTGGTTGATGAAACACTTTACAGATGTATGATTGGGTCCTTGATGTATTTAACAGCTTCTAGACCAGATATTATGTTTGCTACATGTGTTTGTGCTAGATTTCAGGCTGCACCTAAAGAGTCTCATCTGATTGCAGTCAAGAGGATCTTTAGATATCTGCAAGGCACTCCATCTCTAGGTTTATGGTATTCTACCAGACATTCTGGTAAATTAGTTGCTTTTTCTGACAGGACTATGCAGGTGTAAGTTGACCAGGAAATCAACTTCTGGTGGATGTCAATTCCTAGGCAACTGCTTGATTTCTTGGCAGAGCAAGAAACAGACCTCAGTTGCTACATCCACTGCGGAAGCAGAGTACATTGCTGCTGCAAGCTGTACATCTCAGGTACTCTGGCTTCAAAACCAACTTTTGGATTATGGCATTACAGAGACTAAGACTCCATTGTTAATGGATAGTGCTTCAGCTCTTTGCATTGTCAAAAATCCAGTCCAGCACTCTAGGACCAAACATATAGAGATCAGCACATCATTTTATAAGGGATGTTTTGAAAAAGGTCTGATTGATCCTAAGTTTGTGCCTAGTGCTGATGAGCTTGCAGACATTTTTACTAAGCCTTTGGATAGTTCAACTTTCCAAAACCTGGTGTTAAGGCTTGGTATGCTGCAGCTAGAATAGGTGACAACTACTGATGATCTCAGTAATTCATACTGATGATCATGAGTACTGTCACATATAAGTACTGATGAGCTCTTTTAACCTCAGTAGTTTTAAACTACTGAAGGCTAAATGTCTCACAAGTACTGAAGTACTTCATCTGCTCTAACTACTGAAGTAGTTACAACTACTGATGCAGTCATAACTACTGCAATCAGTAAAAACAAATAAGTACTGATGTCCTATGAAACAACTGAAATCAGCCATAAAGACTGATGAATGTGTTGAGGATAGTTTGAAACAGCTGAAAAGCTAAGAATTGACGAAAACAGCTGAAGAGAACTTTCTCTTCAGTCGTTTTACAACTGCTGTTTCATTTTAAACAACTGAAGCAAAACCACGTCTTCAGTAGTTTTATAACTACTGATGACTAATACCAAGTCTTCAGTTGTTTACAACAGCTGATGACAAAACCACTGTCTTCAGTAGTTTCATAACTACTGATGACAAACATGTCCTCAGTTGTTTCATCATCTGAAGTCAAAACCACGGTCTTCAGTAGTTTTCTAAACTACTGATGCCTACACCACGACTTCAGCTGTTTCAACGTCTGAAAGGATAATACCATGTCAACGGTCGTTTAAAACAACTGATGACTAACACCACATCCTTCAGTCGTTTCTCACCCGTACCCTATAAATACCCTTAACCTGAGCTCTCCATGCTCATCTTCTTCAAACCTAACGTCCTCTCCAAAACATCCATGGCGTCTATGCAAATTAAACCGCGACACAACTGTGTTGCCTACCTCACAAAATCGCCGATCTGGACTAAGTTCGATACTGCTATCGATCTTATGGTTCAGTCCCATACAACAAGGCATTCCTTCTGAACCCCGTTTTACATGCCGAATCCTTGAACCAATTTTGGATGAACATACTGTTACAACTGAGGAGAGCAACACACAATCCTTCCGGTCAGTCGTCAACAACAAAGAAGTAGTGATTACTCCTGCAACAATCCGTAAAATTCTTCAACTGAGTGATGCTACCTCTCCTGCTGGATATCCGAAGGGCACCATAGATCTATCATTTGCTCAGCATGGATATCAAGGTGATCTCAGTGCCACCACCATCATGAAGAAACACTTTAATGACGCTGACGCCTGATTTTCATATGGTCAATGTATGTTTGGCCCCTAAGACATCGTCTTGGGATCAAATGTCCACCAAATGGCAGCAGGTATGTATTCTATCCTGAGCAACAACCACTGAATTTTTCAGAATTAATATTTTCAGAGCTCAAAGATATGGCTCAAAAATAACTGCCAACCGTTGGATACTCTATCCACGGTTCATAATGGCCATTATTATAGACCAGCTTATGCTGAGGGACTTGTTGGCTTGGGAGTCCCTGCTACGGCTGTTCTGCCAGAAGTATACTCCCGGCACAACTCTGACCGGACACTCAAACTGGCTGCCAAGCTGCGAAAACCCACGCAGCTGGAACCACAGCCACCACCTCCAAATCCAATGTCCCCACCAAACCCACCAAAAAGAAACCCAAAATGGCTACTCAGGGAATTGAGTCCCCTGAGGATGCTCCTGCACCACAAACGCAGGATATATCCACTAGTCCAAACCCCCTAGTGGATACATGACTCCTCCAGCCACAGCCGCTCAGGTTTCCTCTCAACAGGAGCCTGCAGCAACCAAGGGGCACCTACTTATCTGGGATCTTCCTCACTTGAGGAGATTGCCATTGAAGAGCACCATCCACCCCAGGTGCACATGCTTCTACCCCTTACCCCAAACAACCGCCCCTCACAGCCCAACTTTAATAGTTGCACAAGTGCTGACTCAATTGCACTCCTCACCCCCCCACCAGAAACCACTTACTACTGGGAATTCCTACAATTGAGGGGGAGGAACACAGTGCACCTGAGAACCCACAGCACAGGGGTTTCCCAATTCTATCTCCTGGTGTAGACAAGGAGCTTAGAAGATTAGTGAGGATGCACCTCCTCTGACTCAGCACATGACCAGAGTGAGGCTGGTAACATTGCTAAGACTCCCTAGAGGCAAACAGTGATGATGGACATTGTCCTGAGGCTGGAAGTCCCCAGTACCAAGCACAAGGGGCACATGCACCAACTGGTCTACACCCAGTGCATGTAAATCCTGCTCTAAGCAGGAGGTCAGGTGATCAGTATCAACTGATGATGACCTGAGCTTCTTCTATGATGTAGTTGCTCAAAACACCATTCTAGAGGATGAGGTTAGCAGACTCAAGAGCTGCTGGCCAAGATGTCTCAGGATGCAAGTCCATCTGCCACCCTTATACCCCACAGATGGCACTTCCCTTGAAGGTTTCCCAAACACAGAGCCACCCCAAAATCAACCACCTGCCTCTGCTCAGGCCCTACTTCTCAGGAACAGAACCCTCCTGAGCAAATAGGTGCTACTCCAAAATTCCTCCTCTCATCACACCCATAATCACTGATATAGTGATCAAAGCCCTTGATGAGAGGCTTTCCTCAACATTACAGCCCCTGGTTGATGCTGCTGTCCAAAAGACTCTTCTGTGGTACCAACCCCTTCCTCCATGAACCAAAAAGGGGGAGAGTACTGCAGTGAAAGAAAGAAAGAGGAAAAGATCTGAGGAAGAGGAGGAAAAAGAAAAGCAACCTTGCTCACGTACAAGCGAAAGAGAAGTGCTGATGATCACACTGCTGAAGAAAAATCCTTGGAGGAGCTGGTCAAAGAAGCTGACACCACACACAGCCGCCTCCATGGATAAAATAATTGAACAACTATTCAGGCAGGGGTTTGACACAGCCACACTGGATAGTGAGATCAGAAGGTTAGAGGTACAAGAGATACAAACCCGATGGGCAGGGTATGATGCTCTTGAGAAAGAGAGGTTGGAAATAATGATCCGCTTTATTGCAAAATACTTGGGAAGATCATTAATGGAGATCCGCGCATGGTCCAGGGACAGCATTCTGGCTATAGCCACCAGAATCTGTCTGTCTGAGCAATTCAACAAAGGGATCATTGTGGAAGCCCTTGATGAGGCTGGGGCTGGCAAAAGGTTAGAGATGGCTAAACTCACAAAAGCAAAATTAACTACAAGGATGCTAGATCAACCTTCCCTTCACCCACTCAAACAGATCCTATCCCTCAAATCTCCCAACAACCTCTAAGCCAAAATCCAAACATCCTCTCTCTTCAAAACCAATCCTTCACCAACCCAACCATCATCCAGTGATGTACCCAGAAGGAGGAGAGGGGTGCTGAGGATGGAAGAAGAGAAGAAGAAGAGGATGAAGATGATAGTCTGCCACTCTCTGCTGTTCTGAAGCTACCAAAACCCCAGAGTCAATCCATGATCACACTGACTCTCAAAGGGAAATGGTCAGAGTCAAGATAGAAGAAGAAGAACAGCAGAAACAGCACGATGAGCAACTGTGAAGATGGTTGACAAGGAATTCCTCAGTCATCATCTATTCAAGCCATGAAAGGGCATGCTCAAAGGCTGTACACTCTCAGGCACACCTTTCAGTATCAGAAGGAGAGAGTGAGAGTATGGCCAGACCCCAGGGTGAGTTCTAGAATCCATAAAAGAACTATCCCACAGATACAACGGCCAAGTACGAAAAACAATAGAATCTACCATCATGTTGGCCGTTGTGTAGTTCACCTTGGGAAATCATTGATGAATTCAAGAAAGCTCACCAAGCAAAGAAGACACCTCAAGCCTTACTAGAAAACAAGATGATTAAGAAGGGGTTGTTATACAAAAAGCTTGAAGACATCCAAAAGAATGAGCTCCAGTTACTCCTTGAAGGCAACCATCCTGATGAATTTGTATATAGGGAGGTAACTACGGTGGAGCTGAAAAATGGCAGGACCATGAAGTACTTATCAGAGTACTATGGTCCAGAGTTCTTCTTCGAAGGAGGAGCTGAAGAACTCTCTCCAGAGGAACAAATTGTTCTCCTTGAGGCCTATGTTCGTGAGTCATACAGACTCATTATGGGGAAGTGAATCTCATGAATGGGATAACAACTCTGTGTCCTGTTCCCCAAAACAGAGTTCCCATTCATACTCTGCCAAACAAATATTTGAGGTTTTCCCAGGCCGGAGCTTACATGGGTCATCTTCTCTACTGATCAAGAAGGAAAAAGACCAACTTTTGGCCATCAATAAGTGGGAGTATAAATAAGTTAGAGGTTTTGGCTGCATTGGTTCAGGGGGAGTTTGTTGGACCAAAAGAAACAATGAGGCAAGATCAGAAAATCTTCTAAGCCCACACGTATCACAACAACTGTGAAAGCTCATCAGTAGTTTGACAACAAGTGCTGAAGACTTCAACAGCTGAAGATCAAGTGCTGAAGACCTTAACAGCTGAAGAACCAAAGTGCTGAAGTACAACAGCTGAAGAACACAAGTGCTGAAGCTGAAAGACCAAAGTACTGAAGAACAACAGCTGAAGAGTTCACAAGTGCTGAAGATCAACAACTGATGTACAAAGTCTGAAGACAAAGACTGAAGACATCAGCTGATGATATCTACTGAAGTCATCAGCTGATGAAACACCTGAAGGTCAAAGTCTGAAGATCAAGTACTGAAGCCTCAGTAGTTTGTCACAACTGCTGAAGAGTACTTCTTCAGTAGTTGTGATATCAGTAGTTTTATTTTCTTTGTTTCAGTAGTTTTGTAAAACGACTGAAGAGCTTGTTCTTCAGTCGTTGTAGTTTCAGTAGTTTTATATTTTGTACTTAACTTGCTGATATGTTCTCAGTAGTTGTGAACATTTCAGTAGTTTGTTAAGATTTAGTTATTTCTGTATTGGATCTGCCAGTTGTCACTTTCCGTGATAACAGCAGTGACTGTTGCACTCTATATAAGGAGTGACAACCCATTGTAATCATTGAGTGAAATGAGCAATTGAATGGAATGATGATGATTCGATTAGAAATATTCTACATCTATAAACATTCCTAGAAATCAGAAATTCATATTCTCTCCCTATAACCGTATGCGATCTTAACGCTTACAAGTATCGTTGCTTGCTACAATTTGTCTAATTCGTGGTTGTATTCCGCTGCTTTATATTCTGATACATCAAACTTGTGATCACTGATCCTGTCAAATGGTATCAGAGCAGGTTAATCATTGATCGATCTAATAATTGATCATTGAAACTGCTATTCAAGATCCAAGTTTGATTGAATTAGCTTTTGTTTTTGCAAGAAACGGTTATAGAGATTGAATTTTCTGTATTTCTGCTCATTCATCCTGAGATCTATTCTTGGTTCTCATTGAGTTTGTTGTGGTTTGTCTAAAACTTTTTAAAACTTGAACTAAACTGTTTTTGAACTGAAAATGACCACTCCCTCCAATGATCCTCACAATACTGGTTCCTCAACCAAGCCTCCTATGCTGGTTAGGAATGAGTATAACATATGGCAAAGACGTATGCTCCATCACCTGTCTGTAACAGCGCAGGGTGTTGGACATCAGTGGTACATGGTCCACACAAGCCTATGGTGAATAACCCGGAAACCAATCAAATGGTTCCGAAGAGGAGGGAGCAATACTCAGATGAGGATAAAAAGTTGCTTGAGATTGATGCAAAAGCCCATGGAATTCTGGCCATGGCTTTGCCCAATGAAATCTATTCTGGGCTAATGCATCATGAAACTGCCCATGACCTCTGGATTGCTTTGAAAGAACAATTTGAGGAACAGATGAGGTCTTGGCAAATAATAGAGAAATTCTTGCCCAACAATATGAGACATTCTCTCATAGAAAGGGTGAGACACTGACTCAACAATATGAGCGGTTTTCTTGTTTGATCTCTGAACTAAAAATGGTCAAACTTGAATACACCAATATTCAGATGAATAACAGATTTCTCAGATCACTGCCTGAGAGATGGGACACATATACTATTGTCCTACGCTCCAGTGCAAGTTTGGACAAACTATCTCTCACCCAACTCCATGGGAAATTGCTCACTTTTGAGAGAGAGATAGAACAGAAGAGAAAGCTGTCTTCATCTGGAAAGCTCACTGAAGACTTTATTCAAGGCAACACTGCCTTGGTGGGTCATGAGTCAGAATATGCTTCATCTGAATGCCAGTATGATGAGCATATTAATTTCTCTTCGAGCACTTCTAATTCTGCATTTGTAAGTGTTGATGGTCAGTTCACTGGATGTAATAATGACAATTATGTTTCATTATGGATGATCTCAAGGGGATTGCTGATGATGACTTAGAAGAGATGGATATTTTGAGCCAAATGGCCTTGATAAATATCAGATCTCAGAAGTTCTACAAAAGAACTGGAAGAAAATTCCCAGGACTCTCTGGCAAAACCAAAGTTGGTTTTGACAAGAGCAAGTTGAGGTGTCACAAATGCCAACGGCTTGGACACTTTGCAAGAGAGTGTAGATCAACTGGATCAAACTCTACTGCACCCTTTGTGACTTTTCCTGGCAATAGTCAACAAAACAGAGGGCAACATCCTGTCACATCTAGTCATCATCCTCAACAACAATCTCCGGCATATTTTGTTCCTCAGGGTCAAATGCCATATCAGTACCCTGGTTATACATGCCACAGTCAAATCAAGTTCAAGTTCCTATGACACCACAACCTCATGCATTACCAGAACCTCAGCCTTCCCTATCTCATCAACAACCTTCATCTCAACAACACAGCTTCTTCACCCCAGGAGTTGTTGACTGGAGCAGTTTACCAGATGACTTGTCTGGTCATGATCAACTGTTCTCAGGTGCTGGTCAACATGGTGGTGACAGTCCCTTTGGGAATCTAGCTCTTATGGCTTTGGAGTCTGCTGATACTTCATCTTCCAATGCCTCTACACCTCAGGTATCACAGGTATCCTCTGAGGCAAAAGCCAAATTATGTTCTGAACAATGCATAGCAGCATTTGCTTCCATTAGAGAAGCAAATGTAGCTTTAATTAATAAGAACATTGAGCTAGAACAAATAATTTCCAAAAACAAAGCTGAGTTTGAGTTTGTGCTCAAAGATAAAAATGATGAGGTTATAAACTGAATTGCAAAATAATTGATGATAAGGCTAGAGAAGATGTACTTCTAGAGAAGTACAAAGATCTCAAAGAAACCCTTGCAGTTACCCAGGTCGAGTGTGATAGATGGGTACAATCATGCAAAGGTTTTGAAATGCTTCTTAGTAAGCAATCTGCTTCAAATGTGAAGTTTGGAATTGGTTACAATCACACTGCTCCACCTACAGATTTTCCCAAGAGCAGAGGTAGAATCTGATGGTGAGAGTGATAACCAATCCATCAAATCATGTGATCTACCTTCTGATACAGCACAATCAGAAGTAGCAGTCAGTATCAAGTCCTCTTTGAACCTATCAGCTGATGTTGATGGTCCAAATGCTGACATTCACATGATCAATAAGTTGATCAACTCAGGAGTAATCCTGAAGGTCCTGAAAGGACTGGAGAGCAGGATTAACACCTGAAGTTCAAACTTCAACTGCTGTCAGTACTGAAGAGAAGAAAACTGGCAGTAGAAAGAGTTTGAAGACTACTAAAGAGGCTGTCAAGAAAGCAACCAATGCTTCCAAAGCATTGAAGAACAAGTCTTCTGTTGCTTCACCATCTTTAGTTGATGATCAACCTAAGATGAAGAAGAAACCATGTGAAGTATGTGTTTGTTCAATCATCTTACAGATGATTGTTGGTACAAAAGAGGTTCCAAACTCAAACAAAAAGAAGAAATTAATGAGAAAATGGTAAAAATGAAAAATGAGTTTGAGACCACATTTGTATCAGCAACATCAAATCCTGTAACCCTTAAGTCCTTAAAGCAATTCCAAAAAGGAAGGAGTTAAACAGGTGACAGCTGAGGGTGCTCAAAAGAAGAAGGTGCAACATAGGACCTTATCTAACTCCACTAGCAATGTGTCTGATGAGCTGAAAGCTTTATCACAAAATCAGACACAGCTGGTGATGATGGTACAACATCTGTTGGGTAGAGTTAACCAACTAGATTCTCCTATGTTGAAACCACAGAAAAGGAGGTCTAAGCCAAAGGACTCCTCTTCTGCACCATCTTCTTCTTCTCAGGCTGTTGTTACAAATAAACATGCTAGTTTACCATCTATTGATGAGACCAGGCCCAAAACCAAAAAGGTTTGGGTCTCTAAAACTAACTGATTGTTTATTATTGCAGGGTTCTTCAACATGCCAAAGTAGCATCTGGTATGTAGACAGTGGGGGATCTATGCACATGACTGGGAATCTCTCTTCTTCATGACTACTCTCAAGGAAAGAAGGGATTTGTCTCTTTTGGCAATGATGCTAGGGGTACATCATCGGTAAGGGCTTTGTCTCCAATGGAGAAATCAAATTTGATGATGTTAATCATGTGGAAAATCTCAAGTACAACCTCTTGAGTGTCAGTCAAATGTGTGATAAAGGCCATGTTGCCCTTTTCACAAGTCAAAACTGTAGGATTCTGTCATCCAAAGTTTTGCCCTTGATTGACAAGGTGTTGGATGATCACACTCTCCTGAAAGCCAACAGGACAGGAAGAGTGTATGCCTTAGATCTCTCTAAGAAGATAGATCTCAAAGGCAATCCTTGCCTATTTTCCAAAGCCTCTTTCAAGAATCTAAACTGTGGCACAGGAGGCTTGGTCATGTTAATCTCAAAAACATGAATCAGCTTAGCCACAATAGTTTAGTCAGAGGCTTACCAATAAAGGAGTTCCACTGTGATGAAACTTGCACTGCTTGTTTAAAAGGAAAACAGCACAAGGTCTCATTTCCTCCTATTGAAGTGTCCAAGTCCACTGCCTGCTTGCAATTACTGCATATGGATCTATTTGGTCCTGTGAGAGTAATGAGCATGGCAAAGAAGAAATACTGTCTGGTAATTGTGGATGATTACTCCAGATTTGTATGGACTTTCTTTCTACATTCAAAGGATGAGGCTGCTCAGAAGATTATCCACTTTGTGCTGTACATTGAGAAGCAGTATTCCCTTCCAGTCAAGTGTATTAGGAGTGATAATGGAACTGAGTTCAGAAATCATACACTTGATGACTTCTATCTCTCAAAGGGAATCAAAAGGCAGTTCAGCATTCCAAGGACTCCAGAACAAAATGGAGTAGTGGAGAGAAAGAACAGGACCTCATTGAAGCTGCAAGGTCCATGCTGGCTGACTCAGGTTTGCCATTGACCTTTTGGGCCGAAGCTGTCAACACAGCTTGTTATGTGCAAAATAGAGTTTTAGTAAATCAGAGGTTGATGAAGACTCCATATGAAGTTCTCCATCATTTGGCTCCTCTGATTTCATTTTTCAAAGCATTTGGGTGTCCCTGTTTTATTCTCAACACAAAGGATCAACTCCACAAATTTGATCCTAAGGTGGATGCAGGATACTTTGTTGGTTATTCATCTACTTGCAAGGCATACAGAGTCTTCAACTGCAGAACAAAGATGGTTGAAGAAACTCTACATGTTAAGTTTAATGAATCTCCAAAGGACAAGATTCCACAAAGTCCTGTGGAGTTATTTGATCTGGACATACTGCAATATGTTCCTTATCAAACTCCTGCTGTTGCTCCTGTCAACAGTTCACCACCTGGTGGTACTGCTGATGATGATGATGATTGCAGTACTCACCTCTTCAGGTTTAGTGATCAGCTGCCTGACTCAACTAGACCTGATGTTCCTGTAGCGCCAGTAGCACCATCCACACAAATGCTGATGAGATTTCTTCGAATTCAACTTCCTTTGAATTACCATCCACTGATTGGTTTCAAGGAAATGATTCACCATCACCATCTGTTGCTGCTGAACCGGCTACAAACACTTGCACAGATCTCATTGTGTATCAAGATCTGAAGAATCACCCTATGTCTCAATCATTGGTGATATCACTGCTGGAGTATCAACAAGAAGTCAATTGTCAAATTCTGCTTCTATGCTCTCTTCATCAGTCAGCAAGAGCCAAAGAATTATCACATTGCTTTAAAGGACAATGGATGGGTTGATGCCATGCAGCTTGAGCTTCTTCAGTTCAAGAAACAGCAAGTGTGGGAACTGGTTCCTCTACCTCCAGGTAAGTGTGCAATAGGCACTAAATGGGTGTTTAGGAACAAAACTGATGAAAATGGGCTTATTGTTAAGAACAAGGCCAGACTGGTTGTTCAGGGGTTTGCACAAGAAGAAGGTATTGATTATGATGAAACCTTTGCCCCTGTAGCCAGACTGGAAGCAATTCGATTGTTTTTAGCTTATGCTGCTTATCAAAAACTTAAAGTCTTTCAAATGGATGTCAAAAGTGCATTTTTGTATGGAAAAGTTAAAGAAGAGGTTTATGTATGTCAACCTCCAGGCTTTGAGGACAATAAACATCCTAATTGGGTGTATAAGCTTGATAAAGCTCTTTATGGGTTAAAACAAGCTCCCAGAGCCTGGTATGAGACATTATCAAACTTTCTTCTGGAAAACAATTTCACTAGAGGCTCCATAGACAAGACTTTATTTATTAAGAAAGCTGGGCAGCATAATCTACTTGTTCAAATTTATGTAGATGATATCATTTTTGCATCCTCTGATCCAAAGTTGTGTGATGCCTTTACAAAGTTGATGCAACAGAAGTTTGAAATGAGTGCCATGGGAGAATTACAGTTCTTTCTGGGGTTGCAAATCAAACAAAAGGCTGATGGAATTTTTATTCATCAATCCAAATATACAAAAGATCTTTTGCAAAAGTTTGATTTACAAAACTGTAAGCCCTGTTCTACTCCCATGAGCAGCACCACACAACTGGACTCAGATCAGAAAGGTAAAGTGGTTGATGAAACACTTTACAGATGTATGATTGGGTCCTTGATGTATTTAACAGCTTCTAGACCAGATATTATGTTTGCTACATGTGTTTGTGCTAGATTTCAGGCTGCACCTAAAGAGTCTCATCTGATTGCAGTCAAGAGGATCTTTAGATATCTGCAAGGCACTCCATCTCTAGGTTATGGTATTCTACCAGACATTCTGGTAAATTAGTTGCTTTTTCTGACAGTGACTATGCAGGGTGTAAGTTGACCAGGAAATCAACTTCTGGTGGATGTCAATTCCTAGGCAACTGCTTGATTTCTTGGCAGAGCAAGAAACAGACCTCAGTTGCTACATCCACTGCGGAAGCAGAGTACATTGCTGCTGCAAGCTGTACATCTCAGGTACTCTGGCTTCAAAACCAACTTTTGGATTATGGCATTACAGAGACTAAGACTCCATTGTTAATGGATAGTGCTTCAGCTCTTTGCATTGTCAAAAATCCAGTCCAGCACTCTAGGACCAAACATATAGAGATCAGACATCATTTTATAAGGGATTGTTTTGAAAAAGGTCTGATTGATCCTAAGTTTGTGCCTAGTGCTGATGAGCTTGCAGACATTTTTACTAAGCCTTTGGATAGTTCAACTTTCCAAAACCTGGTGTTAAGGCTTGGTATGCTGCAGCTAGAATAGGTGACAACTACTGATGATCTCAGTAATTCATACTGATGATCATGAGTACCTGTCACATATAAGTACTGATGAGCTCTTTTAACCTCAGTAGTTTTATAACTACTGAAGGCTAAATTCTCACAAGTACTGAAGTACTTCATCTGCTCTAAACTACTGAAGTAGTTACAACTACTGATGCAGTCATAACTACTGCAATCAGTAAAAACAGATAAGTACTGATGTCCTATGAAACAACTGAAATCAGCCATAAAGACTGATGAATGTGTTGAGGACAGTTTGAAACAGCTGAAAAGCTAAGAATTGACGAAAACAGCTGAAGAGAACTTTCTCTCAGTCGTTTGTACACTGCTGTTTCATTTTAAACAACTGAAGCAAAACCACGTCTTCAGTAGTTTTATAACTACTGATGACTAATACCAAGTCTTCAGTTGTTTACAACAGCTGATGACAAAACCACTGTCTTCAGTAGTTTCATAACTACTGATGACAAACACCATGTCAGTTGTTTCAATCATCTGAAGTCAAAACCACGGTCTTCAGTAGTTTTCTAAACTACTGATGCCTAACACCACGACTTCAGCTGTTTCAACGTCTGAAAGGATAATACCATGTCAACGGTCGTTTAAAACTACTGATGACTAACACCACATCCTTCAGTCGTTTCCTCACCCGTACCCTATAAATACCTTAACCTGAGCTCTCCATGCTTCATCTTCTTCAAACCTAACGTTCCTCTCCAAAACTTCCATGGCGTCTATGCAAATTAAACCGCGACACAACTGTGTTGCCTACCTCACAAAATCGCCGATCTGGACTAAGTTCGATACTGCTATCGATCTTATGGTTCAGTCCCATACAACAAGGCATTCCTTCTGACCCCGTTTTACATGCCGAATCCTTGAACCAATTTTGGATGAACGTTACTGTTACAACTGAGGAGAGCAACACACAATCCCTCCGGTCAGTCGTCAACAACAAAGAAGTAGTGATTACTCCTGCAACAATCCGTAAAATTCTTCAACTGAGTGATGCTACCTCTCCTGCTGGATATCCGAAGGGCACCATAGATCTATCATTTGCTCAGCATGGATATCAAGGTGATCTCAGTGCCACCACCATCATGAAGAAACACTTTAATGACGCTGAGCGCCTGATTTTCATATGGTCAATGTATGTTTGGCCCCTAAGACATCGTCTTGGGATCAAATGTCCACCAAATGGCAGCAGGTAATGTATTCTATCCTTGAGCAACAACCACTGAATTTTTCAGAATTAATATTTTCAGAGCTCAAAGATATGGCTCAAAAACTAACTGCCAACGTTGGATACTCTATCCACGGTTCATAATGGCCATTATTATAGACCAGCTTAATGCTGAGGGACTTGTTGGCTTGGGAGTCCCTGCTACGGCTGTTCTGCCAGAAGTATACTCCCGGCACAACTCTGACCGGACACTCAAACTGGCTGCCAAGCTGCGAAAACCCACGCAGCTGGAACCCACAGCCACCACCTCCAAATCCAATGTCCCCACCAAACCCACCAAAAAGAAACCCAAAATGGCTACTCAGGGAATTGAGTCCCCTGAGGATGCTCCTGCAACACAAACGCAGGATATATCCACTAGTCCAAACCCCCTAGTGGATACAATGACTCTCCAGCCACAGCCGCTCAGGCTTCCTCTCAACAGGAGCCTGCAGCAACCCAAGGGGCACCTACTTATCTGGGATCTTCCTCACTTGAGGAGATTGCCATTGAAGAGCACCATCCACCCCAGGTGCACACTGCTTCTACCCCTTACCCCAAACAACCGCCCCTCACAGCCCAACTTTAATAGTTGCACAAGTGCTGACTCAATTGCACTCCTCACCCCCTCCCCAGAAACCACTTACTACTGGGAATACCTCTACAATTGAGGGGGAGGAACACAGTGCACCTGAGAACCCACAGCACAGGGGTTTCCAATTCTATCTCCTGGTGTAGACAAGGAGCTTAGAATATCTAGTGAGGCTGCCACCTCCTCTGACTCAGCACATGACCAGAGTGAGGCTGGTAACATTGCTAAGACCTCCCTAGAGGCAACAGCTGATGATGGACATTGTCCTGAGGCTGGAAGTCCCCAGTACCAAGCACAAGGGGCACATGCACCAACTGGTCTACACCCAGTGCATGTAAATCCTGCTCTAAGCAGGAGGTCAGGTGATTCAGTATCAACTGATGATGACCTGAGCTTCTTCTATGATGTAGTGCTCAAAACACCATTCTAGAGGATGAGGTTAGCAGACTCAAAGAGCTGCTGGCCAAGATGTCTCAGGATGCAAGTCCATCTGCCACCTATACACCCACAGATGGCACTTCCCTTGAAGGTTTCCCAAACACAGAGCCACCCCAAACTCAACCACCTGCCTCTGCTTCAGGCCCTACTTCTCAGGAACAGAACCCTCCTGAGCAAATAGGTGCTATACTCCAAAATTCCCTCCCTCTCATCACCCCCATAATCACTGATATAGTGATCAAAGCCCTTGATGAGAGGCTTTCCTCAACATTACAGCCCCTGGTTGATGCTGCTGTCCACAAGACTCTTTCTGCGGTACCAACCCCTTCCTCCAATGCAACCAAAAAGGGGGAGAGTACTGCAGTGAAAGAAAGAAAGAGGAAAAGATCTGAGGAAGAGGAGGAAAAAGAAAAGCAACCTCTGCTCACGTACAAGCGAAAGAGAAGTGCTGATGATCACACTGCTGAAGAAAAATCCTTGGAGGAGCTGGTCAAAGAAGCTGACACCAACACAGCCGCTCCATGGATAAAATAATTGAACAACTATTCAGGCAGGGGTTTGACACAGCCACACTGGATAGTGAGATCAGAAGGTTAGAGGTACAAGAGATACAAACCGATGGGCAGGGTATGATGCTCTTGAGAAAGAGAGGTTGGAAATAATGATCCGCTTTATTGCAAAATACTTGGGAAGATCATTAATGGAGATCCGCGCATGGTCCAGGGACAGCATTCTGGCTATAGCCACCAGAATCTGTCTGTCTGAGCAATTCAACAAAGGGATTATTGTGGAAGCCCTTGATGAGGCTGGGGCTGGCAAAAGGTTAGAGATGGCTAAACTCACAAAAGCAAAATAACTACAAGGATGCTAGATCAACCTTCCCTTCCACCCACTCAAACAGATCCTATCCCTCAAATCTCCCAACCAACCTCTAAGCCAAAATCCAAACATCCTCTTCTTCAAAACCAATCCCTTCACCAACCCAACCATCATCCAGTGATGTACCCAGAAGGAGGAGAAGGGGCTGAGGATGGAAGAGAAGAAGAAGAAGAGGATGAAGATGATAGTCTGCCACTCTCTGCTGTTCTGAAGCTACCAAAACCCCAGAGTCAATCCATGATCACACCTGACTCTCAAAGGGAAATGGTCAGAGTCAAGATAGAAGAAGAAGAACAGCAGAGAAACAGCACGATGAGCAACTGTTGAAGATGGTTGACAAGGAATTTCCTCAGTCATCATCTATTCAAGCCATGAAAGGGCATGCTCAAAGGCTGTACACTCTCAGGCACACCTTTCAGTATCAGAAGGAGAGAGTGAGAGTATGGCCAGACCCCAGGGTGAGTTCTAGAATCCATAAAAGAACTATCCCACACAGATACAACGGCCAAGTACGAAAAACAATAGAATCTACCATCATGTTGGCCGTTGTAGTCTCACCTTGGGAAATCATTGATGAATTCAAGAAAGCTCACCAAGCAAAGAAGACACCTCAAGCCTTACTAGAAAACAAGATGATTAAGAAGGGGTGTTATACAAAAAGCTTGAAGACATCCAAAAGAATGAGCTCCAGTTACTCCTTGAAGGCAACCATCCTGATGAATTTGTATATAGGGAGGTAACTACGGTGGAGCTGAAAAATGGCAGGACCATGAAGTACTTATCAGAGTACTATGGTCCAGAGTTCTTCTTCGAAGGAGGAGCTGAAGAACTCTCTCAAGAGGAACAAATTGTTCTCCTTGAGGCCTATGTTCGTGAGTCATACAGACTCATTATGGGGAAGTGAATCTCATGAATGGGATAACAACTCTGTGTCCAGTTCCCCAAAACAGAGTTCCCATTCATACTCTGCCAAACAAATATTTGAGGTTCTTCCCAGGCCGGAGCTACATGGGTCATCTTCTCTACTGATCAAGAAGGAAAAAGACCAACTTTTGCCATCAATAAGTGGGAGTATAAATAAGTTAGAGGTTTTGGCTGCATTGGTTCAGGGGGAGTTTGTTGGACCAAAAGAACCAATGAGCCAAGATCAGAAAATCTCTAAGTCCCACACGGTATCACAACAACTGCTGAAAGCCTCATCAGTAGTTTGACAAGTGCTGAAGACTTCAACAGCTGAAGATCAAGTGCTGAAGACCTTAACAGCTGAAGAACCAAAGTGCTGAAGTACAACAGCTGAAGAACACAAGTGCTGAAGCTGAAAGACCAAAGTACTGAAGACACAAGCTGAAGAGTTCACAAGTGCTGAAGATCAACAACTGATGTACAAAGTCTGAAGACAAAGACTGAAGACATCAGCTGATGATATCTACTGAAGTCATCAGCTGATGAAACACCTGAAGGTCAAAGTCTGAAGATCAAGTACTGAAGCCTCAGTAGTTTGTCACAACTGCTGAAGAGTACTTCTTCAGTAGTTGTGATATCAGTAGTTTTATTTTCTTTGTTTCAGTAGTTTTGTAAAACGACTGAAGAGCTTGTTCTTCAGTCGTTGTAGTTTCAGTAGTTTTATATTTTGTACTTAACTTGCTGATATGTTCTCAGTAGTTGTGAACATTTCAGTAGTTTGTTAAGATTAGTTATTTCTGTATTGGATCTGCCAGTTGTCACTTTCCGTGATAACAGCAGTGACTGTTGCACTCTATATAAGGAGTGACAACCATTGTAATCATTGAGTGAATGAGCAATTGAATGGAATGATTGATTGATTCGATTAGAAATATTCTACATCTATAAACATTCCTAGAAATCAGAAATTCATATTCTCTCCCTATAACGTATGCGATCTTAATGCTTACAAGTATCGATTGCTTGCTACAATTTGTCTAATTCGTGGTTGTATTCCGCTGCTTTATATTCTGATACATCAAACTTGTGATCACTGATCCTGTCAAGAATAGCACGACGAAAATAACTCATAGACCAGCACGCATTTTGTCTGTTTGTGCCGGGTATTCAGCAAAGTTTGTCAGGAGAACCAAATGGTCTAAGAAGTCAATCAAAGGCTTTCTCTTATGAAAAAGTTCATTGGAACAGTCTTCATTTTGTCTTTGACTATCAAAGACCCTGTTCTGAAACTATGAGCACAATCAACGCCTTTGCCCAAAAGATAATGGGTAAAGAGGGGATTCGATCAAACATCAACGACGCAGCTTTCAATGAGATGTGTTGATTCTTTCTTTCACGAAATCATTTCTATTGAGAAGTTCTCCCATCAACTGAAAAACTCTCTTAGAATTCCCTTACTAGCACAGAAAGAATCAAAGATTTGATTTCGGAATTTTTCGGTACCATTATCACTTCTATCACCATAAACCTGCCTCTTGCTTATGTCTCATGAAAGAAATAAATTCTATAGCTCCTCAGCAGCCTCTCCTTGTGGGTAAGAAATCTCACCAGGAATACTAAAGAAAATCATCTATAGTCACAAGCCAGAAAAAAAAATTTAGCAAGGATTGAAACTTATTGGGACAAACATATCAGTATGCAATAACTCGAGGGGATTAGATATGTTATTTTCAATTTTTGGTTTATGTGGTTTCTTATGTTGTTTTCCTTTGGCACATGCCATACATTTTTCAACCACAAAAAATTCCTTTAAGGTAATCCCCTAACAAGATTGTTTTTGACTAATTTGATTAGGTTTTTGAATTAACAGGCCAATCTGCGATGAAAGAGGAAAGACTCAGAAGTGGAGGCTTTGGACAAAAGACATGTGATGGTAGACGTTGACTCCTTTGAATCCATGTCAAGAAGATATGTTTCATTCTTTGTTAGAGCCCGCATCAAGATCATCTCTTCTGGAATATCAATCTCGGATTTCAGAAAGAGACATTCATTGGACTTGAACAAGATTAGAATGTCTTTATCACAGATCTGAGAGGCATTTAAAAGATTAAAAGCGAGTTCAGGTACAAAGTCCTTTAGCCCTGTCATGTGTTTTTGGAGCATCAACTATCAACATGCCATACACTGTTTACAACTTTAGTGGATGTCTATAGCAAAGATGTCAAAGACCAAATTAACCAGGTGAAATAGGAACCCAAGTTTGAACAACTTGGGTTTAGGAGAGTTTTTCTTCTTACAAAAGAAATTATAACCAATTGATTCAATCTACTCGCAAATGAATTTCTATTAACATTTCTATGATGTAGCTCAGGACAGTGCTTAACTACATGATCATCTTTACCACAATGAAAACAATGTGATTTAACTCTAGTATGTGATGCAACAAGATAGGAATTTTATCAATATATATTTCCTCATCAAATTCAGACAATCTTGAATCTACATCACCGTAAGTCTCATTCATGTCTCTAGGTCTGTTTTTATTTACAAAAGAATGATTATTTACAAAAATGAAGCATCGTCATCAGAAGTACATAAGGTACTAGTACCGCTCATACTTGCCTCAGATGATGACACTACCCTTTTATTTAATAAAGGAATATTAGTTGGGGTAAAAGATGGAATATGACGAGAACAGAATTTCTCAAAACAATTACTTTTAATTTTCTTTGAACTTTTTACAGTGGAATCATTCACGACATCAACACAATCAGAAAAGATATCATCATTGTAATGCACATTATTTAATGAGGAAATAGAAAATCACTAGAACAAGATGAGATAGTGTCCACTACAGATTGACTTGAAACACAGACTTCATTTAAACTACATTTATTATCTAAGACAAAATGCTGCAATTCAGGTGTGCTAAGACTAGTGCATCCAAGCCCACTAGTCGGTCCATAACCATAGTCCTCACGAACGTGCTTAGTGTTCACACCTTCTAAACCTGCAGACATACTGTTAGTATCTATTGTGATCAAATCATTAGCAGCAGCACTTTTTCCATTACTTTGCTTAGTGGATTGACTTCCTTCCTTCTGCTTCTTCTCATCCTTACCTTCTATCACCATTTCATCCTCTTTCACTTTCAAAGATACTTCAACTTCATCTCTAAATTCTTTAAACGGTTCAAAATCATCCTCACAGTTCACCTTCTTCTTTTCTTCCACAATCTCAACCACTGATGCTTGATTAATTTCCTCTCTAGTCTCTTCACTTTTGCACTCCAATCAAAGTTAGAAATCAAGTTTTCTCTTTCTTGTGATTCATCTCTTCTTTATCATGCTTGAAACCAGTCGTGGGACTCCCGAGTTACTCAGATTAGTGACGATCGGCAATGGACATTCATGTTTGAAATGTCCCAAATTTTTGCAATTAAACACCTTATTTTAGACTTATCAAACCCTAATTTGGAGTTAGAACTTTGACCTCCGAAGTTCTTCCTTCCGGTGCGCTCCATGAATCTTCGGGCTCTAAGTGCCAGCATTGCCATTTGCCACTGAATGTCAGTCTCTTCAAGATCATCAGGATCCACCTGATACATATCCTCCATTTTCATCCCTTTACCTTTCAACTCCCCGGCCACCAAGGCTTCATAACTCTGAACAAACATGCCAAAGAGTCTCATTGTCTCAGATGGAACTGATGTTTCAGGATTAGCTTTCAAGTTAGCTTGATCTCTCCCAGCACTACCGCTACCTTCAGAATAATCACTGTATTCACTCACCTTGTCAAGATGCCTGCATTGGAGAGATTGCAACAACGAAAAACAATAATGCAGCATTCTAAGTGAAACAGATGTAGGCATCATGGTTTGGTTGAATTCCCTTCTCTTCATGTCAAGCTCAAAGGACTTAAGCTTATTAATAACATCCATAAGCTTGTAGTCGGTGAAACATCTTTCCTGCTTCAACATTCTCACCTATAGACTCCATCGCGGGGGAAGAGAGTCCAATAGCCTATTAACCTGCTCACTATTGGAAAGTTTCTCATCATATTTCTTCAAAGTGCTAGAAACTATCAGAAAGCAATTTGTAAGATCTGTGAGCTCTTATTCTTGTATCCCATAAAAGAATTGAACTCCTTCTCAACTTGAATACCCTTGTCTTTTACCAGCTCATCATTACCATCATAGAACTCACAAAGAGCATCAAAGAGAGATTTAGCATTCTTATGTTCAGCAAACTAATTGTAGATTTCTGGTGTGAGACATAGGGTTAGTGCTCCGAAAGCTTTCTGGTCTTTATCAATCAGCTTTAGATCATTCTCGTTGAACGTGGTTTGGTCCTTGTTTTGAGACACGACATCACCAATACTGACAGTTGGTATATGCGGACTAGAGATGATATATTCTCATTGGTTGTGTGTTGGACCAAAAGAACCAATGAGCCGGATCAGAAAAACCTTTAAGTCCCACAGACGTCACAACAACTACTGAAGACCACAACAGCTGAAGACAACAGCTGATTACAAAGTCTGAAGACAGTGCTGAAGACAAGTCTGAAGACAAGTGCTGAAGACAAAGTCTGAAGACAAGTGCTGAAGACAAAGTCTGAAGACAAGTGCTGAAGACAAAGTCTGAAGACAAGTGCTGAAGACAAAGTCTGAAGACACAAGTGCTGAAGACCAAAGTATCAGACGTTGTCACAACAGCTGAAGAGGTCTTCTTCAGTAGTTGTGATGGTTTACCTTTCAGTAGTTTTATGTTTATCTGTTCAGTAGTTTGACACAACAGCTGAAGAATACTTCTTCATTTGTTGTGCTCCAGTAGTTTTATGTTTTTCAGTAGTTTTGTAAAATGACTGAAGAGCTTGTTCTTCAGTCGTTGTAGTTTCAGTAGTTCTTATCAGTAGTTTCATATTTTGTACTTAACACTCTGATATGTTCTCAGTAGTTGTGAACATTTCAGTAGTTTGTTAAGAGTTAGTTATTTTTGTAATAGATCTGCCAGTTGTCACTTCTCGTGATAACAGCAGCGATTGCACTCTATATAAGAGTGTCAACCTATTGTAATAGGCGAATGATTTGATCAGAAATACTCGATATTATAGAAACATTCCTTGTTACAGAATATATTCTCTCGTTATAACCGTATTTGCTCTTAATGCATACGAGTATCAAATTCTTGCTACAATTGTCTAATTCTTGTTCTTATTCCGCTGCGTTACGCTCTATTACATCAAACTTGTGATCACTGATCCTGACAAATGGTATCAGAGCATGTTAATCATTGATCGATCTAATAATTGATCATTGAAACTGCTATTCAGATCCAAGTTTGATTGAATTAGCATTTTTTTGCAAGAAACGGTTATAGAGATTGAATTTCCTGTGTTTCTGGTCATTCATCCTGAGAATTTCTCTTGGTTTTCATTGAGTCTGTTGTGGTCTATGTAAAAACGTTTAAAAGCTTGAATTAAATTGTATTGGACTAAAATGACTACTCCTCCAATGATCCTCACAATACTGGTTCCTCAACCAAGCCTCCAATGTTGGTTAGGAATGAGTATAACATATGGCAACGACGAATGCTCCATCACCTGTCTGTTAAGGGCGCAGGTTGTTGGACATCAGTGGTACATGGTCCACACAAGCCTATGGTGAAAACCCGGAAACCAATCAAATGGTTCCGAAGAGGAAGGAGCAATACTCAGATGAGGATAAGAAATTGTTTGAGATTGATGCAAAAGCCCATGGAATTCTGGCCATGGCACTGCCCAATGAAATCTATTCTGGGCCAATGCATCATGAAACTGCCCATGACCTCTGGAATGCCTTGAAAGAACAATTTGGAGGAACAGATGAGGTCTTGGAAAAAATAGAGAAATCCTTGCCCAACAATACGAGACATTCTCTCATAGAAAGGGGAGACACTGACTCAACAGTTGAGCGGTTCTCTTGTTTGATCTCTGAATTAAAAATGGTCAAACTTGAGTACACCAATATCCAGATGAATAACAATTTCTCAGATCACTGCCTGAGAGATGGGACACATATACTATTGTCCTACGCTCTAGTGAAATTTGGACAAACTATCTCTCACCCAACTCCATGGGAAATTGCTCACATTTGAGAGAGAGATAGAACAGAAACGAAAACTGTCTTCATCTGGAAAGCTCACTGAAGACTTTGTACTAGGCAACACTGCCTTGGTTGGTCATGAGTTAGAATATGCTTCATCTGAATGCCAGTATGATGAGCATATTGATTTCTCCTCAAACACTTCTGATTCTGCGTTTGTGAGTGTTGATAGTCAGTTTACTGGGTGTAATAATGACAATCTATGCTTCATCATGGATGATCTCAAGGGGATTGCTGATGATGACTTAGAAGAGATGGATATTTTGAGCCAAATGGCCTTGATAAATATCAAATCTCAGAAGTTCTACAAAAGAACTGGAAGAAAGTTCCCAGGACTCTCTGGCAAAACCAAAGTTGGTTTTGACAAGAGTAAGTTGAAGTGTCACAAATGCCACAGGCTTGGACACTTTGCTAGAGAATGCAGATCATCTGATCTAATTCCTCTGCACCTTTTGTGACTTTCCCTGGAAATAGTCAACAACACAGAGGGCAAATCCTGTCAATTCTAGTCATCATTCTCAACCACAATCTCCTGCATATTTTGTTCCTCAGGGTCAAATGCCATATCCTACCCTTGTTATTACATGCCACAGTCAAATCAAGTTCAAGTCCTATAGTACCACAACCTCATGCACTACCAGAACCTCAACCATCTCAATCTCATCAACCTCCTCAACCTCAACAAACAGCTTCTTCACCCCTGGAGGTGTTGACTGGAGCAGTTTACCGATGACATGTCTGGTCATGAACAACTGTTCACAGGTGCTGGTCAACATGGTGGTGACAGTCCTTTTGGGAATCTGGCTCTCATGGCTCTGGAGTCTACTGAGGGTTCCTGCTCAAATGCATCATCTTCACAGGTAACTCAGGTATCTTCAGAGGCTAAAGCCAAGTTATGTTCTGAATCATGCATTGCTGCCTTTGTCTCTATTATAGAGGCAAATGTAGCATTAATAAATCAAAAACTTGAGTTTGAGAAAACCATTTCCAAAAGAAAAGCTGAGTTTGAGTCTGCTCTTAATAGTAAAAATGATGAGATTTATAAGCTTAAATGCCAATTAAATGATGAAAAGGCCAAGCTAGAGGTTATTCTGGAAGATCAGAGAAGTCTCAAAGAAACCCTTGCAGTCACCTAGGTAGAGTGTGATCGATGGGTACAATCATGCAAAGGTTTTGAAATGCTTCTTAGTAAGCAATCTGCTTCTAATGTGAAGTTTGGTATTGGTTATAATCACACTGCTCCTCCTACAGATTTTGCTTCAAGAGTAGAAGTGAAATCTGATGGAGAAAGCAATAACCAATCCACCTCATCATGTGATTCACTTTTTGATAGAGCATCATCAAAAGTTGAAGTCAGCACTAAGCCCTCTCAGAACCCATCAGCTGATGTTGATGGTTCCACTACCGACACTCACATGATCAAAGAGATGACCAACTCAGGAGCTATTTCTGGAAGTCCTGAAAGGACTAGAGAGCAAGATTTAACACCTGAAGTTCAAACTCCAACTACTGTCAGCACTGAAGAGAAGAAAACTGTCAGTAGAAAGAGTTTGAAGGCTACTAAAGAGGAAGTGAAGAAAGCAAATAATGCTTCCAAAGTACTGAAGAGCAAGTCTTCAGTAGTTTCATTCTCTTTAGTTGATGATCACATAAGATGAAGAAGAAACCATGTGAAGTATGTGGTTTGTTCAATCATCTTACAGATGATTGTTGGTACAAAAGGGGATCCAAACTCAAACATAAAGAGGAAAGTAAAGAGAAAATGGTTAAAATGAAAATGAGTTTGAAGCCACTTTTGTACCAGCAACATCAAATCCTGTAACCCTTAATCCAAAAGAAATCCAAAAAGGAAGGGGTTAAACAGGTAACAGCTGAGATTGCTCAAAAGAAAAGGTGCAACATAGGAACTTATCAAACTCCAATGCCAATGTGTCTGAAGAGCTGAAAGCCTTATCACAAAATCAGACACAGCTGGTTATGATGGTTCAACATCTATTGGAAGAGTTAACCAATTAGATGTTCCTATGTTGAAACCACAGAAAAGGAGGTCCAAGCCAAAGGATTCCTTTTCTTCACCAGTTTCTTCCTCTCAGGTGTTGTTTCCAACAAACATTAGTTTACCATCTGTTGATGAGAACAGGCCCAAGACCAAAAAGGTTTGGGTCTCAAAATCTAACTAATTTTTTGTATTTTGCAGGGTTCTTCAACATACCTCAGAGGCATCTGGTATGTAGACAGTGGAGGATCCATGCATATGACAGGAAACAGATCACTTCTTAATGACTACTCTCAAGGAAGGAAGGGGTTTGTGTCATTTGGCAATGATGCAAAGGTTACATCATCGGCAAAGGCTTTGTTTCCAATGGGGAAATAAAGTTGATGATGTTAACCATGTGGAAAATCTCAAGTACAACCTCTTGAGTGTCAGTCAAATGTGTGACAAAGGCCATGTTGCTCTTTTCACCAGTCAGAACTGTCGGATTCTGTCATCCAAAGTTCTAAGTTTGATTGATAAGGTTTGGATGAACACACTCTCCTAAAGGCCAACAGGACAGGAAGAGTGTATGCCTTAGATCTTTCCAAGAAATAGATCTCAAAGGCCATCCTTGCCTATTTTCCAAGGCTTCCCCTCAAGAATCTATTCTATGGCATAGAAGGCTGGGTCATGTTAATCTCAAAAACATAAGTCAGCTGATAAACCATGGTTTAGTAAGGGGACTGCCTATGAAGGAGTTCAAGTGTGAAGATAACTACACTGCTTGTTAAAAGGAAAACAGCACAAAGCTTCATTTCCCTCCATAGAAGAACCTAAGTCCACTGCCTGCTTACAGCTTCTTCATATGGATCTCTTTGGTCCTGTGAGAGTGATGAGTATGGCTAAGAGGAAATATTGTCTGGTAATTATGGATGATTACTCCAATTTGTATGGACTTTCTTCTTGCATTCAAAGGATGAGGCTGCGCAGTCCATTATGAACTTTGTGTTACACGTTGAGAAGCGTATTCCCTACCAGTTAAGTGTGTGAGAGTGACAATGGTACTGAATTCAGAAACCACACACTTGATGAGTTTTACTTATCAAAGGAAATCAAGAGGCAGTATAGCATCCCAGAACTCCTGAGCAAAATGGAGTAGTGGAGAGAAAGAACAGGACCCTTATTGAAGCTGCAAGTCCATGTTGGCTGATTCTGGACTGCCAATGACTTTTTGGGCTGAAGCTGTCAATACAGCTTACTATGTACAGAATAGAGTTCTAGTAAATCAGAGGTTGATGAAGACTCCATATGAAGTTCTTCATCATTTGGCCCCTCTAATTTCATTCTTCAGAGCATTTGGTGTCCTTGTTTCATTCTCAACACACGGGATCAACTCCAAAAATTTGATCCTAAGGTGGATGCAGGGTACTTTGTTGGTTATTCATCAACTTGCAAAGCATACAGAGTCTTCAACTGTAGAACAAAGATGTTTAAAGAGACTCTACATGTTAAGTTTAATGAATCTCCAAGGACAAGATTCCACAAAGCCATGTGGATATATTTGATTTGGACATACTGCAATATGTTCCTTATCAACTCCTGCTGTTGCTCCTGTCAACAGTTCACCACCTGGTGGTTCTGCTGGTGCTGCTGATGATGATGATAGCAGTACTCACCTCTTCAGGTTTAGTGATCAACTGCCTGATTCAGCTAGACCTGATGGCCCTGTAGCTCCAGTAGCACCATCCACAACAAATGCTGATGAGATTTCTCAAATTCAACTTCCTTTGAATTACCATCCACTGATTGGTTTCAAGGAATGATTCACCATCACCATCTGTTGCTGCTGAGCCTGCTACAAACACTTGCACAGATCTCTTGTGTATCAAGATCTGAAGAATCACCCTATGTCTCAAATCATTGGTGATATCACTGCTGGCGTATCAACAAGAAGTCAATTGTCAAATTTCTGCTTCTATGCTCTCTTCATCAGTCAGCAAGAGCTAAAGAATTATCACATTGCTTTAAAGGACAATGGATGGGTTGATGCCATGCAGCTTGAGCTTCTTCAGTTCAAGAAACAGCAAGTGTGGGAACTGGTTCCTCTACCTCCAGGTAAGTGTGCAATAGGCACTAAATGGGTGTTTAGGAACAAAACTGATGAAAATGGGCTTATTGTTAAGAACAAGGCCAGACTGGTTGTTCAGGGGTTTGCACAAGAAGAAGGTATTGATTATGATGAAACCTTTGCCCCTGTAGCCAGACTGGAAGCAATTCGATTGTTTTTAGCTTATGCTACTTATCAAAACCTTAAAGTTTTTCAAATGGATGTCAAAAGTGAATTTTTGTATGGTAAAATTAAAGAAGAGGTTTATGTATGTCAACCACCAGGCTTGAGGACAATAAACATCCTAATTGGGTGTATAAGCTTGATAAGGCTCTTTATGGGTTGAAACAAGCTCCTAGAGCCTGGTATGAGACATTATCAAACTTTTCTTTGGAAAATAATTTCACTAGAGGCTCCATAGATAAGACTTATTCATTAAGAAAGTTGGCAGCATAATCTACTTGTTCAAATTTATGTAGATGATATTATTTTGCATCCTCTGATCCACAGTTGTGTGATGCCTTTACAAGTTGATGCAACAGAAGTTTGAAATGAGTGCCATGGGAGATTACAGTTCTTTCTGGGTTTGCAAATCAAACAAAAGGCTAATGGAATTTTCATTCATCAGTCCAAATACACAAAAGATCTTTTTGAAAAGTTTGATTTACAAAACTGTAAGCCCTGTTCTAACCCCAGTGCAGCACCACACAACTGGATACAGATCAGAAAGGTAAAGTGGTGATGAAAACAATTATAGATGTATGATTGGGTCCATGATGTATTTTACAGCTTCTAGACCAGATATTATGTTTGCTACATGTGTTTGTGCTAGATTTCAGGCTGCACCTAAGGAGTCTCATTCGATTGCAGTCAAGAGGATCTTTAGATATCTGCAAGGCACTCCATTTCTAGGTTATGGTATTCTACTAGACATTCTGGTAAATTAGTTGCTTTTTCTGACAGTGACTATGCAGGGTGTAAGTTGACCAGGAAATCAACTTCTGGTGGATGTCAATTCCTAGGCAACTGCTTGATTTCTTGGCGGAGCAAGAAACAGACCTCAGTTGCTACATCAACTGCTGAAGCAGAGACATTGCCTCTGCAAGCTGTACATCTCAGGTACTCTGGCTTCAAAACTAATTATTGGATATGGCATAACAGAGACTAAGACCCCATTGTTAATGGACAGCTCTTTAGCTTTTTGTATTGTCAAGAATCCTGTCCAGCACTCTAGGACTAAACATATTGAAATCAGACACCATTTTATTAGAGATTGTTTTGAAAAAGGTCTGATTCATCCAAAATTTGTTCCTAACCCGACCCTTTAAATACCTTATCCCAACTTCAGAGTTTTTATCTTCTCCTCTCAACCTAACGTTCAAAAAAAAACTCTCTACCCTCTCTTCATCAATGGCAAACATGCAACTAAAACCTCGACACAACTGTGTCGCACATCTCACAAAATCGCCATACTGGACCAAGTTTCACAACGCCATTGATTAATGGTTCAGTCACCTACAAAAGGCTTTTCTGGTAAATCCCACCATATATGCCGAATCCTTAACCAATTCTGGACAAACATCACTCTGATCTCTAAGGAGAATGACACAGAGTCTCTTAAATCGTTGTCCATGGCAAAAAAGTGGTCATTACTCCAGACACTCTTCGCCAAACCTTAATCTGGATGATGCCACGTTCCCAACTAGTTATCCAAAGGGCACAACAGATCAATCATGTGCTCACCATGGATACCAGGGTAACCTGAGTGCATCTACCATACTGAAGAAACATTCCCGGATGCCGAACGTCTCATATTTCATATGGTAAATGTATGCCTTGCCTCCAAGACTTCATCATGGGATCAAATGTCCACAAGGTGGCAACAGGTAATGTACTCCATCCTTGAGCAACAACCTTTAAATTTTTGAAATACTATTTTTTGAGCTCAAGGATATGGCCAAAAAAACAACTGCTACCGTTGGATATTATATCCTTGGTTCATAATGGCCATAATTGAAAACCAGCTTCAAGCTGAGGGACTTGTTGGCCTGGGAGTCCCTGCTATGGCTGTATTGCCTGAGTATACTCCAGGCACACTCTGACCAATCACTCAAAATGGCTGCCAAGCTGCGCAAACCCACGCAGCTGGAACCCACAGCCACCACCTCCAAATCCAAGTCCCCACCAAACCCACTAAAAAGAAGACAAAAAAGGCTACTCAGGGAAATGAGTCCCCTGAGGATGCCCCTGCAACACACAACGCAGGCTATATCCACTGGTTATAACCCCCTAGTGGATACAAGGACTCTCCCAGCCACAGCGCTCAGGATTCCTCTCAAAAGGAGCCTGCAGCAACCACAGAAGGGGTACCCACAAAATGGGATCTTCCTCATTTGAGGAGATTGCCATTGAAGAGCACCATTCTCCCAGGTGCACACTGCTTTTACCCCATCTCCCCATGCAACCGCCCCCAAAGTCCAACCATTATCATTGCAAACGTGTGACTCAGCTGCATGCCTCTCCTCCTCCCCAACAACCACAACAAAGGGGAGAACCACAGCTATTGAGGACGAGGATCACCATGCTTCTGAAAACCCACAGCACCGGGGTTTACACGTTATATCCTGGTGTGGATATGGAGATTAGAACATCTAGTGAGGCTGCCACCTCTTCTGAATCAGCACATGATCAGAATGAGGCTGGTAACATAGCTAAGACCTCACTAGAGGCAACAACTGATGAAGGACATAGTCCTGAGGCTGGAAGTCCCTAGTTCAAGAAAAAAGGGCACATGCTAAAACTGGTCTACACCCAGTGCATGTACATCCTGCTACAAGCAGGAGGTCAGGTGATTCAGCATCTGTGATGATGACCTAGGCTTCTTTTATGATGTTCTAGCCCAGAACACAATTCTTGAGAAAGAAGTCAGTAGACTACAAAGACTACTTGACCAATTCTCTCAAGAAGCAAGTCCATCTGCCACCAACATAAACCCACAGAAGGCACCTTCACCTGAAGGTCTCCCACACACTCAGCCACTCAAAACTCCCAAGCACCAGCTTCTGTTTCTGGCACTGCTTCTCGGGACAGAACCCCTCTGAGCAAACAGTTGCTATCTTTCAGCAATCCCTACCTCTCATCACCTAATGATCACAGACATTGTGATCAAAACCATGGATGAGAGGCTTCCCTCAATCATACAACCCTGGTGGAGGAGATTGTGAGCACAAGGCTTTCTGCTACTCAAACCCTTGCAACCAATGCAACCAAAAAGGGGGAGAGTCAGTCAGTGAAAGCAAAAAGGAAGAGCAAACTGAAAGAAAAAGAAACTGAGAAGGAAGAGGAGTCTGTGAAGGGAACCGAAAATGATCAAGTGGGTGAAAGTCACAAAGACTTTCATGTCACTATAAGAAAAGGAAGGGTGAAGGAAAAGAGAAAGAACTCCAACTCGATGAGATGATCAAAATGGCAGATGCTACACATAGTAAATCAATGGATGCCATTATTGATCAACTGTATAGACAAAGGTTCGATACTGCACAACTTGACTCAGAGATCAGGAGACTGAATTGAAGAAATTAACTCAAGATGGGCAAGTTATGATGCATTAGAAAGAGAGAGACTAGAGATCATGATCAGATTCATTGCAAAATATCTTGGGAGATCATTGATCGAGATTAAATCATGGACCAGGGACAGTATTGGCCATAACCTCCAAGATCTGTTCGTCTGAAGCATACACTAAGGGTTTAGTAGTCGAAGCTTTGAATGAAGCAGGAGCAGGGAGTAGGACTAAGCTAGCCAAACACTCAAAAGCCACACTCACCTCTAAAATGCTAACTCAGCCTGTCAACATTCCCTCTCCAAAACAACCACAACCACAACCAAACCCACAAAACCAACTCCCTTACCCTCTAAACCAACAGCCGATGATGCACCCAAGAAGAAGAAGAGAAAGGTGTTGAGGCTAGAAGAAGAAGATGATGATGATGATGTGGAAGAAGATAGGCTGCCTCTGTCTGCAGTCCTAACATTGCCTAAAGCCAAACCCATGCCCATCACTCCCACCTCACAGATGGAAACTGTGAGAGTAAAGATTGAAGAAGAGCAGCAGCAAAGGCTTCATGACGATGAGATATTGAAAAGCATCGACAAAACTTATGCTGCTTCTTCATCAATAATTAGTATGAAGAAAGAAGCTCTGAGGTTGTACACCCTTGCCAACACATTTCAATATCAGAAGGAAAAGGTGAGCGTATGGCCTGATCCTAGGGTGGCTCACAGGATTGTAAAGAAAGACATTCCTTCGAGATACAAGGGCCAAGTAAAAAGGATCGTAGATGAAGAGATCACAGTGGTCCTTGTAGTATCACCCTGGGAGATTGTAGAAGATTTCAAGAAGGCCTATGAGACTAGACAGCCACCCCAAAAGATGTTAGAGAATAGAGTTATTAAAAAGGGGATAGTCTACAAGAGGCTTGAGAACTTCAAACAAAATGAGCTCAGTCTGTTACCTGAAGGGACTCATCCTGATGAGTTTGCATACAGACAGATTACAACAGTTGAGCTCAAAAATGGCAAACAGGCCAAGTACATCTCAGAGCTGTATGGGCGTGAAGGATTGTTTGATGGTGAAGCTGAGAACCTGACCATGGAAGAACAAATTATGTTTCTCAGAGCATACACCAGAGAATCCTACAGGCTTATACATGGGAAGTGAGTCTCATGGATGGGGGAACAGCTCAGTGTCCAATTCCCCAATACAGAGCTCCCATCCATTCATTGCCAACCAAATCATCAGAGACTCATTCCCAGGCCAGTGCTTATATGGGTCGTCTTCTCAACTGATCAAGAAGAAAAAAAGACCAACCATTCTGCCAACAATAAGTGGGACCTCAATAAATTAAAGGTTTTGGCTGCATTGGTTCAGGGGGAGTTTGTTGGACAAAAGAACTAATGAGCCGGATCAGAAAAACCTTTAAGTCCCATAGACGTCACAACAACTACTGAAGACCACAACAGCTGAAGACAACATTTGATTACAAAGTCTGAAGACAAGTGCTGAAGACAAAGTCTGAAGACAAGTGCTGAAGACAAAGTCTGAAGACAAGTGCTGAAGACAAAGTCTGAAGACAAGTGCTGAAGACAAAGTCTGAAGACAAGTGCTGAAGACAAAGTCTGAAGACAAGTGCTGAAGACAAAGTCTGAAGACACAAGTGCTGAAGACCAAAGTATCAGAAGTTGTCACAACAGCTGAAGAGGTCTTCTTCAGTAGTTGTGACGGTTACCTTTCAGTAGTTTTATGTTTTATCTGTTCAGTAGTTTGACACAACAGCTGAAGAATACTTCTTCAGTTGTTGTGCTCGTCAGTAGTTTTATGTTTTTAGTAGTTTTGTAAAACGACTGAAGAGCTTGTTCTTTAGTCGTTGTAGTTTCAGTAGTTTCTTATCAGTAGTTTCATATTTTGTACTTAACACTCTGATATGTTCTCAGTAGTTGTGAACATTTTAGTAGTTTGTTAAGAGTTAGTTATTTTTGTAATAGATCTGCCAGTTGTCACTTTCCCGTGATAACAGCAGCGATTGTACTCTATATAAGGAGTGTCAACCTATTGTAATAGCGAATGATTTGATCAGAAATATTCGATATTATAGAAACATTCCTTGTTACAGAAATATATTCTCTCATTATAACCGTATTTGTTCTTAATGCATATGAGTATCAAATTCTTGCTACAATTTGTCTAATTCTTGTTCTTATTCCGCTGCGTTACGCTCTATTACATCAAACTTGTGATCACTGATCCTGACATTGTGGTTGGTGTAGAAGAAAAAGGCTTTGAGACATCGCTTCCAATCTTCAAAGTTGTCCCCGATTATGAGTCTCGGAGGTTGGTTAGGAGCCACACTTTCTAAATTGGCAAGGGTGAGAGGAGTCATCTTTGACATTCTAGTTTCGCTGAAGAAATGGTAGTTTCGGAGAGAATAGATAGTTTTGCAGAGCTAATTTCGTAGAGAAAAGTTTATTTCGCAATGAATACTAGTTTTGCTTAGCTGACAGTAGTTTCCCTAGGATTTCATCAGCCATTTCGCTAGACAAATGCTTGAGACTGCTTAGTTTCACCGACAATTTTGCACAAAACAAGCTTACACTTTTGTTTAATGATACTTTCGACAGCAATTTCACTTGTAACATGCACCCAAGCACCGTTGATCTTTTGCTCAAAATCACTACTTTTGCAGGGATGCTGAAAACAACTACAAAGTGTAAAACACTTGTAGTTTCGATGGATGATAGTTCAGTTTTGCTAGATGATGATGCAGTTTCGCTGGGTGAATCTGAAAAGCTTTTTCAAGACGAAATCAATCTAAAATCACCTAAATCTCAATGGATTTGAGATCTGATAATTCACAGAGCTTTCCCGATCAATAACAAGAAAAATTCAATCAAATTACATATCAAATATACTCAAATTTGATCCAGAATTGATGAAATAATGATATTGAACAAAAACAACCAATAGCCTTAAACAATCAAGATCACTAAGGCTCTGATACCATTTTGTTGGTCCACTTGATTGTTTTACATTACAATTGATATGTTTAATCGGTCAATATCAAAAACAAAAGCTAAACAATGAAGATGAAGATGAATGATCACAACCATAATGTATTCAAATGTAAAAAATAAGGATCCAATACAATCAATAGAAACAAAGCTCAATTATATTTCAGTAGAATACCAGCTTACAACAATCTTTTGCAACACAAATATTCGATTAGCGTTTTGAAAGGATACCAAACAATGAGCAAGATCAAAACTATATATAGAAGTCATAGTTTCGCTGACCGTTTCGCTGTCAGTGAAACTATGCTGCCAAAACTATAGATTCGCCTGGCGGAAACAACAGTTTCGCTGCATGAACTAAACAACTAACTGTGAGCAAAACTACAGTTTCGCTCATAGTTCTGCTGGGCAGCAAAACTAAACTAAATAAGCAACCAAAAAAAGTAAACTAACATTAAACCTATTACAATGGAATGTAAACAAAATCTAAACTAAGTGAGTCCAACTTATACATGATCTTCAGTAACACATGTAATAAAGAGATAGAACAAGAACAAGAACAATAACAATAACACAAGTGTTTGGTTTTTAAGAATGTTGTACATTGCTCTCAAGTTCCTTATAAGTGTTTACAAAGCATGAAGGTATTAAGATACAAAGGACCTAAGATACTTTATACTACATCTTACAGTTGGCCATACTTTGAAGGCCAATGGCAACTTCATCGTCACAGAATAAGGGAGTGGAGAAAGTTGATTCCATAGTCAATCATAGGATGTTGTATCCACAGCACTTGTGAGCAACAGCTTGAAGCAGCAATATACTCTATCTCCTCGTGGAAAGAGACACAGTAGTCTGTTCTTGCTCTGCCATGATACTAGACAATTGCCCAGACATTGAAAGCCTCCGGTGAAAAAAAAATTTTATAACTTGCAACCGTTAGAATCACTATCAGAATAAGCATACAAATCAAAATTTCCACCATAAGGATACCAAATACCTAAACGAGAGGAGCCTTTAAGATAACGAAAGGTCCGTTTGACTGCTTTCTCATGAGACTCCTTAGGATTAGATTGGTATCGAGCATAATATCCTACAGGAAGGTGATGTTGGGACGACTTGCTATAGATACATAAGGAAACCTATCATAGATCTGTACAGATGAGGATCAACATATTCCCGTTCTCATCTGGAGTAAGGCATGTTTGGGCGGCAAATAGAATTATTTCATAAGAAGTGTCATCCATCTTGAATTTCTTCAGAATCTCCTTGACATACTTCTCCTGGTAAATAGAATTCCTTCAGGCTTTTGCTCAACTTGCAGCCCAAGGAAAAAAACAGATCTCCCCCATCATACTCATTTCAAAACAACTTCGCATAACCTCCTCAAATTCCTGACACAGCTTGGGATTAGTGGAGCCAAAAATAATATCATCAATGTAGACTTGTACGATTAGCATTTCAGCATCTACCTCTTTCTTGAATAAAGTCATATCTATGGTGCCACGAGAAAAACCATTGCTCAGAAGATACTATGTTAGAGTCTCGTACCAGATGAGAGGAGCTTAATGTAGACTGTAGAGAGATTTATCAAGCTTGTATACCAATTCAGGAAAATCTGGATCCTCAAACTCTGGTGGTTGACACACATATATCTCTTCATTAATGTATTCGTAGAGAAAGACACATTTGACATCCATTTGATAGAATTTGAATTTCTTGTTTGCGGCATGAGCCAGAAAGATCCTAATTGCTTAAAGACAAGCTACAGGAATAAAGACTTCCATGTAGTCAATCCCTTCTTCCTGGGAAAATCCTTGAACCACCAACCTTGACTTGTTCCTTACCATAATACCACAATCATTGGGTTTGTTCTTGAATACCCATTTTGTGCCTATTGGCATATGTTGGTGGAAGATCAACCAGCGTCCACACCTTAAGTTCCTAAACTGTTGTAGCTCCAATTGCATCGACTCGACCCAACATGGATCCTTAAGAGCTACATGAATATTCTTTGGAACAATTTGGGATATAAAACAAGAAAAAAACACATATTTATCAAACCAAATTAACTCTACATCCTAACACCATCAGTGATTAACCAATAATATTATCATGAGTGGTCTTTCAATGTTTTAAAGTCAGTGGTTAAGGTAATGGATTAGATTGAGGTGGGATAATGGATTGAGGTGATGTAAGATAAGGAGAAGAAGATGGTTTAACAAGTTTGTAGATACATGTATGTCCTAGATCATGAGATGTAATGTAATAGATCTTGTTTGGTATGATTGATGAAATGATATTGATTGGTTGTTAGTTATATGTTTAATGTTTCATTAATGAGTCGACATTGAATTGGTTAATTAGGTTAGTGAGTGCTTGAATGATTACACATAATGTTTATTAAGTAATACATTCAACCTAACTTAATGAAGTTCTCATGCGAATGGCTCAAGCGAATGAACCATACGCATGAAGAACTTCACACAATTGAATCAGTAGCACGACTGAACCAGAGACTGGATCAGTCGTACGATGGTAACATAAGATTGGCTCAGTCGCACGACTGAACACTCAGTCATGCGAATGAATCAACCGCATGGCTCAATCGCACGACTGAACCATACTAATGGTTCAGTCGCACGATTGGATAACCAACCTATAAATACAACTCAATTCGTGAAAAACAGGGACTCTCGATTAATTACGATTCCAGACGTACCCTAGCCGTCCAGAATCCTCCCAATTCGTTCTCCAAGTTCATAGACACATTAGATCGATTCCCAATCGATTCTAACGTTAGTTTCAATTCTTGATTGATTCTTCGTGTGTTCTCACTGATTGGATCGCCAATCAAATATTCCGCACTATTTGATCTGGTTTACACGCTAATCTCTAGGTATTTCATTCAAATACCAGGTCCCAACAAGTGTATCAGAGCCATTGGCTCTTGATTAAGTGTGATTCAATCAAGATTGATAAAAAGTTTGTGTTTTTGCATTAGAACGCAATCTTTTGTGTCAAAAGTGATCTTGGACGTTCCCTGCTCATCAAAGTTTGGTTTCTACGGACTTAGGCATTTCAACCTTGCGAAAGTTCGAATTTTTACGGCTAAAACACGTTTAACCTAGAAATTTTCGCATAATAGCAGCTTCAGTCGCACGACTGAGCCATTCGCACGACTGGACTCATTCGCATTGCTCAGTCGCACGATTGGACTAGTCGAATCTCCATTCGTACGATTGAACATAGTCGTATCTCCATTCGCATTGCTCAGTCGCACGGTTCATTACGCATCAGATTCATTCGCACGACTGAGCTAATCACTTAGTCAGCCGCACGATTGAACCAGTCGTAGAGTTCATACGCACGCCTAGTCCATTCGCACCCTTCAGTCGGCCGTGAAAATTGCTTATTAGACTTAAAGTTATTACAATGGAAGATCAAATGTCAGCCTTTACTGCTGGCTGAAGGACTCTAGGATCCAGAACCTGCTGCTACTTGAGAGTGAGGTGGGTAATCATAATAAACCACCAAAGCTTTTAACGTTAGATGAGTTTCCCACTGGAAACACGTTTTGAGATCTACCTCAATGGAGTGGATCCAATCTATGGGAGGCCATCGAGATTGGATATAGTACACCGATGGGAGCCGATGGAGTAAAGTTAACCTTAGGAGGGATGACAAACGTGCAGAAAGTCAAATATAATGCAGAGAGAGGGTCTATGCATTGATTACACAGTCTATCCCTAAAGAGATATTCCACCAGTACTCAAAGAATAAGCAGTCCAAGAAACTATGGGATGAGCTAGAGAGAGGTACGGGAATGCCTCGTTGAAGGCAATCAAGGCTAAGGAGTTAAGAAGGAATTTACAACTTCTCATCGATGGGAAACAAGAGTTTGGACGATGTTATAGATAGATTCTACCATTTGATGAGTGAACTGCATACACATGGTGGCTACTACCATGGAAGAGAAAGTTAATAATTTTGCAGACGGATTGCCTGAAAAATGGTGTCATTCGTGTCAATATCGGAAAAATGGAATGCTGTCAAAACTGGATATTAATGACTTCTTCTTAAGTTACGAGAAGTCAAACTAAGTAAGGAAGTCACAAGTCTCAGAACTCTAGAATACAAATCACAGCTTTTATAATATCGCCAAGCTATCAGCATCTGGAGCACCTTGGAGCACCCCTCAAACTGCATTTGTGTCTAGCTCATCGAGTCCTACACATGCACCTGCTTCAGGTTCAGAACGTTAGGTCTCCTTTACCCAATACATTGGATCTGAAGCGAATGCTACTAGACTGAAGACCGAGAACCTCGGTAATGTGACTGTAGAAGTAGCTCGAGAGCACATGGATCTATATGGCAGCAATGGTCCATTCCTATGATGAACCTGTTGCTGAAAGATTGGAAACTGCCATCTGGCAGACGAGGACTACAGCAGGTGGACGAAATGGAGCTTGAGAGATGGACTTAATGTGGGCCTTAGCAAGTGTGCCTGGAGGGCGAAGAATACGAAGAAGTTTGTGAGAAAAAGCTGGACAGAACTTGGGTGCTACTAAGGATACCACCTTTGGCTTCGACAAGAGTAAAGTGACCTGCTTTAACTGTGGTGAAAAGGGGCACTTCAAGAGAGATGTGTGAAGCCAAAGAGACAACGGGAACCCGATTCTCATCCTTCACTCGTTCAGACAAGCAAACTACCAGTTGACTAAACAAGGCAAACTCAAACTTGACTCAAAGCGAACCTCATGATGATGAATGATGAGCTGATGATGGACAGAATTGGAGCTTTAGGTTTGTCTCACCAGGGGAATCACATTGCAAATGTAGAAGATATTGACAGTGATTCAGCTAGTGAAGGAGATCTAGCAGTTGAGATAACAATGTCACATAGTGAAGAAGCAACTGCAACCGAGGTTAGTTACAAGCCAAAAGTGGAGACTACCATGTCAGAGACAGAAAAGACAGAAGCAAAAGAATCAGAATCATCTGATACTGCATTGATGGCAAACGCTTCTGAATCAGCTCAGGTAAGTACTACTGACACAATGTTTAATAATCATGCTTGTTCTGATTGTGATGCCTTTAGGAATAGCATAGATGCTAAATTTGCTAGGTTATTAGATCATAATGATACTTGATAAAAGATTTCCATCTATGCACTGAGGCTAATAGGGTATTAAAACAAAATGAGCTCAGTTATAAAGAAAAGATAGACCTTTTGACTAAACAGCTTAGGGAAACCGAAGTATTTCCTTTAATCAAGCTAATGACATTAGGTATTATCTAAACTCCCTAGAAGACACTAAGAAGCAAAAGGCAGTTCAAGAAGTAGAAGTAAATTCACTAAATAGAAACTGCATAGTTGACTAGTTCGTCGCACATAGTCCAACACTTAGTGAAAGAAAGGAACAACGGGGAGGGACTGGGTTATAAAGTGGTTCCGCCACCACCTGAGACTATGATGAACCCTAAAACTAGACCTATAAATAGTAATCCCATCAAGGATCATGTAGTGTCTACTCCTCTTGTTAGTGATCCAGATTCCTTATGTTCATCTATTGACACTGGAAACAAACAAAAGGAGACCACGTCAAAGGCAAAGGGTAATTTGCCTTGTGTTAATCTGGAAAAAGAATTTGAAAAGGTTGACTTAATGTTAGGTTCAAACAAAGTCAAATCAGAACCTAAAAGGGATTTTAAGGATAATCTTTCACATACTTCAAGTCAAAGACCAATTAACCAAAAACAAAGGATGTCAAACAGGTTAAATCAGTTAATTTTGTTAAACCATTAAACATATCAAAAGAACCAGAGTCAAAACCTAAAATGAGTGATTTACTAGAGTGTCACACACGTCTCCACAAAACAGTTTAATCATAAAGTTGATAGCAGGTGTGCTACAACTGTGGAGATGTGGACACATTGCTTTCTACTGTCCTTATTATCAGACACCCAGGAAGAAGATTGAACTTCAGGACTCAAAACCTAAGTCTTCTAAGAGGAGCTCTTTAACTCCACCTAGAAGAACTAGTGAACAGAAAGTTCAATCCGTTAGCCAGTCGACTGTTTATCACAAACAGGCATTGCACAAATCTGGCTTATGGAAAGAGAAGTCAATCTCTATGTCTGGTAATGATGACAAGAAGGAACCTGAGCTACCCTCACCTTCTAAGGGTTTGGTTGAATTTTTGATGATGATGCCTCTGGGAAACCCAAGCCAGTAAAGGCTTGGGTTCCTAACCTAAACTAATCCTTTACCTTGTATGTGCAGGTTGTTCAATACAGTGCTGAAACTAACACGTGGATAGTAGACAGCGGAGCATCCAGGCACATGACAGGAAACAGAGCTTTTTTATCAATGTCAAACAAATAAAGGAGGGCATGTTTCGTTTGCAGGAAACAAGGGAGGCTATATCACAGCTCAGGGAGAAGTTGGAAATCAGAAAGTTAAGTTTGATAGGGTGAACTATGTTCAGCAACTTCAAAACAACTTACTCTCTGTTTCTCAAATATGTGATAAGGAATTTAAAGTCATCTTCGACAACAAGAGTGTTACGTACTAAAGAAAGACTACGTGATCCCAGAGGACCAAGTTTTATGACTACTTCAAGATAAAAGATCTTTATGTCTTGGATCTGTCAACAGCTTATACAATGGATTATGAGGTTCAGTGTTTTCTATCCAAAGCTACTGAAAAAGACTCCATCTCCTGGCATAGGAGAATGGGACACATCAGTCAAAGGAAGATGAATCACTTGATACAGAAGGATCTGGTGAGAGGTGTTAATGTCAAGAACTTTCAGCTTCCTGATTTCTGTATAGCTTGCAAGAAAGGTAAACAGACAAAGAAGTCTCATATGGAAAAGAAAGTTAATTCAATAGAACTTCCTCTTGAACTTCTTCACATGGATCTGTTCGGTCCAGTCAGTACAAAGAGCATTACAGGAGACTTGTACTGTTTTGTGGTCACCGATGACTACTCAAGGTTCACTTGGGTAATGTTTCTGAAATCCAAATCAGAAACATTTGAATCATTCAAGGAGTTAGTAACCACACTGGAATCTCTCTACAAGCTAAAAGTTAGACAAGTACGCTCAGACAACGGAACGGAATTCAAGAACCATTGGATGGAGGAATACTGCAAGGAAAAGGGGATTGTGCATCAATTCACTTCTGCTTACACACCTCAGATGAATGGCGTTGCTGAGAGAAAGAACAGGACTTGATAGAGACAGCACGGACTATGCTGGCAGACTCGAAACTGCCTATCCAATTCTTGGAATGAGGCAGTGGCAAATGCATGTTATACACTGAATCGAGTCCTGATAGCAAGCCATCACGGACAAAAATGTTCGAGCTACTACAAAGACGCAAACCGAACTTGGAGTATCTCGAACCATTTGGGGCGCCGTGCACACTTCTGAAGAAGACACAAGAAGGTAAATTCAGCGAGAAGGCAGATGAAGGCATCTTTCTAGGATACAACATACCTAACAACGAGTTTACAATAACTCAACAGGTCTAGTAGAAGTTTGGTGTAATGTTGATGTTCAGCGATTCACCACACCACCTACTGGCAAAGGACCCCGCTACTTCTTTGACTATGAGGATTCTTCAAGTCCTTCAACATTCCTCTCTCTCCTGGATGACGAATTAGCTACACTGAATGAGTGCTTGAGCTCAAATCCACCAACATCTAGCTCACAGGGAGAATCATCTACTTATTCAGGGGGAGTAATCGACGACAGTGACACCTCCTCTGAAAATGAAGCTGAAGAAGCTAACCAGAACAGTCAGGGAACAGGTTCCAGTTCCTGAAAGTCCACAAGCATCTACCAGTGGTGCACCTTCGACGTCAGAGCCTCAAACTCCAACTACCTCAGATGAAGAACCAAATGTTCATCATCTTGGCTGACTGTAGTAGCTGTTCCTACTACTCAGGATCACATCTAACGTTTATCATCCCTTAGACAATGTCATTGGGGATGTCCGATCAGGAGTACAAACCCGAAATCAGCTGTACTCAGCTGATTATGCCTCTGTTATGGAAAAGGGATATATCCATGATGGTGCCTATCGGTGTTTTGTCTCACAGGTTGAGCCAAAATATGTCAGTGAAGCACTAAATGATGAGGCGTGGGTGAGTGCAATGCAAGAAGAACTTCTTCAGTTCAAGAAGTTAGGTGTATGGTCTCTGGTTGATAGACCTAAAGGTGCAAAGGTCATTGGCACCAAATGGGTTTTAAAATGCAAGAAAGATGACCAAGGGATCATTATCAGGAACAAGGCTCGACTGGTTGTTCAAGGATTTCGCCAAGTCGAGGGAATTGATTACAATGAGGTATTTGCACCCGTGGCAAGGATGGAAGCCATTCGTATCTTCCTTGCCTATGCATCGTACATGAAGATTAAAGTCTATCAATTAGATGTGAAGAGTGCATTTCTTCATGGGGAAATTAGAGAAACAGTTTATGTCAGTCAACCCAAGGGATTTGAAGATCCTTATCATCGGGATAGAGTCTACAAGCTCGACAAGGCTTTATACGGGCTTCATCAAGCTCCAAGAGCTTGGTATGAGAAACTCTCGACTCATCTTATGAAACACGGCTTTCGCAGGGGAGTCATTGACTGCACGCTGTTCATTAAAGAAAAAGATGGTGACCTACAGCTCGTACAAATCTATGTTGATGACATAATTTTCGGTTCAAAGAACGAAGAGTTATGCAAAGAATTTGAAGCAGTTATGCAGAAAGAGTTTGATATGAGCGCTATGGGGGAGATGAAGTTCTTTCTCGGGCTACAGGTGGATCAAACACCAAATGGGATCTTTCTACATCAGACCAAGTACGTAAGAGACATTCTAAATCGCTTTGACATGGAGAATGCATCTGCTGTCGGTACTCCACTGGCTACGAATCACGACATTGCACCTGATGAAAATGGAGATCTTGTGGATGCCACGATGTACCGAGGAATGATTGGATCCCTCATGTATCTCACTGCCTCTACCTGATATCATGTATGCGACATGTTTATGTTCTAGATATCAGGCTAAACCTAAGGTCAATCATCTGATCGGGGTCAAAAGGATTTTCGCTATCTAAAGGGTACACCCCACTTGGGTTGTGGTATCCTCATGATGATGATTTTGAGCTCACGGCGTATAGTGACTCGGACTACGGAGGCTGCAAGATGAACTACAAGTCTACATCAGCAGGGTGTCAATTCTTTGGGAGAAGATTAATTACCTGGCAGTGTAAGAAGCAGACATCGGTTGCATTGTCAACCTGTGAAGCCGAATATGTTGCTGCTGCAAGTTGCTGTTCACAAATCATCTGGATTCAACAGCAAATGCGGGATTACGGTTTAATGTCCATTCTACTCCTATTTTTGTAGATAACTCTGCTGCAATTGCAGTAACTAAAAATCCGGTCCAACATCCTAAGACCAAACATATCGGTATTAAATATCACTTCATACGAGATTGTTTCGAAAAGAACTTAATTGATGTGGTAAAAATTAATACTGATTTTCAACGCGCTGACCTCTATACTAAAGCCTTTGATAAACCACGTTTTCAATATCTGCTAGAGGTCAACGGCGTTAAAAAGAGAAGTGATGTTATTCCTGATGATGATCATGTGTAGTCCGATGTAGTTTAGTTCATTTTTCTTTTTTTTTTATTTTATTTATTTGTTTATTTTAGTCTGTTTAAATTAAACTCATGTTATTCTGCTGTTTATTAAAATCCTAAAATAATTAAACCAGGTTTGATTTTAGTATTTTAGGGGGAGAATAAGTCAGCAAGCAACATTAAATAAAAAAGGGGAAACCGAGGGAGAAGGAGTGGAAAGCAATACAAGGTAGATCGTATCTGTGATACGATTCAAACCCTTGGAATATGATAGTACACAGGAACAAGTCAAGAGGGACTTTAAAATCCTAATTTAGAAAAAAAAATTCAAAGTATAAGTCTGTGTAGTCTAAGCAATATAAAGGGAAGATGATAGAAAAACTGGTAACTCCTAAGGTAACACAATAAGAGTAGACCTAGAGGTTGCTAGACCACAATTGATATGTCGGTAGATTCAACACAATAGATGATTAGACCGGACTGGTGATCTCAAGATCAAACTAAGTTGTTCAACTGACTGTGGGCTTCCATCTTATCACTGGTTAACACAATCAATAATATTCCAATAAGGGGTAATGAGCATGTAAACGCCACAAATGTGTGCGGATGACCATAAATAGAGCAAAGCACGAAAAAAATGAAAGAAAAATGCTATCAAGCTAATGACCTATGTTGTTGGTGCATTTGGTGCAAAATAAAAGCTGCTCTAACAAGGAGATAGGTTGTGTGCCTCTCTGCTGTGTGATGGCACTGACCTGAGGATAAGCATAACCTAGATATTCTAGAATTCATTGTTGTTTGCCGCCTCTTTGTTGTGCGATGGCACTGACCTGAGGACTGGTTTCTCTATGAAAGCTCTAAGAATAGTCTCTTCTTGTAACAATACCGTAGACCGCTCAAAAGCTCCTGAGGGATGTTGATACCATATAAGTGTGGGATCCACAAATGTTTGTTGAAATAAATAAACCAAAAACAATCACCAGTTTGAGTCAAGAGTCTGTGTATGGATTTAAGTGGACAAACATATTGACAATCATTGTGGCTGCAATTCTTGAAAGTTCAAATCAATGTGGTAATCTAAGAGTTCCAGTATGATTCCCTAAAGCTGCTGATGACTCTGGATGAACACCAAGAATTGAGCATCAAAAGATTTTGATAACAAGTCCCAAATGATTTGATGTTCCTGCATGATTCCAAAATTGAATTGGTCCAGGTGTGGTCAATCTAAGTTGAAGCTTTCGATTCCGGAACCAAATCCCGTAGATTTCCATCTTAGGGTTTTATCTCTCACAAAAGTCCAAAAAAAATTTTATTTGTGTATTTAGTTTAAGTTTCTAGTTTAATCTTTTAGTGTGTGTGTCTGTCGGACTACATCAGGAAAATCAGAATGGAATTAACTCACCTAAAAGGGTCATGTCTGAGATGGCCACTGTTTTTCAAATTTTAAAGAGTCACGTCAGAGGTGACAACGTGTTTTAAAAGAGTCACGTCTGAGGTGACTGAATTGGATAAGAGCTTATAATGTTATTGTCAAAGTTAAAAGGGTCTTAAAAGTAAAATGTTCAAAATGACTGTAAACTCACTAAGTGTGACCCATTCGCACGATTGGATCATGGTTATGGACCAACTATGCGAATGGCTCCCAATCGGCCGAATGGACATGAGAATGATCCATTCGACCGAATAGAAGGGGGAGAATGAAGCAGTCGACCGACTGAGGCTCAGTCAGTCAACTGAAGATGCGAATGAAAGAGACCGAATGAGGAAGTCGACTGACTGAGACTCAGTCGGCCGACTGAATGCGATTGACTAGGCCAACGTACGACTGAGATTGGACTTAGGTTCAGTATTTAAGGCCAGTCGGCGGATTGAACTAAGCGAATGAACTGAGCGAATGAGGTCAGTCGGCCAATTGAACTTAGGTTCAGTATTTAAGGGCCTCAGTCGATCGCATGTTCCCCATCACACCAAAATCGCACCCAAATCGCATTCTTCCCGTTACTCTGCCAAAAATTGTTACAGATCCTAATTTACATTGCTATTGAGTTTCTTACATTCGAGTGGCGATTTTACAGGTACATTACTCTTGAATCTTACCAAAATCAGAAGATTAAAGAACCTACATAAGAGACACTCGATTGAATCAAGAACCGAACTGTGAAATGACCTAATCACCTCCGTAAACTAAGAAAATGTTAAAATTAAGTTTAATAGGTTATTAGTGACAAGTAGGCGAGTCTAATGGACCATTAAACACTGTTAAATGACTTAAATTGGTCAAGATTCGACCCACAGGCGATCGAACAGTGGGGCAAGCGACTGGTCGTTCGATGAACTCAATCGCACGATTGAACCTTGCGATTGGGTCATTCGGCCGAATGAACCACCGAATGAGTTCAGTCGGCCGACTGAACCAATCGAAGACTCAGTCGGCAGATTGAACTCAATCGCATGTCTCATTCACCTGAATGAACTCAGTCGTACTTAAGAACAACCGAATGACTCCAGTCGCATGATTCATTCGCATGAATGAATCAGAATGGAAGTGAAACACTACACTTAGAACTGAATCTGATGTATTATGTACTAATGATCATGTGTTTTCTGTTTCAGGAAAAATGGCTGACAGATGGTCTCTTAATCCAAAGCACAACATATGTGCCCATTTGGACCACACAATTCGGAACGGGGCCAAGTTCTCCGAGATTATAGCCTTCCTCAAACGCTCACGGATACATAAGGCTATATCTACACCGTGCACGCCTTACAAATCACTACACCAGGCATTCTGGAGAATGCCTCGGGGATCGCTCTCGTGAGCCATACAGCATCCGAAGCACCATTATGGGTCAACTATCGACATTACCACTACTGACATCCAGAGAATCCTTGAGTTTGGGGATGACTCCACTCACCCCACTAAGTTACATCCTTTGACAGTGAGAGGGTGTTTCCTCCGAATCAAGTATGCGGGGGACATTAACTCGGGGGTGCTAAATAAGAGAAACTGTGCCCACAATACAAATATCTGGCACATGTGATTCTTAAGTGCATTGCTTCGAGAAGGGGTGGTTTCGATGACCTATCAGATCAGATACAAAATGCCTTCGTGGCTCTGGTGCTAACCACCCTTTCAGCTTCTCGAATATGATCTTTGCTTATTGGTAGAGAACATTGAAGCAAAAGGGAAAGAAGGTTTTTGTATGTATCCAAGGTTTCTTCAAATGATATTCAATGAGAAGCTGCCTCTGCTCCCCAAGGAAAGTCACGATGCAGTGACTTTGGAACTTATCGATGACACTACTTTGGGTAGGATGGTGGTGTACCGGGGCAAGCAAGTGAAGCCCCAGGCAAAGAGGCTGATTGGCCATTTAGCAGATGAAAGTTATGTGGCACCGGGGAGACGCCAATGGCGTCACGAGGATAGTGACTCCGACGTGGAGCAATTGTCCTACCCACTGATGATTCAGATGATGATGATAGTGGGGTGCCAGACAATATGCCTGTTCCACAGAGAGGCACTACGTCAGATGTCGTGCCTCCAGCATCCGCCCCGGCTGCAGAAGTTACCGAATCAGCTGGGTTCATCATGATTTTGTCCTTGAGACAGAAGTAGAAGAAGAAGAGTCTGATGAGGAGCCCCTCACCAGGACTGTGGGAAGAAAAGTGGTTCCACAGTACATGGGCTTCGGGTGGTTGGTGAGCACCCAAGAGACTCTGGAGAGACAGAGACCAACCCGACCTATGCTCCAGGGTCAATCGGCAGGGTAGGAGGGGGAGCATCCACCTCGAAGGGAACGAGGAGAAAACGGATGGCTCAACCCCATGGGCAAAAACCAAAGAAGAAGCGTCGTTTGACCTTCATCACTACTACGTCAGCCACTACAGCCACCACCACCACCACTACCACCTCTTCAGACACACCATCCACTACCATAGCCACCACAGCCCCCACAGCAACCACAGACACCACCAGACCGACCACCACAATACAGATCCCAGCCACCACTACATCATTCACCCCTCACTCACCACCACTATCATCCCGACCTGACCCGATATTCACCACAGCCACCACCACCACCACTAGCCACCAACCGAGCCCTCAGCCTATCCCTCATTCACTTACAGATCACCTCTACCTACAGTTGCGGTAGAAGAACAGTTGTCGGCACTAAACAGAATGGTAATGCGTTTGCTGGCTGCCGATGAGGAAAAGGCCTCCCAAATCCACCAGCTTACTGACCTGACTGCTGCACAAACTCATCAAATTGCAGAGCAGGCTCAAGTGATAGAAAGGCAGGCCCGACAGATGACTGCCCAGAGCAACGAGATAGCCCTTCTCCAGCTCAAAGCGTCACCTCAGGGAAGAAAATAGAGGAGTTGGAAAAGGCTAAAAAGACCATTTTGCTAAAGCTGAAAGGATCGAAGGAGGAGCCATTAAAGATAAGGGATGGGGACAGAAATGATGATGATGATGAAGACAATGATGATGATGATGAGAGTGAAACTGACGAAGAGAAAACTGAAGAATGGCACGAAGATGATGACACTGACGAAGGAGAAGCAACTGAATCTGTCTCAGCTCCAGGGCAAGAGAAAAGATCAAAGAACAGACAAGATCTGCCAGCTTCTACTTCTGCACCTCCATGTGAAGAGCGAGTATTCAGGATAAAAGTAAATAGTAGATGTTTATGTATTTATTTACTTTTGTATTCTGTATTGAAAAACCATGTATTAAATGTTTATATTAAGTTAATGCATTTCGTTTGATAAATTACTAATGATTTGAGTGTGAAATGTGTAAATCAACAGATCCAAATTACAAAAGAGATGAGTTTGATATTGCTCCCCTTCAGCAGGTCAAGTCTTAACTCACAATGGTTCTTGATCTGCAAGGGATTGTCAGAAGGTCAGTGAGTTATACTCTGAAGAAGGGGAAATAATTCACGATCTATCAAACGAGCAACTGGCAGAAATTCAAGCTCAATCCTGATGAAATAGTGAAAGATGCTGACATGTAATCTACCTGTGATGACGAGCTAAATGACGTTGATGAAATAGAGATAGAAGATGTCACTGCAGAGCACTATCCTCAGTATGCTGACAATGAGGGCAATGTGGTTCCCAATCTGGGTGAATCCCTTGTCGGTGATACATTTGAGGTGTTAGACAAAATGGAGCAAGAGTAAGAGAAGACAGAGGGAATGGCCCAAGCCTCAAAGGATGATGTTGATATCCGTAAGGCTGAATGGGCTGCATGTTTTAAAGAAGTTAGAGCCCAACGTGCTGCACCGAAGAGGGATGCCTACACCAAGCTCTACAGAGTCAAGAAACATCTTAAGGTGTCAGGCAGGATTATAGCATGGGCATATTTTGATGATTAACGTTTATGCCGTTAAGAGGGAGAAGGGCATAGAGTACTTTAGATTTCCACATGATCTAAAGACTCTACCAGGTTTTGAGCTCAACCAGTTAGTCAAACTGAAGCTGTTGTATGCTGACCCGAGAAAGATGTCAGGCTGGTTTGAGGCTGCCCTAAAGAAAGAGTACCACACCAGGTGGATTAATTTCAGACCTCAACAACCTATAAGGTATGTTAGAAGGTCTGAGATGGATGCCATTACTGGAAAACCAAAGATAGTGTTGAAGTGGAATCCTCCGCGCACAATGTCAAGAATCCCACTCGGGAAATGACTAAGGATTTCACACCACACTTTAAGTGGTGGTACTACGATTGGAGAACAGCAGAAGCGGTCATAGTCCTAAATAAGATGGCTAAATGGATACAATCAGAGTATTCGACCCAATGTGGCTTACCAACTTGTCAGCAAATGATGTCTATACACTATACAAGTGGCCACTGTTCTATGATACGCAAGATATTGTACAGGCCCTCCAGTTTCAAATTGTCATAAGACTTTGCTTCGCGTTTGATATTCACGCGGGAGTCACAAAAGAGGACAAGTACAAGAAATATGAGGAGGTAATGAAGAAAACAAGACATTAGAGAGATCTAGGTCCAAGGGGGAGTTTGTAGATACATGTATGTCCCTAGATCATGATATGTAATGTATAGATCTTGTTTGGTATGATTGATGAAATGATATTGATTAGTTGTTAGTTATAATGTTTGATGTTTCATTAATGAGTCGACATTGAATTGGTTAATTAGGTTAGTGAGTGCTGAATGATTACACATAATGTTTATTAAGTAATACATTCAAACTTAACTTATGAAGTTCTCATGCGAATGGCTCATGCGAATGAACCATACGCATGAAGAACTTCACATAATTGAATCAGTCGCACGACTGAACCAGGAGACTGGACCAGTCGTACGATGGTAACATAAGATCAGCTCAGTCGCACGACTGAACACTCAGTCGTGCGAATGAATCAACCGCATGGCTCAATCGCACGACTGAACCATACTAATGGTTCAGTCCCACGATTGGATAAACCAACCTATAAATACAACTCAATTCGTGAAAAACAGGGACTCTCGATTAATTACGATTCCAGACGTACCCTAGCCATCCAGAAACCTCCGAATTCGTTCTCCAAGTTCATAGAACACATTAGATCGATTCCCAGTCGATTTCTAATGTTAGTTTCAATTCTTGATTGATTCTTCGTGTGTTCTCACTGATTGGATCGCCAATCAAATAGGATTCCGCACTATTTGATCTGGTTTACACGCTAATCTCTAGGTATTTCGTTCAAATACCAGGTCCTAACAAAGTTCAACAACTGAGAATGATGGAAAACTTTGAGTTGAGGTAGAAGTTGGTGTCAAGGGAAGAGATACTGAAAGAGGTAGGGGTGGAATGTCAAATGATGAAGAAGAAGATGGAATGTCAACTGATGTTATATTGTTGGATGAGGAGTCAGGAGAGGCTAGAGGAATAGGAGGGAGATAAGGTAATGGATCCGAAGGAATAATGTTCATTTGGACATTAGAGAAGGATGCATCATCATCAAAAACTAGAAGATTGAATGAATTGAAGACAGTATTGGAATCAAAGAACCATGGAGGTTCAGTCTGAACAGCAGAGGGATTAGATTCTTGCCGATCAACATTAAATGACTCTTGCACAATACGTGTTCTCTTGTTATACACCTGATAAGCAATCCGAGAGGATGAATAACAACGAAGTAACACTCATATGATACAGCTCCAAATTTCATCTTCTATGCATGAGTGTTCAACAAGGTACATGAGCATCCAAATGGATGAAAGAAATCAATCAATGGCTTCTTTTTATGAAACAGTTCATAAGAGGTCTTCATTTTGTATTTTACTATAAACACCCGGTTAAGGATAGGAAGCACATTCACTGCCTTAGCCCAGAAGATAATTGGTAAAGTGTACTCGATCAACATAGTACAAGTAGCTTCTATAAGTGTGTGATTCTTTCTTTCAGCTTTTGCTAAGGTGTTCTGGTGGCACTTAACTGTCTCAAAATTCTTTACTAACATAGAAGGAATCAAAGATGTGATATCTAAACTTGGTACCATTGTCACTTCAAATAGCCATTACCTTACTCTTGCTTATCATTTCAATTGAAAGAATATTCTGCAGCTCTTCAGCGACTTCTCCTTTATAGGCTAGAAATCTCACCCATGAATACCTTGAAACCTCTGTAACAACAAGGCAAAAAGATTAGCAAAAGAAAGTTTAACACTGATTGGACCAAACAAATTAGTATGTAACAACTCGAGGGGATTAGAAATGCTATTTTCATATGTTGTTTTCTTTTGGCATATGCCATGCATTTCTCAACACTTTTATAGTAATCCCCTAATAACATTGTTTTTAATTAATTTGTTAATATTAGAAATTAACATGGCCTAATCTATGATGCCACAAAAAAGATTCAGAGGTGGAGGCTTTACATAGAAGGCAGGTGATAGTCAACATTCTTTAGATCCCATGTCAAGAAGATATGTATCATTCTTTCTTGGAGCTGGCATAAGCACCATCTCCTTAGGAACACCAAACCCAGGTTTCAAAAATAAACATTAATTGGACAGAAAAAGAACCAGGATGCCTTTATCACAAATTTGAGAGACGCTTAAAAGATTGAAGGCGAGCTCTGGCACAAAAATGATTTTTTCCAGTGTAAGGGATCTATTAGAGACCTCCCCTTAACCAATCATTCTACCACCTTTCTTATCGCTAGCAAATGCTACATATCCTCCATTAATGATGTGATAATTTGTCAGCAAGTCCTTCAGTCCTGTCATATGTCTGGAGCATCCACTATCAAAATGCCAAACACTATTTACATCTTTAGTGGATGACTCCTACAAGAATAGAATGAATAGATTAACGGGTTGAAACAAGAACCCATGTTTGAACAACTTTGGGCTTTGGTGCAAATGATCTTTTGCTAAAGAAATTATTAACAAGATGAGTTAATCTACTGTCAAAAGAATTCTTATGAACATGTCTGTGATGAAGCTCAAGATAGTTTTTAATTACATGATCATCTTCACTACACCTAAAGCAATGAAATTTTAATATAGGTCTATTATGCCGCAAGTTGGGAATTTTATCTATGTATATTTCCTCATCGCATTCAGACAATCTAGAATCAATATCACTGTAAGTCTTATACATATCTTTGGATCTATTTTTGTCTTTTAAAGAATGATTAGTTACAGATGTTGATGCATTCTCATCTGAAGTACATGTGGTACTTGTACCACTTGTGCTTGCACAAGAAGATGACATTTCTCTTTCATTATATTGTAAAATATCAACCGGGGCAAATGATGGAATGGGATGAAAAAAGAATTTTTCAAAAAAATTATTTTTATTTTATCTTTACTCTCGAGAACATAATCATCCACCACATCATTCATACAAGCATTAGAAGCATCACATTACATCTAGAATCATTTATTAAACATGTGGAAACATCACTAGAACACATGGAATCAATGTCTGAGACAGATTTTTGGGGAACTAAAATAGAATTTTATGAATCCAAGGATCGCAATCAGGAATTATAAGTGTTATGAGTGAAATCAAGTTAATGATTGTGGAATGATTAATAACCGTGGTTTAATTGATTATTAATAAATATCAAATTGAATAAAAATATTAATTATGAAGAACAGAATGATATCAACACAATTAATAAAGGAACAAGATTTGATTCAAAAGTATTTCATTAAAACTTATTAATGATACAAATGAACAAATAATGAATGCTATAAAAAATGATTGATTTGAAAGTGTTGATGTTTATGATGTATTGATATGACAGTTGCTAGGGTTTGTGTTTGATTGATTGTGTGAATCAATGTAATGTTTTGAGTTTTGCCATCTCCTCCTTTGATGTGTAACCTAGGACTTGTATTTATAGGCATTTATGTTTCTATTAAGGAAACACCAAATCTATTAGGATTCATGATTGAATTGTTGACTTGATCTATTGAATCACTTGTTTCATTTAAGTACAAGTGTTTGGTCTTCTGCAGCTATGTTGTCTTCCGCAGCTACTTTGTCTTCTGAAGCTACTTTGTCTTCTGAAGCTATGTTGTCTTTCGAAACTACTTTGTCTTCAAAGGAGTTTGCTTTGTGTAGAAGTCTTCACATTAGTTTCTCCATATGTGGTGTTATTCATCAGTGAACCTTTGGTCTTGTACACTTATCTGCACTGATGTTCATCCATAGAAGATCTTCCAATGAATGTCTTGTGAGAAAGATATCTAGAAAAGAACAAATTTGTTCATCCGTAGATGTTTGTTACACTTAGTCAATTTCAGAAATTGACCAAGTATAATGTTTATACCTACAATCATACACATAAATCAACACACATATGGGTTAACCTATATACATAATGCAAACATCAATATAAGGAATTACAAATATTCATTACAAGTATTGATTAAAGTTCTAAGCATAAACAAAATGATCTAGATCTATTGTTCCTAGATCTAACAAACTTAAACTAAAACTATGATCTAAAACAGAACGTTGAGGTGTAGGTGTACTAAAACTATTGCATCCAAGCCCACTTGTCGGTCCATAACCGTACTCCTCATGCACTTCCTTAGGATTCACAGCTTCTAAACCTGCAGGCATACTGTTAGTATCTGTGAATCCAAGGATCGCATTCAGTAATTATCAGTGTTATAGTAAATCAAGTTAATGTCTGCGGAATCAACATTAACCTTGTTTAATAGTTTGATGTAAAATATAATGATTGATGATTATGATGAACACAACAATATGAACACAATTAATGCGAAAACCAGATTTAATTCATACGTATTTCATTAAAACTAATTAATGATTACATATGAATAAACAATAAATGCTATAAACAATAAATGTTTTCAACATGTTGATTTTGATGTGACGGCTGCTAGGGTTTATGAATTGATGTGATGTTTGGGTTTGCCGTTGGGTTGCTTGTGTGTTCGTGTTCGTCTTTTGTGTATGTTGTGTATGCCATCGTGTGTGCATACTCTTCTATGAAGCCTAGGATCCTTATTTATAGGCACATTTGTTTCAGCTAAGGAAACACCAGATCTCTTGAGATTTGCACAACTGACTTGTTGACATGTTGACTTGTTGACATGTTGACTTGTTGACTTGTTGACTTGTAACACTTGTATTATTTAAGTACAAGTGTTTAGACTCCGTAGTAGGATGGTCTTCAGTAGATGTTTGTTCTTCCGCAGGAATCTTGTTCTTCCGAAGGTACTTTGTTCTTCTGAAGATATCTTGTTCTTTCGAAGGCATTTGTTCTTCCGAAGATATCTTGTTCTTCCGAAGGCATCTTGACTTGTTCTTCATAGCTGTTTGTTCATCCGCAGAAGATATTCAGATGATTGGATTTGTGAGAAACATATCACGAAAGAACAAAAGTGTTCATCCGTAGATATTTCTTACACTTAGTCAATTTCACAAATTGACCAAGTATAATGTTTTATTTGCAAACATACATAAATCAACACAAATAAGGGTTAACCTATATACATAATGCATACATCAAAATAATGAATTATAATCATTCATTACAAGTATTTATTAAAGTTCTAAGCCTATACAAAATGATCTAGATCTATTGTTCCTAGATCTAACAGTACTCCCCCTTAGGTTTAGACACTTCTAATCAGGTCTTCAAAACTAAAAGATCCTTCATTCTTGACACCATCTTCTTGTTGAAGTATGACACTACATCATTTTGATCATCACACTTTTACTTGATCTCCATTCTGCATATTTTTATAGTGTCTCAAAGTTCAGCCCCAAAATGTCTTCTTTTGTTGTGAGAGTTTCCACAACACTTTGATTATTGACAATTTCAAGCTCATCTTGTTCTAACATCCTTAGTTCGGATACTCCCTTGATGTTACCTCCTTTCAACAATCCAACTTCATATATTTTTTTGCCTTTGCATATAGTTTATCAATTACTTGAATCATGTACACATGTAGGCATAGATCATGCTAAGCTCTTTCATTATCAGCTTTGGAAAGAATTTGTTATGCATATATGAAGTGTAACTGGGGTGGAGTAGCTTGATTTCTACTTGATCAAAGAGTCTAATACTTTTAGCTTTCTTAGTTTCTTCATTCCTTAACAATATCAGCTCTTTAGTTCTCTCAACATATCCCCACTCAGTTATAGGAAATGTATATTGAATGCCTTCTATATGCTTGATTGTTGTTGTGGTTCTATTTGAATACCCAACTCTCCTCAGAAATTCATCATCAATCAATGCAGAGGAGTTGGATTTTGATCTTCGCTTCTTTTCTTGTGCTCCTCGTCTTCTCTTCTTGCTTCTTTCAGCAAGTCATCCTTGAATTTTGTTTTTAATTTCCTAACAGATACTAAGAAATCTCTTCCTCTTGGGCTTATTGGATAGTTTGAGATGATTAAGCTCTAGAGATCATGTATATCAACATCAGGAAGCAGTAATACTAATTCAAGAAAATGATAGTATACAACTCTTCCAGATACCCTCTTGATTAATGCACAGTCCCACTCTGGATCAAATTTCCAGGCCATAATCCTGTTTTCCTCAACAGAAGTGGGAGTTGTAATGTGATCAAAAAACTGGACTAGAGAAGATTTTCCTTCAGTAATCTCTCTCATAGTTGTACCCAATGGCCATATTTTTCCAGGAATAACAGCTCTTGGCTCTCTGATTAGTTTTTCTTTCCCTTTGTGTTGATCTTTAGGTTTAATGGTTATAGGATCAACAGGGAGTTTGCTTTGTTGCTCATATGATGGATTTGGAGCTTTTGTTCTAAATCTCACTCTAGTGTCAAGCTTAACAGCCATTACATGTTCCATCATCCTTCTCAACTCACCAACATTTCTTCCCTTAAGCTCATGTGACTTGTAATTGTGACCCTGTAGCCAACAGATCATATTGTACTTGCTAAGCTTTACTATATCACAGTGGCCTAGATCATTCTTAATTTTCTAAATGTCTTGAAATGTTATGAATGCTTCATAGTCACAATTTGGAATCATGAATCTGGCAAGCTCAAACTCTTTCAGCGGATCCTTCATTTCAGTCAAATTCATTCTTTGAACCATATCAAAAGGAAACCCATGGTTTATAAGGGTCATAAACATTATTGACTTAGGCCTTTCTTCTAATATGTCTTTTGTTGTCATCAGCTTCTCAACTTGTGATTCTTTTTGTCCTTTGGGAGACGCATCTTTAGTCAGCTCAATCCATTCAGAATTGTTTTCTGTTTTAGCAGGAGACATAGGCTTTAAGGTTGAAGATTCAACCAATTTTGATCTCTTAGAAGAATCTTGTACTACAATCATTTCCTTCTTTACAAAACCCAAGTACTTCCTTTTTCTTTGTGTATTGAATGATTTGCTTTGAGGTCTCAGAAGATTCTTTTGTTTGATTTGTTACAGGAGCAACATTTTATTCCCGGGCACAGATTTTCATTTTTAGCTCATCAATCTCTTCTTCTTTCCTTTTCAACAAAACAGATTGAGCAGAGAGATTTTTTATTTTTAGCTTATTTTCAACCTTCTCAAACTTCGCTGCTTCTTTGAACTTAGATTCTTGTTAAAGAAGAGCATCAATCACTTCATTGTTGCATTGTATGTTTTCTCTTAAGCTTTTTAGACTAGATTCTTGCTTCAATAGCTGATCATCTTTTTCTTCCAACATCCCCTTCAACTATTGAATTCTTTGCTTTCTATTATTTGACTTGACAACAAGCTTGTTGTATTCAGCAACCAAATAACTCTTGTTGACCGGGATGTCATCATCACTAAGATCAGTTTCATTGTAAGCAATCACATCAACAAAGTTGGCTTTTTCTTCTTCTTCTTCCTGATGTTGAGTAGCAATCTCATCATCATTCACTTCTTTAGGGGCTACACTGGTAGAGCTTGAACAGGACTCAATAGCTTGCTCTGCCTATTCTTGATGTGGTTGTTGTTGTTGCTGATGGTCATGACCGGAGAGACAAGTTCAGTATCATTTAAATGGACAAGGGATTCAGTCTTGGCTGGTAATAGTTAAACTGTATTGGCCTATGAAGCTAAGACTGTCTCCCTAGTGTAAAAGCTCTCAGTGGATTGATTTTTTGTAGTTAGAGAAAGATTTGGTGACAGAGGGTGAATTGGATAGATTGGTTGAGTGCTTTGGCTGGCTGGTGATTATGTTTGGGGTGTTTGAGGTTGATTTGGTTATAGAGGGTGGATTGGAGAGATTGGTTGAGTGTTTTGGTTGGCTGGTGATTGTGATGGGGTGTTTGAGGTAGATTTGGTGATAGAGGGTGGATTGGAGAGATTGGTTGAGTGTTTTGGCTGGTTGGTGATTATGATTGGGGTGTTTGAGATTTTTGATGAATGGGTGATTGAGGAGGTGAAGATGAGGCTTCCATAGAGTTAGTAGATAAACTCTCTTGATCTTCTTCCCATATCAGTTCTTGGGGAATGTTGGCATTGGGATCAGCTACATGTGCAAACATACGCATGTCTTCTCCTTCATAAATTCCACTTATCTTATTCAGAATAGATCTCCCTAGGTGTACTTGAACAATCACATCACCATCTATAGCAATACTAGACAGATCAACATTGATGATTAATTACAAGAACCTTGGAAACATGTACATCTTGTTAGCATTTTGCACTCTTATGTGATGACATATACAACTGAAAATGTATTTTGAGTAGTTTTATGTTCTTCTCTTAAAGATACCAATAATCCTGGAAGAAATGTGCCTTGAAAATCTATCAAGCCCAGATTTCCTGTTAGAAACACACTTTAGGTAAGTGTGACATAGAAATCTGTATGGCTTGCATAGTCTTTCTTTCTTGATCTCCGCATTTTCAAAGTCACCGTCATATCCCATTAGGTAGAATACTTTTTTTATGTATTCATTTTCGAACACATCAGGGTGACCAGCTTCTTGTTCTCCTAATTCTAGAACCCTCCTGATGGTCTGTTCATCCATTCTCAGTCTTTCATTCTTTACTTCTGCCATGATAACTTTTGATTCTCCATCCTCTTCTATTCATGCAGAGTTCTAGAGATTGATTATATGATCTTGATGAATCACAGGCTCTGATAAAGCATAAAGAGCCTGAATCATCGTAGATATCTGATGATGTCCCGACACCCTTCCGATACATGGTCATCAGCATTTAGAAATGCACACACATTGTGCTTCTTTGCAAATCAATTAGCCATCTGTTCATGAAAGTTAAGAAGATTAGTATGTTAGAACTAAGTCATCATGCTTTAAGAATATGAAAAGTTTATATGAAAATGATGAATCAATTAGTTCATTACTGATGTTTATGATATGATTTACCTTGATTAAGACTTGAAATCAAATTTAAACGTTGTTTGATGTTTAAGATTGGAGTAAGTTTGAAATCAGATGAGGGAGGGATGAGTTTTTGACTAATGAACTTCTAGGTCAAAATGGTTCTGTAAAAATGAATAATGAATTCCAAGTCAAAAACATCATTTATACTCCCTAGAAAACATTTATTTCATTTATTTAATGAAATGGGTCCCACTTTCTTATTATTATACTCTTATTATTCTTCTGTGGAATTGTATTTGTTCCACAAATTTCAGTGCATAGTGCATCCGTAGGATATATGTGGATGCCTAACCTAAAACTGAAAGTTTGACTTGAAGTATAACTTGATTTTCCATAGGTTACCAATCTATGGAAATGAATTATACTTGTAAAAGATTAACTCATTCATAGGTTAACAATCTACAGATAGTCATATTTTACTCCCCCTTAAGTTTTTCACTGTAGCTTCTGTAGATGTTTACAATGCACTATAGCTTCTGCTGATGTTTAAAAAGCATTATAGCTTCTGCTGATGTTTACAATACACTATAGCTTCTGCTGATGTTTAAAAAGCATTATAGCTTCTGCTGATGTTTAAAAAGCCATGATTGAAACTTATTCTGTTGTATGGTTCTAATCAATTGATAGAACCATTTATTGCTATTAGACCTTGTTGACTTTATATTCATGACAATTATGCACAAGAAGGTTTATATTTTGTTAGGACCTGGTATTTGAACGAAATACCTAATGATTAACGTGTAAACCAAACCAAATAGTGCGGAATTGTTGGACCAAAAAAACCAATGAGCCGGATCAGAAAAACCTTTAAGTCCCACAGACGTCACAACAACTACTGAAGACCACAACAGCTGAAGGCAACAGCTGATTACAAAGTCTGAAGACAAGTGCTGAAGACAAAGTCTGAAGACAAGTGCTAAAGACAAAGTCGGAAGACACAAGTGCTGAAGACAAAGTCTGAAGACACAAGTGCTGAAGACAAAGTCTGAAGACACAAGTGCTGAAGACAAAGTCTGAAGACACAAGTGCTGAAGACAAAGTCTGAAGACACAAGTGCTGAAGACCAAAGTATCAGACGTTGTCACAACAGTTGAAGAGGTCTTCTTCAGTAGTTGTGACGGTTTACCTTTCAATAGTTTTGTGTTTTATCTTTTCAATAGTTTGACACAACAGCTGAAGAATACTTCTTCAGTTGTTGTGCTCATCAGTAGTTTTATATTTATCAGTAGTTTTGTAAAACGACTGAAGAGCTTGTTCTTCAGTCGTTGTAGTTTCAGTAGTTTCTTATCAGTAGTTTCTTATTTTGTACGTAACACTCTGATATGTTCTCAGTAGTTGTGAACATTTCAGTAGTTTGTTAAGAGTTAGTTATTTTTGTAATAGATCTGCCAATTGTCACTTTCCCGTGATAACAGCAGCGATTGCACTCTCTATAAGGAGTGTCAACCTATTGTAATAGTGGAATGATTTGATCAGAAATATTTAATATTATTGAAACATACCTTGTTACAGAAATATATTCTCTCGTTATAACAGTATTTGTTCTTAATGCATACGAGTATCAAATTCTTGCTACAATTGTCTAATTCTTGTTCTTATTCCGCTGTGTTACGCTCCATTACATCAAACTTGTGATCACTGATCCTGACAAATGGTATCAGAGCAGGTTAATCATTGATCGATCTAATAATTGATCATTGAAACTGCTATTCAAGATCCAAGTTTGATTGAATTAGCATTTTTGTGTTTTGCAAGAAACGGTTATAGAGATTGAATTTTTTGTGTTTTCTGGTCATTCATCCTGAGATTTTCTCTTGGTTTTCATTGAGTCTGTTGTGGTCTTTATAAAAACGTTTAGAAGCTTGAATTAAATTGTATTTGGACTCAAAATGACTACTCCTTCCAATGATCCTCACAATACTGGTTCCTCAACCAAGCCTCCAATGCTGGTTAGGAATGAGTATAACATATGGCAACGACGAATGCTCCATCACCTGTCTGTTAACAGCGCAGGTTGTTGGACATCAGTGGTACATGGTCCACACAAGCCTATGGTGAATAACCCGGAAACCAATCAAATGGTTCCGAAGAGGAGGGAGCAATACTCAGATGAGGATAAGAAGTTGTTTGAGATTGATGCAAAAGCCCATGGAATTCTGGCCATGGCACTGCCTAATGAAATCTATTCTGGGCTAATGCATCATGAAACTGCCCATGACCTCTGAAATGCCTTGAAAGAACAATTTGGAGGAACAGATGAGGTCTTGGCAAATAATAGAGAAATCCTTGCCCAACAATACGAGACATTCTCTCATAGAAAGGGTGAGACACTGACTCAACAGTTTGAGCGGTTCTCTTGTTTGATCTCTGAATTAAAAATGGTCAAACTTGAGTACACCAATATCCAGATGAATAACAGATTTCTCAGATCACTGCCTGAGAGATGGGACACATATACTATTGTCCTACGCTCTAGTGCAAATTTGGACAAACTATCTCTCACCCAACTCCATGGGAAATTGCTCACATTTGAGAGAGAGATACAACAGAAATGAAAACTGTCCATCTGGAAAGCTCACTGAAGACTTTGTACCAGGAAACACTGCCTTGGTTGGTCATGAGTTAGAATATGCTTCATCTGAATGCCAGTATGATGAGCATATTGATTTCTCCTCAAACACTTCTGATTCTGCGTTTGTGAGTGTTGATAGTCAGTTTACTGGGTGTAATAATGACAATCTATGCTTCATCATGGATGATCTCAAGGGGATTGCTGATGATGACTTAGAAGAGATGGATATTTTGAGCCAAATGGCCTTGATAAATATCAGATCTCAGAAGTTCTACAAAAGAACTGGAAGAAAGTTCCCAGGACACTCTGGCAAAACCAAAGTTGGTTTTGACAAGAGTAAGTTGAAGTGTCACAAATGCCATAGGCTTGGACACTTTGCTAGAGAATGCAGATCATCCGGATCTAATTCCTCTGCACCTTTTGTGACTTTCCCTGGCAATAGTCAACAACACAGAGGGCAACATCCTGTCAATTCTAGTCATCATTTGATTTGGAGCTATTTGATTTGGACATACTGTAATATGTTCCTTATCAAACTCCTGCTGTTGCTCCTGTCAATAGTTCACCACCTGGTGGTACTGCTGGTGCTGATGATGATGATGATAGCAGTACTCACCTCTTCAGGTTTAGTGATCAACTGCCTGATTCAGCTAGACCTGATGTTCCTATAGCTCCAGTAGCACCATCCATAACAAATACTGATGAGATTTCTTCAAATTAAACTTCCTTTGAATTACCATCCACTGATTGGTTTCAAGGAAATGATTCACCATCACCATCTGTTGCTGCTGAACCTGCTACAAACACTTGCATAGATCTCATTGTGTATCAAGATCTGAAGAATCACCCTATGTCTCAAATCATTGGTGATATCACTGCTGGCGTATCAACAAGAAGTCAATTGTCAAATTTCTGCTTCTATGCTCTCTTCATCAGTCAGCAAGAGCCAAAGAATTATCACATTGCTTTAAAGGACAATGGATGGGTTGATGCCATGCAGCTTGAGCTTCTTCAGTTCAAGAAACAGCAAGTGTGGGAACTGGTTCCTCTACCTCCAGGTAAGTGTGCAATAGGCACTAAATGGGTGTTTAGGAACAAAACTGATGAAAATGGGCTTATTGTTAAGAACAAGGCCAGACTGGTTGTTCAGGGGTTTGCACAAGAAGAAGGTATTGATTACGATGAAACCTTTGCCCCTGTAGCCAGACTGGAAGCAATTCGATTGTTTTTAGCTTATGCTGCTTATCAAAAACTCAAAGTTTTTCAAATGGATGTCAAAAGTGCATTTTTGTATGGGAAAATTAAAGAAGAGGTTTATGTATGTCAACCACCAGGATTTGAGAACAATAAACATCCTAATTGGGTGTATAAGCTTGATAAGGCTCTTTATGGGTTGAAACAAGCTCCTAGAGCCTGGTATGAGACATTATCAAACTTTCTTCTGGAAAATGATTTCACTAGAGGCTCCATTGATAAGACTTTATTCATTAAGAAAGCTGGGCAGCATAATCTACTTGTTCAAATTTATGTAGATGATATTATTTTTGCATTCTCTGATCCTCAGTTGTGTGATGCCTTTACAAAGTTGATGCAACAGAAGTTTGAAATGAGTGCCATGGGAGAATTACAGTTCTTTCTGGGTTTGCAAATCAAACAAAAGGCTGATGGAATTTTCATTCATCAGTCCAAATACACAAAAGATCTTTTGGAAAAGTTTGATTTACAAAACTGTAAGCCCTGTTCTACCCCCATGTGCAGCACCACACAACTGGATACAGATCAGAAAGGTATCGAGGTTGATGAAACACTTTACAGATGTATGATTGGGTCCTTGATGTACTTAACAGCTTCTAGACCAGATATTATGTTTGCTACATGTATTTGTGCTCGATTTCAGGCTGCACCTAAAGAGTCTCATCTGATTGCAGTCAAGAGGATCTTTAGATATTTACAAGGTACACAATCTCTAGGTTTATCGTATTCCACTGGGCACTCTTGTAAATTAGTTGCTTTCTCTGATAGTGACTATGCATGGTGTAAGTTGACCAGGAAATCAACTTCTGGTGGATGTCAATTCCTAGGCAACTGTTTGATTTCTTGGCAGAGTAAGAAACAAACATCTGTTGCTACATCCACTGCTGAAGCTGAGTACATTGCTGCTGCAAGTTGTACATCCCAAGTACTCTGGCTTCAGAATCAACTTTTGGACTATGGCATTACAGAGACTAAGACTCCGTTATTAATGGATAGTGCTTCAGCTCTTTGCATTGTCAAAAATCCAGTCCAGCACTCTAGGACCAAACATATAGAAATTAGACATCATTTTATAAGAGATTGTTTTGAAAAGGGTCTGATTAATCCTATGTTTGTGCCTAGTGCTGATGAGCTTGCAGACATTTTTACTAAGCCTTTGGATAGTTCAAATTTCCACAACCTGGTGTTAAGGCTTGGTATGCTGCAGCTAGAATAAGTGACAACTACTGATGATCTCAGTAATAAGTACTGGTGATCATTGGTAACCATGTCACATATAAGTACTGATGAGTTCTTTCACCCTCAGTAGTTTTTATAACTACTGAAGGCTAAATGCCTCACAAGTACTGAAGTACTTTATCTGTTCTAAACTACTGATGTAGTTACAACTACTGATGTAGTTACAACTACTGAAATCAGTACAAACAGATAAGTACTGACGTCCTATGAACACCTGAAAAGCAGATGCAAAGTCTGATGAGTAAGTGTTAAGGACAGTATGAAACAGCTGAAAAGCTAAGAATTGACGAAAACAGCTGATGAGTAATTTCTCTTCAGTTGTTTCTACAACTGCTGTTTCAAAACAACTGAAGCCAAAACCATGTCTTTAGTAGTTTACAACTACTGAAGACTAACACCAAGTCTTTAGCTGTTTACAACAATTGCTGACCAAACCACTGTCTTCAGTAGTTTCACAACTACTGATGACTAATACCAAGTCTTCAGTTGTTTCATCACCTGAAGTCAAAACTGTCTTCAGTAGTTTTTATAACTACTGAAATCAGAGACTTCAACTGTTTCAACGTCTGACGGTTAATACCACATCATCAGTAGTTTCAACAACTGATGACTCACACCAAAACCTTCAATCGTTTTCTAACCCGACCCTTTAAATTCCTTATCCCACCTTCAGAGTTTTTATCTTCTCTTCTCAAACCTAACGTTCAAAAACTCTCTACCCTCTCTTCATCAATGGCGACCATGCAACTAAAACCACGACACAACTGTGTCGCACATCTCACCAAATCGCCATACTGGACCAAGTTTCACAACGCCATTGATTTAATGGTTCAATCACCCTACAAAACGGTGTTTCTCGTAAATCCCACCATATATGCTGCATCCCTTAACCAATTCTGGACAAACGTCACTTTGGTCTCTGAGGAGAACGACACAGAGTCTCTTCAATCGTTTGTCCATGGCCAAAAAGTGGTCATCACTCCAGACACTCTTCGCCAAACCCTTAATCTGGATGATGCCACTTTCCCAACTGGTTATCCAAAGGGCACAACAGATCAATCATTTGCCCACCATGGATACCAGGGTAACCTGAGTGCATCTACCTTACTGAAGAAACATTTCCCAGATGCCGAACGTCTCATATTTCATATGGTAAATGTATGCCTTGCCTCCAAGACTTCATCATGGGATCAAATGTCCATAAGGTGGCAACAGGTAATGTACTCCATCCTTGAGCAACAACCTTTAAATTTTTCTGAAATACTATTTTTAGAGCTCAAGGATATGGCCAAAAACAAACTGCTAACCGTTGGATATTATATCCTCGGTTCATAATGGCCATAATTGAAAACCAGCTTCAAGCTGAGGGACTTGTTGGCCTGGGAGTCCCTGCTATGGCTGTATTGCCTGAAGTATACTCCCGGCACAACTCTGACCAATCACTCAAAATGGTTGCCAAGCTGCGCAAACCCACGCAGCTGGAACCCACAGCCACCACCTCCAAATCCAAAGTCCCCACCAAACCCACTATAAAGAAGACCAAAAAGGCTACTCAGGGAAATAAGTCCCTTGAGGATGCCCCTGCAACACAAACGCAGGCTATATCCACTGGTTATAACCCCCTAGTGGATACAAGGACTCTCCCAGCCACAGCCACTCAGGATTCCTCTCAAAAGGAGCCTGCAGCAACCACAGAAGGGGTACCCACAAATCTGGGATCTTCCTCATTTGAGGAGATTGCCATTGAAGAGCACCATTCTCCCCAGGTGCACACTGCTTTTACCCCATCTCCCCATGCAACCGCCCCCCAAAGTCCAACCATTATCATTGCAAACGTGCTGACTCAGCTGCATGCCTCTCCTCCTCCCAACAACCACCAACAAAGGGGAGAACCACAGCTATTGAGGAAGAGGATCACCATGCTTCTGACAACCCACAGCACCGGGGTTTACACGTTCTATCTCCTGGTGTGGATATGGAGATTAGAACATCTAGTGAGGCTGCCACCTCTTCTGAATCAGCACATGATCAGAATGAGGCTGGTAACATAGCTAAGACCTCACTAGAGGCAACAGCTGATGAAGGACATAGTCCTGAGGCTGGAAGTCCCCAGTTCCAAGAAAAAGGGGCACATGCTAAAACTGGTCTACACCTAGTGCATGTACATCCTGCTACAAGCAGGAGGTCAGGTGATTCAGCATCTGCTGATGATGACCTGGGCTTCTTTTATGATGTTCTGGCCCAGAACACAATTCTTGAGGAAGAAGTCAGTAGACTACAAAGACTACTTGACCAATTCTCTCAAGAAGCAAGTCCATCTGCCACCAACATAAACCCACAGATGGCACCTTCACCTGAAGGTCTCCCATACACTCAGCCACTCAAAACTTCCAAGCCACCAGCTTTTGTTTCTGGCACTGCTTCTCAGGGACAGAACCCCTCTGAGCAAACAGTTGCTATCTTTCAGCAAACTCACCTCTCATCACCCCAATGATCACAGACATTATGATCAAAACCATGGATGAGAGGCTTCCCTCAATCATACAACCCCTGGTGGAGGAGATTGTGAGCACAAGGCTTTCTGCTACTCAAACCCTTGCAACCAATGCAACCAAAAAGGGGGAGAGTCAGTCAGTGAAAGCAAAGAGGGAGAGCAAACTGAAAGAAAAGGAAACTGAGAAGGAGAGGAGTGTGAAGGGAACCAAAATGATCAAGTGAGTGAAAGTCACAAAGACTTTCATGTCACATATAAGAAGAGGAAGGGTGAAGGAAAAGAGAAAGAGCTCCAACTCGATGAGATGATCAAAATGGCAGATGCTACTCATAGTAAATCAATGGATGCCATTATTGATCAACTCTATAGACAAGGGTTCGATACTGCACAACTTGACTCAGAGATCAGGAGACTTGAAGTTGAAGAAATTAACTCAAGATGGGCAAGTTATGATGCATTAGAAAGAGAGAGACTAGAGATCATGATCAGATTCATTGCAAAATATCTTGGGAGATCATTGATCGAGATTAAATCATGGACCAGGGACAGTATCTTGGCCATAACCTCTAAGATCTGTTCGTCTGAGGCATACACTAAGGGTTTAGTAGTCTAAGCTTTGAATGAAGCAGGAGCAGGGAGCAGGACTGAGCTAGCCAAACACTCAAAAGCAACACTCACCTCCAAAATGCTAACTCAGCCTGTCAACATTCCCTCTCCAAAACAACCACAATCACAACCCACAAAACCAACTCCCTTACCATCTAAACAACAACCGATGATGCACCTAAGAAGAAGAAGAGAAGGGTGTTGAGGCTAGAAGAAGAAGAAGAAGAGGATGATGTGGAAGAAGATAGGCTGCCTCTGTCTGCAGTCCTAACATTGGCTAAAGCCAAACCCATGCCCATCACTCCCACCTCACAGATGGAAGCTGTGAGAGTAAAGATTGAAGAAGAACAGCAGCAAAGGCTTCATGTTGATGAAATGTTGAAAAGCATCGACAAAACTTTGCTGCTTCATCATCAATAATAAGTATGAAGAAAGAAGCTCTGAGGTTGTACACCCTTGCCAACACATTTCAATATCAGAAGGAAAAGGTGAGAGTATGGCTTGATCCTAGGGTGGCTCACAGGATTGTAAAGAAAGACATTCCTTCGAGATACAAGGGCCAAGTAAAAAGGATCGTAGATGAAGAGGTCACAGTGGTCCTTGTAGTATCACCCTCGGAGATTGTAGAAGATTTCAAGAAGGCCTATGAGACTAAAAGCCACCCCAAAAGATGTTAGAGAACAGAATTATTAAAAAGGGGTTAGTCTACAAGAGGCTTGAGAACTTCAAACAAAATGAGCTCAGTCTGTTACTTGAAGGGACTCATCCTGATGAGTTTGCATACAGACAGATTACAACAGTTGAGCTCAAAAATGGTAAACAGGCCAAGTACATCTCAGAGCTGTATGGGCGTGAAGGATTGTTTGATGGTGAAGCTGAGAACCTGACCATGGAAGAACAAATTATGTTTCTCAGAACATACACCAGAGAATCCTACATGCTTATACATGGGAAGTGAGTCTCATGGATGGGGGAACAGCTCAGTGTCCAATTCCCCAATACAGAGCTCCCATCCATACATTGCCAACCAAATCATCAGAGACTCATTCCAGACCAGTACTTATATGGGTCATCTTCTCAACTGATCAAGAAGGAAAAAGACCAACCATTCTGCCAACAATAAGTGGGACCTCAATAAAGTTAAAGGTTTTGGCTGCATTGGTTCAGGGGGAGTTTGTTGGACCAAAAGAACCAATGAGCCGGATCAAAAAAACCTTTAAGTCCCATAGACGTCACAACAACTACTGAAGACCACAACAGGTGAAGAAAACAGCTGATTACAAAGTCTGAAGACAAGTGCTGAAGACAAAGTCTGAAGACAAGTGCTGAAGACACAGTTGGAAGACACAAGTGCTGAAGACAAAGTCTGAAGACACAAGTGCTGAAGACAAAGTCTGAAGACACAAGTGCTGAAGACAAAGTCTGAAGACACAAGTGCTGAAGACCAAAGTATCAGGCGTTGTCACAACAGCTGAAGAGGTCTTCTTCAGTAGTTGTGACGGTTTACCTTTCAGTAGTTTTATGTTTTATCTTTTCAGTAGTTTGACACAACAGCTGAAGAATACTTCTTCAGTTTTTGTGCTCATCAGTAGTTTTATATTTATCAGTAGTTTTGTAAAACAACTGAAGAGCTTGTTCTTCAGTCGTTGTAGTTTCAGTAGTTTCTTATCAGTAGTTTCTTATTTTGTACTTAACACTCTTATATGTTCTTAGTAGTTGTGAACATTTCAGTAGTTTCTTAAGAGTTAGTTATTTTTGTAATAGATCTGCTAGTTGTCACTTTCCCGTGATAACAGCAGCGATTGCACTCTGTATAAGGAGTGTCAACCTATTGTAATAGTGGAATGATTTGATCAGAAATATTCGATATTATTGAAACATTCCTTGTTACAGAAATATATTCTCTCGTTATAACCGTATTTGTTCTTAATGCATACGAGTATCAATTCTTGCTACAATTTGTCTAATTCTTGTTCTTATTCCGCTGTGTTACGCTCCATTACATCAACTTGTGATCACTGATCCTGACAGGAATCCTATTTGATTGGCGATCCAATTAGTGAGAACGCACGTAGAATCAATAAAATATTGAATCAAACGTTAAGAATCGATTAGAAATCGATCTACAGCGTTCTATGAACTTGGAGTATCAACTTGGAGGCTTCTGGATGGCTAGGGTACGTCTGGAGTCGAAATAGAATGAATGCCCTTGTTTTTCCACGAATTGGGTTGTATTAATAGGTAGTATTGTTCATTCGTGCGACTGAACCATTAGTATGGTTCAGTCGTGCGATTGAACCATACGGTTGATTCATCCGCACGACTGAGTGTTCAGTCGTGCGACTGAGCCAATCTTATGTTACAATTATACGACTGATCCATTCTCCTGGTTCAGTTGTGCGACTGAGTCATTCGTATGAAGTTATTCATGCGTATGGTCCATTCGCATGGGCCATTCGCATGAGAACTTCATTTTGTTAAGTTTGAATGTATTAATTAATATAACATTATGTGTAACAATTCAAACAACCACAGACCAATTCAACATCGACTCATTAATGAAATATTTAACATAACAAACAATCAATATCATTTCATTAATCATTCCAAACATTATATCAGAATTAGACAAACAAGATCCATTACATTCATATCATGATCTAGGGACATACATGTATCAACAAACTCCCCTTGGACCTAGATCTCTCTAATGTCTTGTTTTCTTCATTACCTCCTCATACTTCTTGTACTTATCCTCTTTTGTGACTCCTGCATGAGTCTCAAATGCAAAACAGAGTCTTATGACATTCTGGAACTAGAGGGCTTGTACTATATCCTGCGTATCATAGAACAGTGGCCACTTGTATAGAGTGTAGACATCATTAGCTGACAAGTTAGTTAGCCACATTGGGTCAAATACCCTGATAGTATCCATTTGGCTCTCTTTGTTTAGCACTATGACCGCTTCTCCTGTCCTCCAATTCGTAGTACCACCACTTAAAGTGTGGAGTGAAGTCCTGTGGCATTTCCCTGAGTGGGATTCTAGACATCGTGCGCGGAGGACTCCACTTCAACACTATCTTTGGCTTTCCAGTAATGGTATTAACTTCAAACCTTCTGATGTACCTTGTAGGCTGTTGGGGTCTGAAGTTAACCCACCTGGTGTGGTACTCCTTCCTTAGGGCAGCCTCAAACCAGCCTGACATCTTTCGTGGGTCAGCATACAACAGCTTCAGTTGGGCCAGCTGGTTGAGCTCAAAATCTGGTAGAGTCTTTAGATCATGTGGAAATCTAAAGTTCTCTATTCCCTTCTCTCTCTTAACTGCATATATGTTAAGGTCCTCAAAATATGCCCATGCTATAATCCTGCCCGACACCTTATGATGTTTCTTGACTCTGTAGAGTTTGGTGTAGGCGTCTTGTTTAGGTGTAGCATGTTGGGCTCTAACTTCTTTAAAATAGGCAGCCCACTCAGCCTTTCGGATATCAACATCATCATTTGAGGCTTGGGCCGTTCCCTCTGTCTTCTCTGACTCCTGCTCCATTTTGTCTAACACCTCAAACATATCACTGACAAGGGATTCACCTAGATTGGGAACCACATTTCCCTCATTGTCAGCATACTGAGGGTAGTGCTCTGCAGTGACATCTTCTATTTCTATTTCTTCAACATCGTTGAGCTCTTCGTCACTTGTCGAGTCGCACGTTGGAGCATCCTTCACAATCTCATCAGGATTTAACTTGAAGATCTCAGCTAGTTGCTCATTTGATAGATCATGAATTATTTCCCCTTCTTCAGGGGTATAACTCACCGACCTTCTGACGATCCCTTGCAGATCAAGAATCAACGTCAGTTGAGTCTAGACCTGTTGGAGGGGAGCAATATCGTATTCATCTCTTTGGAGATCAAGATCTGCTTGATTTAAAACATTCATCACCGCAAACATTAGTTAATAATCAAGACAGAAATACATTAATCTTAATATAAACATCGAATACATAAGTTTAAATACATGATTCAAGTACAGAAGTAATCAAATACATAGACATCTAATCATTTGTCTTGGATCACTGGGTCATCGCTTGGTGGAGCAGAGGAGGAAGCTGGTTGGTCTTGTTTCTTTTTGGATCTCCTATCCTGACCTTGAGTAGAGGCAGATGCAGCTGTATCCCCTCCTTCTTCATCATCATCCTCATTCCTCTCCTCTGTCCTCTCGTCCTCCATCTCCTCATCATCCTCAGTCTCATCATCATCATCTTCATCATCATCCTTATCATCATCATCACCATCATTATCATCTCCCTCTTTAATCTTCAGAGGCTCATCTTTAGATCCCTTAATCTTGAGCATGATGGTTTTCTTAGCATTCTCCAACTCCTCAATCTTCTTAGTAGATGTGACTCTATGCTCTTGGAGTTGGGCGATCTCGTGGCTCTGAGTAGCCATTTGCTGGGCCTGCTCCTCGATCAGTCTAGCCTGCTCAGAGATCTGGTGAGACTGTGCAGTAGTGAGATCTGCAAGCTGACGGATCTGCGCAGTCTTCTCTTCATCAGCAGCTAACAGACGCATCACCATCGGTTCAGCCCAAAAAGCTGGTCCTCTACTCCAATTGGAGGTAGAGGAGATCCATATATTGTGGTGACGAAGGTGAGTCTTCTCTTCTTCTTCTTCTGGCCGTGGGGCTGAACCATCCGTTTCTTCCTCGATCCAGTCGAGGTGGATGCTCCCCCTAGAACACGGCTAGCTGACTCAGGAGCATAGCTGGGATCTGCAGTCATCTCTCCCGAATCTCGGGGGCGTTCACCAACCGCCCGGAGTCCATACTCTGTGGGAACAACCTTGCTTCCCACAGTCCTCGTCAAGGGCTCCTCATCCGACTCTTTTTCCTCCTCACCAGGTATGAAGTCCTAGTGGAAACCTGCAGACTTAGCTATGTCGCCTGTTAGGGCAGATACTAGGGGTATAACATCTAAAGTTGTGCCCCTCGTTGGAACAGGCATATCATCCCCAGCATCCCCACTGTCATCATCGTCTGAATCATGCTCTGGGAGCAATAGCCTCTCATCATCTGAATCGCTGTCATCATGATGCCACTTGCGTCTACCTGGCGCCACATATCTTTCATTGGCCAAATGGCTGATCAACCTCTTTACCTGGGGCTTTACCTGCTTGCCCCGATACACTCTCATGCGACCCAAAGTCGTGTCATCCATAATCTCTAGGGCAACCACATCATGGCTCTCCTTGGGAAGTAATGGTAGCTTCTCGTTGAAGATCAGCTGCAGAAATCTGGGGTACATACAGAAACCCTCCTTCCCCTTGGCCTCCAGATTCTCCACCAGATACGAGAAGATCATGCTCGAGAAGCTGAAGGGGTGGTTCAGCACCAGTGCCACATAGGCATTCTGAATCTGGTCTGATAGGTCATCAAACCCACCCCTTCGAGAAGCAATACACTTCAGGATCACATGCGCCAAGTATTTATACTGGGGACACAGGTTGCTCTTGTTGAGCACACCTGAATTGATGTCCCCAGCGTACTTAATCCTAAGGAAGCAACCTCTTACTGTAAATGGATGTAGTCTGGTCAGGTGATCAGTATCGTCCCCAAAATCAAGTACTCTATGGATGTCAGCTGCTGTAATTTCAATATCATGACCATGAATGGAGCTCCGTATGATGTAAGGCTCACGTGAATGATCTACAGAGGCATTCTCCCAGAAAGCCTGATGTAATGACCTGTAAGGAGTACATGGTGTGGATATGGCTTTATGTATCCGAGAGCATCGAAGGAACGCAATAATCTCTGTAAACTCAACCCCATTCCGAGTCGTATGGTCCAAATGAGCACATATATTGTGCTTTGGATTGATGGACCATCTATCAGCCATTTATCTGAAACACAAGACACAGAACCATTAGTAAGTCATACATCAAACTTCAGTTCAAAGTGTATAGTTTAAATTCAATCTGATTCATTCGTACGAATGAATCATGCGACTGAAGTCAGTCGGTTGTCCTTTCATGCGACTGAGCGCATTCGGGTGAATTAGACATGCGACTTAGTTCAATCTGTTGGCTGAGTCTGCGATTGGTTCGGTCGGCCGACTGAGTTCATTCGCATGATACATTTGGCCGATTGACCCATTCGGCAGCCTCAATCGTGCGATTGAAGTTCACCCAAACAACCAATCGCATGACCCACTGTTCAATCGACTAAGGTTCGAGTCTTGATTAATTCATGAAATTAAAAGTGGTTTAATGGCTCTTTAGACTCGGAATCTCTTAACTAATGACCTATTAGACTTAGTTTTAACATGTTTCTTAGTTTCAGTTGGTTATTAGGTCATTTACGGTCTGATTCTTGTTTCAGTCATATATCACACAATTAGGGCTTGCTTTCTTCTGATTCCGGTGTGATGTCACTGTTATATACCTGTTGAAATTAACATTATGAGCATTTGATCATCTCCGACATGATCCTTTTAACTTGAAAACCTTTTGATCACCTAAGACGTGATCCTTTTAAACAATTTAGTCACCTCAGACGTGATACTGTTAAACTTTGAAAACACATATGGCCATCTCAGACATGACCCTTTTAGGTGAGTTAATCCCATACTGATTTTCATGATACAGTCCGACGAACAAACAAACTAAAATTACTAACTAACTAGAACCTTAAACCAAATACAAAAATAAAACTTGTTTTTGATTTTTTTATGAGAGATAAATCCTAAGATAGACATCTACTGGATTTGGTTCCAGAATAGGCAGCTTCAATTTAGTTTGACCACACCTGGAACAATTCAATTTTGGAATCATACAGGCAAGTCAAATCATTTGGGACTTGTTATCAAAACCTTCAGATGCGCAATTCTTGGTTTTCATCCAGAGTCGTTAGCAAATTTAGGAAATCATACTGGTACTATTAGATTCCCACATTGATTTGAACTTTCAAGAATTGCAGCCACAATGATTGTCAGTATATTTGTCCTCTTAAATCCATACACAGACTTTAGACACAAACTGGTGATAGTTTTAGGTTTAATTATTTCAACTAACATTTTGGATCCCACACTTATATGGTAATCAACATTCCTCAGGAGCTTTTGAGCGGTCTACATGTATTATTACAAGAAGAAACTATTCTTAGAGCTTTCAAAGAGAAGCCAATCCTCAGGTCAGTGCCATCGCACAGCAGAGAGGCGGAAAACAACAATGAATTCTAGAATATCTAGGCTATGCTTATCCTCAGGTCAGTGTCATCGCACAGCAGAGAGGCACACAACCTATCTTCTTGTTAGAGCAGCTAAATTTTCTTTTGCACCGAATGCACCCACAACATATGTCATTAGCTTGATAGCATTTGTCTTTCAATTTTTCTCGTGCTTTGCTCTATTTATGGTCATCCGCACACATTTATGGCGTTTACATGCTCATTACCCCTTATTGGAATATTGTTGATTATGTTAACCAGTGATAAGATGGCAGTCCACAGTCAGTTGAACAACTTAGTTTGATCTTGAGATCACCAGTCAGGTCTAATCATCTATTGTGTTGAATCTACTGACACATCATTTGTGGTCTAGCAACCTCTAGGTCTACTTTCTTTGTGTTACCTTAGTAGTTACCAGTTTTTCTATCATCTTTCCCTTTTATATTGCTTAGACTACACAGACTTATACTTTGAATTTTGCATCTTTTCTAAATTAAAATTTTAAAGTCCCTTTTGATTTGTTCATGTGTACTATCATTTTCCAAAAGGTTTGAATCGGTATCACAGATACAATCTACCTTATATCAGCCATCCACTCCTTCTCCCTCGTTTTTTTATAATATTACTAGCTGACCTACTCTCCCCCTAAATTTCTAAAATCATACTAGATTTAAATATTTTAGGATTTTAACAGACAGCTAAATAACATGAATTTAATTTAAACAAAATAAAATAAATAAGGAAAAATAAAAAATATAACTACAATGCATCGGACTACACATGATCATCATCAGGAATAACATCACTTTTCTTTTTAACGCTGTTGACCTCTAACAGATATAGAAAACATGGTTTATCAAAGGCTTTTGTATAGAGGTCAGCGCGTTGAAAGTCAGTATTAATTTTTACCACATCGATTAAGTTTTTTTCAAAACAGTCTCTTATGAAATGGTATTTAATACCGATGTGTTTGGTCTTTGGATGTTGTACCGGATTTTTAGTTACTGCAATTACAGCAGAGTTATCAACAAAGATAGGAGTAAATGAAAACTTTAAACCGTAATCCCGCATTTGCTGTTGAATCCAGATGATTTGTGAACAGAAACTTGCAGCAGCAACGTATTCGGCTTCACAGGTTGACAATGCAACCGAGGTCTACTTCTTACACTGCCAGGTAACTAATCTCCTCCCAAAGAACTGACACCCTACTGATGTAGACTTGTAGTTCATCTTGCAGCCCCCGTAATCCGAGTCACTATACGCCATGAGCTCAAAGTCATCATCATGAGGCTACCACAACCCAAGTGTGGGTGTACCCTTCAGATAACGAAATATCCTTTTGACCCCGATCAGATAGTTAACCTTAGGCTTAGCCTGATATCTAGAACATAAACATGTAGCATACATGATATCAGGTCTTGAGGCAGTGAGATACATGAGGGATCCAATCATTCCTCGGTACATTATGGCATCTACCAGATCTCCATTTTCGTCAGGTGCTATATCATGATTTGTAGCAAGTGGAGTCCCAGCAGCAGAAGCATTCTCCATGTCAAACCGACTGAGAATGTCTCCCACATACTTGGTCTGATGTAGAAAGATCCCATTTGATGTCTGATCCACCTGTAACCCAAGAAAGAATTTCATCTCCCCCATAGCACTCATCTCAAACTCTTTCTTCATAACTGCTTCAAACTCTTTGCATAATTCTTCGTTCTTTGAACCTAAGATTATGTCATTGACATAGATTTGTACTAGCAGTAGGTCTCCATCTTTTTCTTTGATGAAAAGTGTGCAGTCAATGACTCCCCTGCGAAAGCCGTGTTTCACAAGATGAGTTGAGAGTTTCTCATACCAGGCCCTAGGAGTTTGATGAAGCTCGTATAAGGCCTTGTTGAGTTTGTAAACTCTGTCCCGATGATAAGGATCTTCAAATCCCTCGGGTTGACTGACATACACTGTCTCCTGAATTTCCCCATGAAGGAATGCACTCTTCACATCTAATTGATAGACTTTAATCTTCATATACGATGCATAGGCGGGGAATATACGGATGGCTTCCATCCTTGCCACGGGTGCAAACACTTCATTGTAGTCAATCCCCTCGACTTGGCGAAATCCCTGAACAACCAGTCAAGCCTTGTTCCTGATAATGACCCCTTGGTCATCCTTCTTGTATTTCAAGACCCATTTGGTGCCAATGACCTTAGCACCTTTAGGTTTATCTACCGGAGTCCATACTCCTAACTTCTTGAACTGAAGAAGTTCTTCTTGCATGGCACTCACCCATGCCTCATCGTTTAGTGCATCACTGACGTAGTTTGGCTCAAACTGCGAGACAAAACACCGATAAGCACCATCATGAATGTATCCCTTTTCCATAACAGAGGTATAATCAGCTGAGTACAGTTGATTTTGGGTTTGTACTCCTGATCTGACATCCCCAATGACATTCTCTAAGGGATGATAGACGTTTAGACGTGATCCTGGAGTAGTAGGAACAGCTACCTTAGAGCCAAGATTATGAACATTTGGTTCTGCATCTGAGGTAGAAGGAGTTTGAGGTTCCGAAGTCGAAGGTGCATCACCGTTAGATGCTTGTGGACTTTCGGGAACTGGAACCTGTTGCTCCTAACTGTTCTGGTCATCTTCTTCAGCTTCATCTTCAGAGGAGGAGTCACTGTCGTCAACTACTCCCCCTGACTGAGTAGATGATTCTCCCTGTGATATCGATGATGTTGAATCAAGAGATGGTGTATTCAAGATATCATCCATCATTCGAGTAGCCAACTCATCATCAGAAGGAGAGATAGGGATGTTGAAGGACTTAAAGAATCCATCATAGTCGAAAAAGTAGGCGGGTCCTTTGCCAGTAGGTGGTGTGGTATATCTCTGAACATTAACATTACACCACACTTCTACTAGACCCATTGAGTTATTGTAAACTCTCTTGTTCGGTATGTTGTATCCTAGGAAGATTCCTTCATCAGCCTTCTTGCTGAATTTACCGTCTTGAGTCTTCTTCATAAGTGTACACGGTGCGCCAAATGGTTCGAGATACTCCAGATTCGGTTTACGTCGTTGTAGTAGCTCGTAACATGTCTTTCTGTGGCGCTTGACTATCAGAACTCGATTCAGTGTATAACATGCATTAGCCACTACCTCATTTCAAATTGGATAGGCAATTTTGAGTCTGCCAGCATTGTCCGTGTTGTCTCTATCAAGCTTCTGTTCTTTCTCTCAGCAACACCATTCATCTGAGGCGTGTAGGCAAAAGTGAATTGATGCATAATTCCCTTTCCTTGCAGTAAGCCTTCATCCACTGATTCTTGAATTCAGTCCTGTTGTCTGAGTTTACTTGTCTCACTTTCATCTTGTAGAAAGATTCCAGTGTGGTTACTAACTCCTTGAATGACTCAACTGTTCTGACTTGGACTTCAGAAACAACCCAAGAGAATCTTATGTAGTCATCAGTAAACACAAAACAGTACAAGTCGCCTACAATGCTCTTGTACTGACTGGACCAAACAGATCCATGTGAAGAAATTCAAGAGGAAGTTCTATTGAATGAACTTTCTTTTCCTTATGGACTTCTTCATCTGTTTGCCTTTCTTGCAAGCTACACAAAAATCAGGAAGTTGGAAATTCTTGACATTAACTCCTCTCACAAGATCCTTCTGGATCAAGTGATTCATCTTCCGTTGATTGATGTGTCCCATTCTCCTATGCCAGGATATGGAGTCCTTCTCAGTGGCTTTGGATAGAAAGCATTGAACTTCATGATCCGTTGTAGAAGCTGTTGAGGGATCCAAAACATAAAGGTCTTTATATCTTGAAGCTGTCATCAGAACTTGGTCCTCTAGAATAACGTAGTCTTTCTTTAGGACGTAACACTTCTTGTTGTCGAATATGACTTTAAAACCTTTATCACAGATTTGGGAAATAGAAAGTAAGTTGTTTTGAAGTTCCTGAATGTAGTTCACCTTATCGAACTTAACTTTCTGATTTCTAACTTCTCCCTGAGCTATGATATAGCCTCCCTTGTTTCCAGCAAATGAAACATGCCATCCTTTTATTTTCTTGACGTTTGATAAAAGAGCCCTGTTTCCGGTCATGTGCCTGGATGCTCCGCTATCTACAATCCACATATTGGTTTCAGCACTGTAACGAACACCCTGCACATACAATGTAAAACATTAGTTTAGGTTAGGAACCCAAGCCTTTACTGGCTTGGGTTTCCCAGAGGCATCACACATCATGAATTCAACCCATTGACCCTTAGAGGGTGAGGGTAGCTCAGGTTCTTTCTTGTCATCATTTTCAGACACAAATGATGACTTCTCTTTCCATAAGCCAGATTTGTGCAATGCTGTTTGTGATAAACAGTCGACTGGCTAACGGATTGAGCATTAGGTTCACTAGTTCTTCTAGGTGGAGTTAAAGAACTCCTCTTATAAGACCTAGGTTTTGAATTCTGAAGTTCAATCTTCTTCTAGGTGTCTGATAGTAAGGACAAAAGGAAGCAATGTGTCCACACTCTCCACAGTTGTAGCACGACCTGCTATCAACTTTATGATTAAACTTTCTTTGTGGAGATGTGTGTGACACCCTAGTAACATCACTTAGTTTGGGTTTTGACTCTGTTTCTTTTGATGTTTTCTCTGTTTAACAGACTTAATTTTTTTAACATTTTAACATCTTTTCTTTTGGTTAACAGGTTTTTGACATGACGCTTGTGAAAATTAACGCTAGCAGTCCTTTTAGATTCAGATTTGACTTTGTTTAACCCGGACTTTATATTAACCTTTTCAAATTCTTTTCCCAGATTAACACAAGGCATTTTACCCTTTGCCTTTGAAGTGGGCTCCTTTTGTTTTGTTCCAGATTCAATTGATGAACATGCGGAATCTGGATCACTAACAAGAGGAGTAGACACCACATGATCCTTGATGGGGTTGTTATTTATTGGTCTACTCTTAGTATTCATCAAGGTCTCAGCTGGTGGTGGAACCACTTTATAACCCAAACCCTCCCCGTTGTTACGCTCTCTCACTAAGTGTTGAACAATATGAGATGAACTTGTCCAACTGTGCAGTTTTTGCTTTAATGAGTTTACTTCTACTTCTATGACTGCCTTTTGCTTCTTAGTGTCTTCTATGGAGTTAAGATAGTACCTAATGTCATTAGTTTGGTTAAATGCAACTACTTCAGTTTCCCTAAGCGTTTGGTCAAAAGGTCTATCTTTTCTTTGTAACTATGCTATTTTGTTTTAAAACTCTATTAGCCTTAGTGCACTATTGCAAATCCTTTACTAAGTTATCACTATGATCTAATAACCTAAAAATTTCTCATCTATGCTATCTCTAAAAGTATCACAATCAGCACACGCATGTTTTTTAAAAGTTGGTCAGTGGTACTTACCTGAGGAGGTTCAGAAGAGTTAGCCATCAACACAGCATCAGATGTCTCTGGTTCTGGTCATTCTGTCTTTGCTATAAAATCCTTCTTCAGGCTTGTAGCTGACTTCAGTTGCAGTTGTCTCTTCATATTTGACATCGCTATCTCAACTGCAATATCTCCCTCACTCGTGGAATCATCATCTAAATCTTCTACACTAGCAATATAGAGATCCCTTGGAAAGACAAACCAAAAGCTCCAGTCCTGTCTTCATCATCATGAGTAGTCAAGGCTTTTGGATCCTTGCTTGATGAAGTAGAACTGCTAGCTTGCTTGTCTTGACGAGTGAAGGACGAGAATGGGTTCCCGTTCCCAGTCTTCTTTGGCTTCACACATTCTCTCTTGAAGTGCCCCTTTTCTCCACAGTTAAAGCAAGTCACTTTACTCTTGTCAAAGCCAAATGTGGTATCCTTATAGCAACCAAGTTCTGTGGTCTTTTTCACAAACTTCTTCGCCCTCCGGACAAAACTAGCTAAGGCCCACATAATATCCATTCTCTCCAGCTCCATTTCATCCACTTGCTCGTGGTCCTCAGCTGCCAGATGGCAGTTTCCAATCTTCCCAGCAACAAGTCCATCATAAGAATGAACCACTACTGCCAAGAGATCCATGTGCTCTCGAGCTACTTCCACTGTCACGTTTCCAAGATTCTCAGTCTTCAGTCTGGTAGCATTTGCTTTAGATCTGATATATTGGGTACTAGAAGACCCTGACGTTTCTGATCCTGAAGGAGGAGAGACTTGTAAAGGAACTGATGAGCTTGACACTAAAGCAGTCTGAAGAGGTGCTCCAGACGTCTTAGCTTGAGGCGTGGCATCGTACAAAGCTGGATTCTGAGTGTGCGAAGACTTCTGAGCTCTGTACTTCATCCTAAGTGCTTCTTCTCGCAGCTTTAGAATGAAGTCATTGATATCCAACTTTGCCAGCATCTCATTCTGTCTCAGATTTGACACAAATGAAGCCCACTTTCCGGCAATCCGTCTGCGAAATTGACACCTTTTCTTCCATGGTAGTAGCAACACCATGTGTATGCAATTCACTCATCAGATGGTAGAATCTATCAATAACATCATCCAAACTCTCGTTTCCCATCGATGAGAAGTTGTCAAATTCCTTCTTCAATTCCTTAGCTTTAATTGCCTTCAGCGAAGCATTCCGTCGTATCTCTTTTCCAGCTCATCCCACAGTTTCTTGGCCTGCTTATTCTCTGAGTACTGGTGGAAAATATCTTTAGGAATAGACTGTGTGATCAATGCATAAACTCTCTTCTCTGCATTATACTTAACTTTCTGAGCATCAGTCATCCCTCCCAAAGTAAGCTTTACCCCATCTGCTCCCACCGGCATACTATACCCAGTCTCGATAGCTTCCCACAATTTGGATCCACTCCATTGAGGTAGATCTCAAAACATTGTTTCCAATGGGGAAACTCATCTAACGTTAAGAGTTTTGGTGGTTTATGATTTCCACCTCACTCTCAAGCAACAGTAAGTTCTGGATCCTTAAGTCCTTGCCGGCAATAAACTCTGACATCTGATCTTCCATCTCGATTAACTTTTAAGTGTAGACACCAAACTGTCAAACTGGTGCGACTGGGTGATGCGAATGGGCTATCAGAGCGAATGAACTATGCGATTGGTTCAATCGTGCGACTGAACTAAGCGATTGGTTCAGTCGTGCGAATGAAGCTGATGCGTATGACCACTGCGAACGAATGGTTCAGTCGTACGAATGGAGATGCGACTCAGTCCAATCATGCGTCTGGTGTATGCGAATGAAGTCCAGTCGTGCGAATGGCTCACTCGGCGACTGAAGCTACTGTTTTGCGAAAATTTCTAGGTTAAACGTGTTTTATCCGTAACAATTCGAATTTCGCAACCCTAATCGCCTAAGGCCGTAGAAACGAAACTTGATGAGCAGGAAACGTCCAAGACAACTTTTGACACAAAAGATTGCGTTTTTTAGTGTAAAAACACAAACGTTTTATCAATCTTGATTGAATCACACGTAATCAAGAGCCAAAGCTCTGATACACTTGTTAGGACCTGGTATTTGAATGAAATACCTAATGATTAATGTGTAAACCAACCAAATAGTGCGGAATCCTATTTGATTGGCGATCCAATAGTGAGAACGCACATAGAATTAATAAAATATTGAATCAAACGTTAAGAATCGATTAGAATCAATCTACAGCGTTCTATGAACTTGGAGTATCAACTTGGAGGCTTCTGGACGGCTAGGGTACGTCTGGAGTCGAAATAGAATGAATTCCCTTTTTTTTCCACGAATTGGGTTGTATTTATAGGTTAGTATTGTTCATTCGTGCGACTGAACCATTAGTATGGTTCAGTCGTGCGATTGAACCATACGGTTGATTCATCCGCACGACTGAGTGTTCAGTCATGCGACTGAGCCAATCTTATGTTACAATCATACGACTGATCCAGTCTCCTGGTTCAGTCGTGCGACTGAGCCATTCGTATGAAGTTATTCATGCGTATCGTCCATTCGCATGGGCCATTCGCATGAGAACTTCATTTTGTTAAGTTTGAATGTATTAATTGATATAACATTATGTGTAACAATTCAAACAACCACAGACCAATTCAACATCGACTCATTAATGAAATATCTAACATAACAAACAATCAATATCATTTCATTAAGTATTCCAAACATTATATCTGAATCAGACAAACAAGATCTATTACATTCATATCATGATCTAGGGACATACATGTATCAACATATTTAAAAACTTCATGTATCCAAAAGCCAAGTTAGAGCTCAGGTTCCAATTCCTTTATATTGACAATTCATTTGATAATTTTGTTGTTTTATTGTTTTCATGATTCTCCTCCCCCTAATTTTTTTATCAATGATAAACAAAAGCTTTTATCATAAATTTATAAGAAGAATATCATGAAAAACACATATATGTCCAAACATGCTAAACACATGTTGTTATAATGCTATGTACAAGCATTTATACATATAGAATGGGATCATACTATAACACTAAACATCTTCCTGATTGGTTTGTTTGATAAATTGATACCTGAATTTAGTTCTAATTGCAAGTATGTTTGTCCACTTAAATCCATACAAGAGTATTATGTCAACTAGGCATGTTGTTTATCATGTTTTCATGTTTATTAAGATGTAACTGTTATGGGCTTCATATTCGATTTACTTAGAGTTTGTCCTCCCTTTGTGAGTCAAATCATCACCTTTTCACACTTAAAAATTGTATACTTAAAGTTATAAGTTCTATCTTGAGATGCCTTGGACATCTCATTAAAGCATTTATGTAGAAGCAATAAATTTAATATACAGTTGATTATAGAGGATTGTTTTGAGAGCTTATGATCATCAACAGGTCACCAGGTCTTTACTTCCATAAAACAAAGGTGTCGTAAACCCAGGTCTTTGTTTACACAAAACAGAGGGTTGATGAGGATCATGATCTTTTCATACACCCAGGTCTTTGTTTACACAAAACAGAGAAAATATGATTTGCAAAGATAGACATTATAAAGTGTTGGTACATAGTGTGCTTAGATGAGGGATTTGGTCACATCAGAAAAAGACTTACTTGTTGTATCCTCAAATGAAGTTTACCACAAATAGTGATTTTGTATTATGTTTGGCATGCTCTTAGTGTAGTTTCCACTCAAGATGATGTTGGGGTTTGTTGGACTATATCAAACTAGTTTAACCAATTGAACTATGAAAATGCAGCGGAATAAAACCTTAGTATGTTCATTTGTAATCTGAAAAGGTTAGGTTCATATCATGAGAATAACAAACCCAAGAACATAGGGATCATTTATATGTGTATGAACTAGCTATCAACAAGAAATAACAACCCAAAACAAGCCATACATACTACCTTTAGTAAAGCTGCAGAAAAAGAATTTGGGTGAAGAAGATGATGTTGTTGAACAGCCAAAACACCAAGGAAAGATGTCCTCAAGCATCCATACCCACAAGCATCAAGTAAGCACCTTTGTTTCTAGGATTTCACCACCAAAACAAACCTTGAAAGGCTGCTGAAAACCCTTTTCAGCCAAGATCAGGCTGCTGAAAACCTTTTTCAGCCGAGATCTACTTCAAGATTAGAGAGTGTTTTGCCTTAAGGTTCTTGCATATGTGAGAGAGAGTGTTAGAGGTTGAGTGTGTGGCTTGTTCTTGGAGTATGGTACATCAAAACAATTAGGACACACACCGATAAAGGGGGCAGCCAAAAATGTTAATGTTAGGATCAGTGATTTAAGTTTGATTAATTAGAGTAGATTGCAACGGAATTCGAACAATGAATTAGACAATTTAGCAAGAACTCAATTGATATTCAATGGAATAGTACACGGTTATAGTGAGAGAGAGAATTCTGCAAAAGAAATATTTCATTCAAATGCTTTCGTGGTGGCTGAAAGTCACACGTTACAATTAGGTCAACATTCCTTATATAAGGAATGTGACGTCTGCTGATGTCACTTGATAGTGATATCTAACAGAATTATACAAACAACTGAAACTATGCAAACTACTGAGAATGTTCTCAACAACTGATCACATCTCAGAGAATGCTAAGTATAAGAACATAAAACTACTAAACTAAAACTACTGAAACTATAAACTACTGAAAGGTAAATTACAAGTACTGAAAAGGAAAACCATCACAACTACTGAAGTTAATAACTTCAGCTGTTGTGACAACTACTGATCACTCTGGTCTTCAGTAGAAATCTTCAGATCTTGTCTTCAGACCTTGTAATTAGCTGATGTCTTCAGCTGTTGTGATCTTCTTCAGCAGTTGTAATGTCTGTGGGACTTGGAAGTTTTTCTGATCAGGCTCATTGGTTCTTTTGGTCCAACAAACTCCCCCTGAAACAATGCAGCCAAAACCTCTAAGTTTATTGATGATCCCACTTATTCTTTGGCAGAAACACCGTCTTGATCAGCTTCAGAGGTAATCATGTAAGCACAAGCTGGGAAAAGGTTTCTGATCTTTTGATTGGATAAGTGTGGAAGGGAACTTTGTCTTGGGGAAACTGGACATAGAGTCTTGTCCCAACCATGAAACCTAATTCCCATTAATGAGTCTGTAAGACTCTCTTGCATAATATTCAAGAAGAACTCAAAGAAGAACTCAGGGCCATAATATTCAGACAGATACCTTACTGTCTTCCCATTCTTCAACTCAATAGTTGTGATCTCTTTGTATGCGAATTCATCTGGATGAGAGCCTTCTAGCAACAACTGGAGTTCACTCTTTTGAAGATCTTCAAGTCTCTTGTATAACAGCCCCTTCTTGATCAATTTGTTCTCAAGTAGAGATTGAGGGGTTGTCTTTGAGTTGTGTGCTCTCTTGAATTCTTCTATAATTCCCAGGGTGAGACTACCATAGCCAACATAATTACAGCATTCAAAGTCTTTTCCACTTGGCTATGATATCTACTTGGTATGTTCTTCTTATGTATTCTAGAACTTACCCTGGGGTCTGGCCAAATCCTCAATCTTTCTCTTTGATGTTAGAATGTATGCCTAAGAGTGTACAGCCTCAGAGCTTGTTTCTTCATTGCTTGAATGGATGAGGACTGAGGGAAGTCCTTGTCAACCATTTTGAGAAATTGCTCATCATGCTGCTTCTGCTGTTCTACTCTTCAATCTTCACTTTCACCATTTGCATTTGCAAGTCAGGTGTGATCATCTGTTGACTTCTAGGCTCAGGTGTTTTAAGTTTGAGAACAGTAGAGATTGGCAGACCGTCTTCATTCTCATCCTCTTCTTCTTCTTCTTCTACCCTCAACATCCTTCTCTTCCTTCTGGGTGTATCACTGGGTGTGGTTTGAGATGGTTTTTGGGGTAATGGAATTGGTTTTGTGGGTGAGTTGGGGTGGTTTTGGTTTAGGGATAGAATTGGCAGATTTTAAAGATGATTGCTTTGAGGGTTGTTTTTGAGTGGGAGTATGAGAAGGATGATCTAGCAATTTAGTGGTGAGTTTGGCTTTTGAGAGCTTTGCCATCTCAGTTCTCTTCCCAGCACCTGCTTTCCAGTGCTTCGATGATCAACCCTTTGTTGTAGCTTCCAGCAGAACAGATTGTCTTGGTTATCTCCTAGATACTGTCTCTGGACCAAGACTCCATCTCTATCAATGATCTTCCTAGATATTTGGCAATAAACCTGATCATAATCTCCAACCTTTCCTTATCCATCACACTGTAACTAGCCTTTCTTGCTTGAATTTCATTTATCTCTAGCCTTCTGATCTCAACATCTTAGGTGGTTGTGTCATGACCCTGTCTGAAGAGCTGATCTATTATTTTGTCCATAGATCTGCTGTGAGCTTCATCAGCTTCTTTGACTAGATCTTCTAAGGACTTTTCTCCATCAGACTTTGACTCAGCACTTCTCTTCCTTTTGTAAGTGATCAGCTGATCTTTCTGCTCTTTGTCCGTGCTCAGCTCTTGCACTGTGATCAGCTGTTTCTCTGAGATCAGTTCTTGTTCTTTCTCCAACTCCTTTTCTTTTCTGGTTCTTTCTCATCTTCTACTCTCTTCCTTTTCCTTTCTTTCCCGCCTTAGACTTAGTAGTCTCCCCCTTTTTGGGTGCATTGGGATTAGGGCTTGAAAGGCAGAAAGTGACTTGTGAACAGCATCATCAAGGAGTGTTTGGAGATTTGAGGAGATCCTCTCATCAATGGCTTTATATACTATCTCAATGATGATGGGAGTGATGAGAGGTAAGGAGCTTTGAAAGATTGCAAACCATCTACTCAGAGGGGTTCTGTCCCTGAGAGGGGTGCCAAAAGCAGTGGCTGGTGGCTTAGTTAAGTGTATTGGTTGTGTGTTTGGTGAACCTTCAAATGAAGGTGTCATCTGTGGGTTTATTGGGGCAGATGGACTTTTATCCTAAGACATGTGCCCCTTGTTCTTGGTTTTGGGGACTTCCTGCCTCTGGACTTTGTCCTCATTGGCAGTTGCCTCTGGTGAGGTCTTATATATGTTACAACTTCATCTTGTTCATTTGTTGAATCAGTAGAAGTGGTAGCCTGACCAGATGTTCTAACCTCCTCTTCTACACTTGGAGATTGAACATTATAACCCCTGTGCTGTGGGTTATCAGCGCATTTTGGTCCCCCCCCCTCAATCGTTGAGGTATTCCCAGTGTTAATTGGTTTCTGGGAGGGGGGGCGAGGAATGCAGCTGACTCAGCACTTTAGCAACTATAAGGGTTGGTCTTTGAGGGGTGGTTGCATTGGAGATTGGTCAGAAGCAGATTGCACCTGGGTGAGAGATGCTCTTCAATGGTAACCTTCTCAACTGAGATAGGTTCCAGTAATGTGGTATCCCCAAATTTGGTTGCAACAGGATCCTGTGGAGAGGATACCTGTGTGGTTTCAGTTGGTTGAGTCTATGACATGACTGGGGGTTAGAACTAGCATGTGTTTCTGTATTGGTGGTACAGGGGCATCCTCAGGGGACTCATCTCCTTGAGTAGCCTTTTTGGGCTTTGGGGTTTGGGTTTGGTAGGGACTTTGGATCTGGAGGTGGAGGCTGTGGCTTCCTTCTGCTTGGGTTTGAGCAGCCGGGCAGCCCCTTTGAGAGTAGGGTCAGAGTTATGCCTGGAGTATACCTTAGCTAAGACAGCTGGAACAGGACTCCAAGACCAACAAGGCCTTCAGATTTTAATTGATTTAAAATTATGGCCATCAGAAACCTGGGATATAGTAGCCATCTGTTTGACACAGGTTTCTGAGCCAGATCCTTAAGTTCCAGAAACACTATCTCAGAAAAATTAGATTTTGTCGTTCAAAGATAGAGTACAATACCTGTTGCCATCATGAGGACATCTAATCCCATGAAGATGTTTTGAAGCAAGGCAGACATTCACCATGTGGAAGATAAGTCTTTCAGCATCATGGAAGTGCTTTTTGAGAATGGTTGTAGCACTTAAGTCTCCTTCATACCCGTTGTTGATAAAAGACATATCGATGGTGCCTTTCGGGTATTTATAATACAGGGGCATCATGCAAATTTAGGTTTTGCGAATGATGTCAGGGGTGATTACCACCTGTTTCTGGTTGACCAACGACTGGAGAGTGATTTGGCTATCATTTTCACCAGTTGTTACAGAGACGTTGGTCCAGAATTGGTTTAAGGAATCGGGGTATATGGTAGGATTCAAAGAAAGGCGGTTCTGTATTGGGAATCCACCATAAGATCGATGGCATTATCAAATTGTTCCAAAAGGCCGATTTCGAGAGGTAGGCAACACAGTTATGTCTGGGTTTGAGTTTCATGGTCGCCATTGTTGAGAGAGAAAAGGATAGAAAACGGCTAATGAAACGTTCGGCTATAAGTGCAGGTATTTATAGGTTAAGAAAAGGCTGAAAAGAAAACGATGAAAGTGTGGTGTTGTCATCAGTTGTATGAAAACACTGAAGACTTGGTTTTAACTATCAAACATTTGAAACAACTGAAGACTTGAATTGGTCATCAGTAGTTATGAAACTACTGAAAACCTTGGTTTTGGCTTCAGGTGTAGGAAACAACTGAGGACTTGGTGTTAGTCATCAGTAGTTGTGAAACTACTGAAGACATGGTTTTGTCATCAGTTGTTTAAGGTGAAACAGCAGTTTGTGGAAACGATTGAAGAGAAAATTCTCATCAGTAGTTTTCGTCAATTCTTAGCTTTTCAGTTGTTTCATACTGTCCTCAACACTTACTCATTAGACTTTTTAGCTGTTTTCAGTTGTTTCATAGGACAACAGTACTTATCTGTTTTTACTGACATCAGTAGTTATAACTACATCAGTAGTTGTAATTACATCAGTTTCTTTAACTGAAAGTACAATACTTTTTAAGTAATTTAGTCTTCAGTAGTTATGAAACCAACTGAGAATAAAACTTATCAGTGCTTATTTGTGACATGTTTACTAATGGTCATCAGTACTTATTTGTGACATGTTACTAATGGTCATCATTGTTTACTGAGATCATCAGTAGTGTCACTTATTCTAGTTGCAGCATACCAAGCCTTAACACAAGTTTTGGAAAGTTGAACTGTCCAAGGCTTAGTAAATATATCTGCAAGCTCATCAGCACTTGGCACAAACTTTGGATCAATCAGACCTTTTTCAAAACAATCCCTAATAAAATGGTGTCTGATCTCTATATGTTTGGTCCTAGAATGCTGGACTGGATTCTTGACAATACACAGAGCTGAAACACTATCCATTAACAATGGAGTCTTAGTCTCTGTAATGCCATAATCCAATAATTGGTTCTGAAGCCAGAGTACCTGAGATGTACAACTTGCAGCAGCAATGTACTCTGCTTCAGCAGTGGATGTAGCAACAGATGTTTGTTTCTTACTTGCCAAGAAATCAAACAGTTGCCTAGGAATTGACATCCACCAGAAGTTGACTTTCTGGTTAACTTACACCCTGCATAGTCACTATCAGAAAAAGCAACTAATTTGCAAGAGTGTCCAGTGGAATACCAAAGACCTAGAGATTGTGTACCTTGCAGATATCTAAAGATCCTCTTGACTGCAATCAAATGAGACTCTTTAGGAGCAGCCTGAAATCTAGCACAAACACAAGTTGTAAAACATAATATCTGGTCTAGAAGCTGTTAAGTACATCAAGGACCCAATCATACATCTGTAAAGTGTTTCATCAACAGCTTTACCTTTCTGATCTACATCCAGTTATGTGGTGTTGCACATGGGAGTAGAACAGGGCTTACAGTTTTGTAAATCAAACTTATTCAAAAGATTTTTTGTATATTTTGACTGATGAATGAAGGTTCCATCAGCATTTTGTTTGATTTGCAAGCTAGAAAGAACTGTAATTCTCCCATTGCACTCATTTCAAACTTTTGTTTCATTAAATTTGTAAAATCATCACACAACTGGAGATCAGAGGATGCAAAAATTATATCATCAACATAAATTTGAACAAGTAGCTTATGCTGATCCACTTTCTTAATAAACAAAGTTTTATCTATGGAGCCTCTAGTGAAATTATTTTGAAGAAGAAAATTTGAAAGTGTTTCATACCAGGCTCTAGGAGCTTGCTTCAACCCATAAAGAGCCTTATCAAGATTATACACCCAATCAGGATGTTTATTGTCCTCAAAACCTGGTGGTTGACACACATAAATCTCTTCTTTTATTTTCCATATAAAAAAGCACTTTTGACATCCATTTGAAAAACTTTAAGATTGTGGAATACAGCATAGGCTAAGAAAAATCTAATTGCCTCTAGTCTGGCTACAAGGGCAAAGGTTTCATCATAATCAATACCTTCTTCTTGTGAAAACCCCTGTACAACCAGTCTAGCCTTGTTCTTGACAATAAGCCCATTTACATCAGTTTTATTCCTAAACACCCACTTAGTGCCTATTGCACACTACCTGGGGTAGAGGAACCAGTTCCCACACTTCTGCTGCTTTTGAACTGAAGTAGCTCAAGCTGCATGGCTTTAACCCATCCATTGTCTCTTAAAGCAACATGATAGTTCTTTGGCTCTAGCTGACTGATGAAGAGAGCATAGAAGCAGAAGTTGGACAATTGACTTCTGGTTAAGACACCAGCTTTGATATCACCAATGATTTGAGACATGGGCGATTCTTTAGCTCTTGGTACACTATAAGATCAGTGCAAGTGTTTGTAGCAGGTTCAGCAGCAACAGATGTTGATCCAGACTCTTGAAACCAAGTATGAGATGGCAATTCAAATGATGTTTAGAGGATTCAGAAATCTCATCAGCATTTGTTGTAGATGGAGCTGCTGAAGCTACGGAACATCAAGGTTAGTGACTCAGGTAGTTGATCACTAAACTTGAAAAGGTGAGTACTATATCATCATCATCTTCAGTACCACCAGGTGGAAGACTTGCTGCAGAAGAAGATGATTTATTCACATGATCTGCAACGCCGGAGGTTGATAAGGAACATGTTGCAGTATATCCAGATCAAACAACTCCATAGGTTTGTGGAATTTTATCCTTAGGAGATTCATTGAACTCACATGCAAGGTTTTTCAACTATCTTTGTTCTGCAGTTGAAGACTCTGTAAGCCTTGCATGTGGATGAATATCTACAAAAATACCCGCTGCATCCACCTTAGGATCAAATTTGTGGAGTTGATCCTTTGTGTTGAGAATGAAACAAGGACACCCAAGGCTTTGAAGAATGAAATTAGAGGAGCCAAATGATGTAGAACTTCATATGAGTCTTCATCAACCTCTGATTTACTAAAACTCTATTCTGCATATAGCAAGCTGTGTTGACAGCTTCAGCCCAAAAGGTCAATGGCAAACCAGAGTCAGCCAACATGACCTTGTAGCTTCAATTAGGGTCCTGTTCTTTCTCTACCACTACTACCCATTTTGTTCTGGAGTCCTTGGGATGCTAAACTGCCTCTTGATTCCCTTTGAGAGATAAAAATCATCAACTGTATGGTTTCCTGAATTCTGTTCCATTATCACTCCTTATACACTTGACTGATAGGGAATACTACTCTCTCAACACACACACAAGTTTATAATCGTCTGAGTAACCTCATCCTTTGAATGCAAGAAGAAAGTCCATACAAATCTAGAGTAATCATCCACAATTACCAAACAGTATTTCTTCTTTGCCATGCTCATCACTCTCACAGGACCAAATAGATCCATGTGCAGTAACTGCAAGCAGGCAGTGGACTTAGGTTCTTCAATAGGAGGGAATGAGACTTTGTGTTGTTTTCCTTTCAAACAAGCAGTGCAGGTTTCATCACAGTGGAACTCCTTTATTGGTAGACCTCTCACAAAACTATTATGGATCTGATTCATGTTTTTGAGATTTACATGACCCAGCCTTCTGTGCCATAGTTTAGATTCTGAGGAGAGGCTTTGGAGAACAGGCAAGGATGACCCTTCAAATCAATCTTCTTTGACAAATCCAGGGCATATACTCTTCCAATCCTATTGGCCTTCAGGAGAGTATGTTCATCCAATACCTTGTCAATCAGCCTCAGAACTGTGGAAGACAGAATCCTGCAGTTCTGGCTTGTGAAAAGTGCAACATGCCCTTTATCACACATCTGACTGACACTCAGTAGATTATACTTGAGATTCTCCACATGGTTAACATCATCAAATCTGATTTCTCCATTAGACACACATCCTTTCCTGCGATGATGTACCCGTAACCTTAGCATCATTTCCAATGAAACAATCCCTTCTTTCCTGAGAGTAGTCATTAAGAAGGAACTGCTCCCTGTCATATGCATAGATCCTCCACTGTCTACATACCAGATGCTTCTTTGGCATACTGCTGAAGAACCCTGCATTCATCACAAGAACTAATTAGTTTTTGAGACCCAAACCTTTGTGGTTTTGGGTCTGTTTTCATCAACATATTTAACCATAACTTGTTTCTCATGATTAACAGGCTGATGAAGGTGGAGATGGTGTTGAAATGTATTCCTTATTTGGGCTTAGGAATACCTTTTCAGTGGTTTGATCACAGGTGCATCTAGTTGGTTAACTCTCCCCAACAAACGTTGAACCATCATAACAAGTTATGTCTGATTTGTAGCTAAAGCTTTCAGCTCTTGTGACACATCAGTACTTGTTTTTGATGATTCTTGTGGCCCACCATTTCCTCCTTGAAATTCACAGACTTAGTCTGATTTTTATCATGAGGAACACTATCAGCTTTTTGATAAACCCTATCCTTCTTTAGATTTGGGTGAAGCCTTGGTTTATCAATTTGGGATGACTGTGGTACAAACTTGGTATCAAACTCATTTTTTTCATTTCATCCATCTGCATTTTAATGAGCTTATCTCTGTTGAGTTTGGAACCCTTTTTGTACCAACATTCATCAGAAAGATGATTGAATTTACCACATATGTCACATGGCTTATTCTTCATCTTGGATTGATCAACTACTGAAGTGGAAACTACTGAAGTGTGATCTTCAGTACTTTCCTCCTTTCAGTACTTGTGTTAAGTACAGAAGGATCTGTAACAACTGAAGGACTGTTCTTCCACTGTTCTCTATCCGTCCTGAAGACCGTATATAGATTCCTCAGCAGTTGTTAATCCTTTTATTTCAGTTGATTTGAAATGCTTTTCAGATGTTGTGACTTGCCCTTCAGTACTTGAGTACTTTGAGGGACAACATCTGAAGTACTCAGCTTCATGTGCTTATCAGTAGTTAACCCATCAGGCAATTGATTTGCTGAGGTATCAACACTTATTTCATCTTCTGATTTTGGGTGATCTCTTGAGGATGATACACATAATGATGTGGTTTTGGAAATTACTTTCACCTTCAGGTTTTACTATTGATTTTGGAGTAAAATCTGTAGGTGGTGCAATGTGATTGTAACCTATTCCAAACTTCACATTCGAAGTTTTTTGCTTGCTGAGAAGCATTTCAAATCCCTGTAGGATGATACCCAGCGGTCCCACTCAACTTGGGTAGCTGCAAGTGTTTCTTTGAGATCTCTGTGGTTCTCAAGAATGGCCTCAACCTTAGCCTTTTCATCATTTAATTGGCATTAAGCTTATAAATCTTATCATCTTTATCTTTAAGGACAGACTCATACTCAGCTTTTCTTTTGGAAAGGGTTTGCTCAGCTCAAGATTTTGATTTATTAAGCTACATTTGCCTCTCTAATAGAGATAAATGCAGCTATGCAAGATTCAGAACATAGCTTGGCCTTAGCCTTAGAGGATACCTGGGTTACCTGTGATGAAGATGCATTGGAGCATGAACCCTCAGTAGACTCCAGGCCATGAGAGCAAGATTCCTAAAAGGATGTTCACCACCATGTGACCATCACTAGCAAATAATTGCTCATTACCAGAAAGATCATCTAGTAAACTGCTCCAGTCAACAGCACCAGGGGTGAAGAAGCTGTGATGAGGTTGTGATTGAGATGGTTGAGATGGTTTAGGCTCAGTAAGGCTTGAGGTTGTTGTGCAATAGGAACTTGAACTTGATTTGGCTTGGCATGTAATAGCAGAGATATGGATATGGCATTGGACCCTGAAGGACAAAATATGCAGGAGATAGAGGTTGTGAGTGATGACCAGAACTAGCAGGATGTTGCCCTCTATTTTGTGAACTATTGCTTGGAAAAGTCACAAAGGTGCATGAGGAGTTAGATCCAGTTGATCTACACTCTCTTGCAAAGTGCCCAACCCTGTGCATTTGTGACACCTCAACTTACTCTTGTCAAAACCAACTTTGGTTTTGCCAGAGAGTCCTGAAATTTTCCTACCATTCTCTTGTAGAACTTTTGAGATCTGATATTAATCAAGCCATTTGGCTCAAAATATCCATCTCTTCTAAGTCATCATCAGCAATACCTTTCAAATCATCCATAATGAAGCACAAATTGTCACTATTACAGCCTGACTAACTATCAACACTAACAAATGCATGATCAGAACTGTTTGAAGAGAAATCTATATGCTCATCATAATGGCTTTCTGATGCAGCATATACTGACTCATGACCAACCAAGGCATGTTCCCTGTACAAAGTCAACAGTGAGCTTTCCTGATGATGCCAGTTTCCTTTTCTCTGCTCTATTTCTCTTTCAAATGTAAGCAGTTTCCCATGGAGTTGGGTGAGAGATAGGCTATCCAAATTTGCATTGGAGCGTAGGACAATGGTATATGTGTCCCATCTCTCAGGCAGTGATCTGAGGAATCTGTTGTTCATCTGGCTATTAGTGTATTCATGTTTGACCATTTTCAGCTCAGAGTTCAACAGGAAAAACGCTCAAACTGTTGAGTCAGTGTCTCACCCTTCCTATGAAGAAATGTCTCATATTATTTGGCAAGTATTTCTCTGTTGTTTGCTAAGACCTTATCTGTTCCACCAAATTGTTCTTTCAATGCATTCTAGAGATCATGAGCAGTTTCATGATGCATAAGCCCAGAATAGATTTCATTCGGTAGTGCCATGGCCAGAATTCCATGGGCTTTAGCATCAATCTCAAACAGTTTTCGATCCTCATCTGAGTATTGTTCCTTCTTCTTCGAACCATTTGGTTGGTTTCCAATTGTTCACCATAGGCTTGTGTGGACCATGTACCATAGATGTCCAACAACCTGAACTGTTAACAGACAGGTGATGGAGCATTCTTCGTTGCCATATGTTATACTCAGTCCTAACCAGCATCGAGGCTTGGTTGAGGAGCCAGTATTGTGAGGGTCATTAGAAGGAGTAGTCATTCTTAGATTCAATCAAATTCAATTAAGTTTTAACCGATTTAGCGCAAAACACAACAAACTCAATACGAACCAAGAGAAATCTCAAAGCAAATAACCGAAAGCAGCAGAAATTCAATCTCTATAACCAATTCTTGCAAATATGCTAATATCGATCAACTTAGATATCGAATTAGCAGTTTCAATGATCAATTGTTAGATTCGATCAATGATTAACCTGCTCTGATACCATTTGTTAGGATCAGTGATTTAAGTTTGATTAATTAGAGTAGATTGCAGCGGAATTCGAACAATGAATTAGACAATTTAGCAAGAACTCAATTGATATTCAATGGAATAGTACACACGTTATAGAGAGAGAGAATTCTACAAAAGAACTATTTCATTCAAATGCTTTCGGGGTGGCTGAAAGTCACACGTTACAATTAGGTCAACATTCTTATATAAGGAATGTGACTTTGCTGATGTCACTTGATAGTGACATCTAACAGAATTATACAAACAACTGAAACTATGCAACTACTGAGAATGTTCTCAACAACTGATCACATCTCAGAGAATGCTAAGTACAAGACATAAAACTGATGAACTAAAACTACTGAAACTATAAACTACTAAAGGTAAATTACAAGTACTGAAAGGAAAACCATCACAACTACTAAAGTTAATAACTTCAGCTGTTGTGACAAATACTGATCACTCTGGTCTTCAGTCTTTGTCTTCAGTAGAAATCTTCAGATCTTGTCTTCAGACTTTGTCTTCAGACCTTGTAATCAGCAGATGTCTTCAGTTGTTGTGATCTTCTTCAGCAGTTGTAATGTCTGTGGGACTTGGAGGTTTTTCTAATCAGCTCATTGGTTCTTTTGGTCCAACAGTTAAGAAATGGGGTTATCCCCCCAAAACCAATCTCTAATATTTTTATAACTAGTTAATTGTGAGTTATATAATTAACCTATTAATTATATAACTCTCACACTCTCTTATTATTTGATGTCATTTGATCAAAACAAATACATTACAAATAATACTTACGGACAAAATATCCTAATAAGTTGTCCCATCTCATATGCATTTTATTTAAAGAAACCCATTTTCTAAATGGTGTAATTATTTAATTGCATGATCATATCATCAATTAAATATTAATTGTTCATGACCAGACAAATCATCTGGTAAACTGCTCCAGTCAACAACTCCTGGGGTGAAAAAGCTATGTTGTTGAGGTTGAGTTTGTTGATGAGATTGGGAAGGTTGAGGTTCAGGTAATGCTTGTGGTTGTTGTGCAATAGGAGCTTGAACCGGATTTGGCTGAGGCATGTAATAGCAGGGAAAAGGATATGACATTGGACCCTGGGGGACAAAGTATGCAGGAGATACAGGGTGTGAATGATGACCAGAACCAGCAGGATGTTGCCCTCTGTTTTGTGGACTAGTGCTAGAAAAGTCACAAAGGGTGCAGAAGAGTTAGATCCAGTTGATCTACACTCTCTTGCAAAGTGTCCAAGCCTTTGGCATTTGTGACACCTTAACTTACTCTTGTCAAAACCAATTTTGGTTTTGCCAGAAAGTCTAGGAAATTTCCTGCTAGTTCTCTTGTAGAACTTCTGAGATCTGATATTAATCAAGGCCATTTGGCTCAGAATATCCATCTCTTCTAGATCATCATCAACTATTCCTTTCAAATCATCCATGATAAAGCATAGATTGTCACTATTACTGCCAGAATGACTATCAATACCAACAAATGCATGATCAGAACTGTTTGAAGAGAAATCAATATGCTCATCATAATTGTTTTCAGATGCAGCATATTCTGACTCATGACCATAGTTGTAATGTCTGTGGGACTTGGAGGTTTTTTAATCAGGCTCATTGGTTCTTTTGGTCCAACAGTTAAGAAATGGGGTTATCCCCCCCAAAACCAATCTCTAATATTTTTATAAACTAGTTAATTGTGAGTTATATAATTAACCTATTAATTATATGACTCATGATCATAGTTGTAATGTCTGTGGGACTTGGAGGTTTTTCTAATCAGGCTCATTGGTTCTTTTGGTCCAACAGTTAAGAAATGGGGTTATCCCCCCAAAACCAATCTCTAATATTTTTATAAACTAGTTAATTGTGAGTTATATATTAACCTATTAATTATATAACTCTCACACTCTCTTATTATTTGATGTCATTTGATCAAAACAAATAACATTACAAATAATACTTACGGACAAAATATCCTAATAAGTTGTCCCTCTCATATGCAATTTATTTAAAGAAACCCATTTTCTAAATTGGTGTAATTATTTAATTGCATGATCATATCATCAATTAAATATTAATTGGTGTTTGCTAAGCTTGTTATTGGTTTCTCTTCAAACAATTATGATGAGCATATTGATTTCTCTTCAAACAGTTCTGATCATGCATTTGTTGGTATTGATAGTCATTCTGGCAGTAATAGTGACAATCTATGCTTTATCATGGATGATTTGAAAGGAATAGTTGATGATGATCTAGAAGAGATGGATATTCTGAGCCAAATGGCCTTGATTAATATCAGATCTCAGAAGTTCTACAAGAGAACTAGCAGGAAATTTCCTAGACTTTCTGGCAAAACCAAAATTGGTTTTGACAAGAGTAAGTTAAGGTGTCACAAATGCCAAAGGCTTGGACACTTTGCAAGAGAGTGTAGATCAACTGGATCTAACTCTTCTGCACCCTTTGTGACTTTTCCTAGCACTAGTCCACAAAACAGAGGCAACATCCTGCTGGTTCTGGTCATCATTCACACCCTGTATCTCTTGCATACTTTGTCCCCCAGGGTCCAATGTCATATCCTTTTCCCTGCTATTACATGCCTCAGCCAAATCCGGTTCAAGCTCCTATTGCACAACAACCACAAGCATTACCTGAACCTCAACCTTCCCAATCTCATCAACAACTCAACCTCAACAACATAGCTTTTTCACCCCAGGAGTTGTTGACTGGAGCAGTTTACCAGATGATTTGTCTGGTCATGAACAACTGTTCTCTGGTGCTAGTCAACATGGTGGTGACAGTCCTTTTGGAAATCTAGCTCTTATGGCTTTGGAGTCCGCTGATACTTCATCCTCTAATGCCTCTACACCACAGGTATCACAGGTATCTTCTGAGGCAAAAGCCCAACTATGTTCTGAAACATGCATAGCCGCATTTGCATCTATTAGAGAAGCAAATGTAGCTTTAATTAACAAGAACATTAAGCTAGAACAAACAATTTCCAAAAGCAAAGCTGAATTTGAGTCTGTGATTAATGATAAGAATGATGAGATTTACAAACTTAAATGCCAAATCACTGATGATAAGGCTAGGGAAGAGATACTTCTAGAGAAGTACACAGACCTCAAAGAAACACTTGCAACTACCCAGGTAGAGTGTGATCGATGGGTAAATTCTTGCAAGGGTTTTGAAATGCTTCTTAGTAAGCAATCTACTTCCAATGTGAAGTTTGGCATTGGTTATAATCACACTGCTCCTCCTACAGATTTTACTCCCAGAGCAGAGGTAGAATCTGATGGTGAAAGCAATAACCAATCCTTTTCTTCATGTGATCTACTGTCTGATACAGCACCATCAGAAGTAGAAGTCAGCATTAATTCCTCTCAGAACCTATCAGCTGATGTTGATGGTTCAAATGCTGACACTCACATGATCAAAAAGTTGATCACTCCATGTGATATTTCACAAAGTACTGAAAGTACTAAAAAGAATGTCATAACACCTGGAGAACAAGCCCAACTACTACATGTACTAAAGGAAGAAAACTGCAAGTAGAAAGGGTGGGAAAACTACTGAAGAAGATATCAAGAAAGCAGGTACTAAAGGGAAAAAACTGCTAGTACTGATAGCAAACTGCTGAAGAACAAGTCTTCAGTAGTTTCATCTTCTTCAGCAGATGATCAACTTAAGATGAAGAAAAAGCCATGTGAAATATGTGGCTTATTCAATCATCTTACTGATGATTGCTGGTATAAAAAGGCTCCAAACTCAAACATAATGAAAACATTAAAGAGAAATGGATAAAATGAAAACTGAGTTTGAAATCAATTTGTACCCAGCAACATCAAAACCTGTGACCCCAAAATCCAAAAAGAAATCCAAAAGAAAGGGATTAAACAGGCAACAGCTGAGGTTGCTCAAAGAGAGATGGTACAACACAGGAACCCATCAAACTCAAGCACTAATGTGTCTGATGAGCTGAAGGCTTTATCACAAAATCAGACACAACTTGTTATGATGGTTCAACATCTATTGGGAAGAGTCAACCAATTAGATGCTCCTGTGTTGAAACCACAGAGAAGAAAATCCATGCCAAAGGATTTTTCTTCTTCACCATCTCCATCCCCTCAGGCTGTTATTCATAGCAAGTCTGTTAGTTTACCATCTGGTGATATGAACAGACCCAAAACCAAAAAGGTTTGGGTCTCAAAAACTAACTGATTCTTTATGATTGCAGGGTTCTTCAACATGCCAAAGTAGCATCTGGTATGTAGACAATGGGGGATCTATGCATATGACAGGGAACAGCTCTCTTCTTCATGACTACTCTCAAGGAAAGAAGGGGTTTGTTTCTTTTGGCAATGATGCTAAGGGTTACATCATTGGAAAAGGCTTTGTCTCCAATTGAGAAATAAAGTTTGATGATGTTAATCATGTGGAAAATCTCAAGTACAATCTCTTGATTGTCAGTCAAATATGTGATAAAGGCCATGTTGCTCTTTTCACCAGTCAGAACTGCAGGATTCTGTCATCCAAAGTTCTGAATTTGATTGATAAGGTGTTGGATGATCACACTCTCCTGAGGGCCAACAGGACAGAAAGAGTGTGCCTTAGATCTTTCCAAGAAAATAGATCTCAGAGGCCATCCTTGCTATTTTCCAAATCCTCTCCTCAGGAATCTAAACTGTGGCACCGAAGGCTGGGTCATGTTAATTTCAAAAAACATGAATCAGCTGATCCACAATAGTTTAGTGAGAGGTTTACCAATAAAGGAGTTCCACTGTGATGAAACCTGCACTGCTTGTTAAAAGGAAAATAGCACAAAGTCTCATTCCCTCCTATTGAAGAGCCTAAGTCCACTGCCTGCTTGCAATTACTACATATGGATCTATTTGGTTCTGTGAGAGTGATGAGCATGGCAAAGAAGAAATACTATCTGGTAATTGTGGATGACTACTCCAGATTTGTATGGACTTTCTTTCTGCATTCAAAGGATGAGGTTGCTCAGAAGATTATCAACTTTGTGTTGTATGTTGAGAAGTAGTATTCCCTTTCAGTCAAGTGTATAAGAGTGACAATGGAACTGAATTCAGAAACCATACACTTGATGAATTTTATCTTTCAAAGGGAATCAAAAGGCAGTTTAGCATCCCAAGGACTCCAGAACAAAATGGAGTAGTGGAGAGAAAGACAGGACCCTAATTGAAGCTGCAAGGTCTATGTTGGCTGACTCTTGTTTGCCACTGACCTTTTGGGCTGAAGTTGTTAACACAGCTTGCTATGTGCAGAATAGAGCCTTAGTAAATCAGAGGTTGATGAAGACTCCATATGAAGTTCTCCATCATTTGGCTCCTCTGATTTCATTTTTCAAAGCATTTGGGTGTCCCTGTTTTATTCTCAACATAAAGGATCAACTCCAAAATTTTGATCCTAAGGTGGATGCAGGGTATTTTGTTGGTTATTCATCTACTTGCAAAGCATACAGAGTCTTCAACTGCAGAACAAAGATAGTTGAAGAGACTTTGCATGTGAAGTTTAATGAATCTCTAATGGACAAGATTCCATAAAACCCTGTGGAGCTGTTTGATTTGCACATACTGCAATATGTTCCTTATCAACCTCTAGCTGTTGCAGATCATGTGGATAAATCCTTCTGCAGCATGTCTTCCACCTGGTGATTGATGATGATGATGATAATATCAATACCCACCTATTCAAGTTAGTGACCAACTGCCTGAGTCAGCTAAACTTGATGTTCCTGTAGCTTCAGCAGTTCCATCCACAACAAATGCTGATGAGATTTCTGATTCCTCTACATCTTTGAGTTACCATCAAATCTTGGTTTCAAGAGTCTGCATCAACATCTGCTGCTGCTGAAGGTTCTACAAACACTTGCACAGATATCTTGTTTATCAAGATCTGAAGAATCACCAATGTCTCAAATCTTGGTGATATCAATGCTGGAGTTTCAACAAGAAGTCAATTGTCTAACTTCTGCTTCTATGCTCTCTTCATTAGTCAGCTAGAGCCAAAGAACTATCATGTTGCTTTGAGAGACAATGGATGGGTTGAGCCATGCAGCTTGAGCTACTTCAGTTCAAGAAACAGCAAGTGTGGGAACTGGTTCCTCTACCCCCAGGTAAGTGTGCAATAGGCACTAAATGGGTGTTTAGGATAAAACTGATGAAAATGGGCTCATTGTTAAGAACAAGGCTAGACTGGTTGTACAGGGGTTTTCACAAGAAGAAGGTATTGATTATGATGAAACCTTTGCCCATGTAGCCAGACTAGAGGCAATTAGATTGTTCTTAGCCTATGCTGCATTCCACCATCTTAAGTTTTTCAAATGGATGTCAAAAGTGCATTTTTATATGGTAATAAAAGAAGAAGTTTATGTGTGTCAACCACCAGGTTTTGAGGATAATAAACATCCTGAATGGGTGTATAAACTTGATAAGGCTCTTTATGTGTTGAAACAAGCTCCTAGAGCCTGGTATGAGACACTTTCCACTTTTCTTCTTAAGAATAATTTCACTAGAGGCTCCATAGATAAAACTTTGTTTATTAAGAAGGTGGATCAGCATAAGCTACTTGTTCAAATTTATGTTGATGATATTATTTTTGCATCCTCTGATCCCCAGTTTTGTGATGATTTTACCAAATTAATGAAAAAGAGGTTTGAAATGAGTGCAATGGGAGAATTACAATTCTTTCTAGGCTTGCAAATCAAATCAAAGGCTGATGGAACCTTTATTCATCAGTCCAAATATACAAAAGATCTTTTGAATAAGTTTGATTTACAAAATTGTAAGCCCTGTTCTACTCCCATATGCAACACCACACAACTAGATGCAGATCAGAAGGTAAAGCTGTGATGAACAACTTTATAGATGTATGATTGGGTCCTTGATGTATTAACAGCTTCTAGACCAGATATCATGTTTTCTACTTGTGTCTGTGCTAGATTTCAGGCTGCTCCTAAGAGTCTCATTTGATTGCAGTCAAGAGGATCTTTAGATATTTGCAAGGTACACAATCTCTAGGTTTATGGTATCCACTGGACACTCTTGCAAATTAGTGCTTTTTCAGATAGTGACTATGCAGGGTGCAAGTTAACTAGAAAGTCAACTTCTGATGGATGTCAATTCCTAGGCAACTGTTTGATTTCTTGGCAGAGTAAGAAACAAACATCTGTTGCTACATCCACTGCTGAAGCAGAGTACATCAGCTGCAAGTTGTACTTCTCAGGTACTCTGGCTTCAGAACCAACTTTTGGATTATGGCATTACAGAGACTAAGACTCCATTATTAATGGATAGTGCTTCAGCTCTGTGCATTGTCAAAAATCCAGTCCAGCACTCTAGGACCAAACATATAGAGATCAGACATCATTTTATTAGGGATTGTTTTGAAAAAGGTTTGATTGATCCTAAGTTTGTGCCTAGTGTGATGAGCTTGCAGACATTTTTACTAAGCCTTGGATAGTTCAACTTTCCAAAACCTAGTGTTACGGCTTGGTATGCTGCAGCTAGAATAAGTGATAACTACTGATGATCTCAGTAAATAAGTACTGATGATCATTAGTGACCATATCACATATAGTACTGATTCTGTTAAAACGACTGATAAAGTTACAACTACTGATGTAGTTATAACTACTGATGTCAGTAAAAACAGATAAGTACTGATGTCCTATGAAACAACTGAAAACAGCAAAAAGGTTGATGAGTAAGTGTTGAGGACAGTATGAAACAGCTGAAAGGCTATGAATTGACGAAAACTACTGATGAGAACTTTCTCTTCAGTTGTTTCTACAACTGCTGTTTCATCCTAAACAACTGATGACAAACCATGTCTTCGGTAGTTTCACAACTACTGATGACTAATACCAAGTTATCAGTTTTACAACACCTGAAGACCAAACCAAGGTTTTCAGTAGTTTAACAACTACTGATGACTAAAACCATGTCTTCAGTTGTTTTCCAAACATTGAAGTCAAAACCATGGTTTTTAGTAGTTTTATAACTGCTGATGTCTAAAACCAAGACTTCATTTGTTTCAACTTCGGAAAGGTAATAATGTCATCAGTTGTTTAAAACTACTGATGAATAACCCAAACCCTTCAGTCATTTTCTAACCCTTACCCTATAAATACCCAATACCTAATCCTCAGAGCTTCATCTTCTTCAAACCTAACGTTCAAATCTCCAACTTCTCTCTCATTAATGGCGACCATGCAGCTCAAACCACGACATAATTGTGTTGCCTACCTCACAAAATCACCTTTCTGGACTAAGTTCGATAACGCCATTGATCTAATGCTCCAATCTCCCTACCAAACGGCTTCCTTCTAAATCCCACCATTCATGCCAAATCCTTACACCAGTTTTGGACGAACATCACCCTTATAACTAGGGAGAACAACACCGAGTCTCTCCAGTCGTTTGTCAACAACCATCAACTGGTCATCACTCCGGAAATCATTCGCCAAACCCTAAACTTGAATGATGCCACTTTCCCGGCTGGGTATCCAAAGGGCACAACTGATTTATCCTTTGCCCACCATGGATATCAGGGAAACCTCAGTGCCTCTACCCTCCTGAAGAAGCATTTCCATGATGCAGAACGTCTTATCTTTCACATGGTTAATGTTTGCTTAGCTCCTAATGCATCCTCTTGGGATCAAATGTCTACCAGGTGGCAGCAGGTATTATTCTCTATCCTTGAGCAACAAGACTTAAACTTTTCTGAAATATTTTTCTTGAACTTAAGGATATGGCCTCAAAACCTCTTTCTAATTGATGGATATTATATCCTCGGTTCATTATGGCTATCATAGAGAATCCGCTGAAAGCTGAGGGACTTGTTGGCCTTGGAGTCCCTACAATGGTTGTATTTCCTGAAGTATACTCCAGGCACAACTCTGACCAAACACTGAAACAGGCTGCCAAGCTGTGAAAACCCACGTAGTTGGAACCCACAGCCACCACCTCCAGATCCAGAGTCCCCACCAACTCCAAATCCAAAAAGCCAAAACAAGCTACTCAGGGAGATGAGTCCCCGCGGATGCCCCTGTACCACAAACACAGGAAGCACATACTGGTATTAACCCCCCGTTGTGTCCAAGACAACCTGCCAAAGCCGCACAGGTATCTCTCAACAGGATCCTGTTGCAACCAATATTGGGGAACCCACACTGCTGGAACCTCTCTCACTTGAGAGGGTTACCATTGAAGTGCACCATTCACCCCGGGTGCAATCTGCTTCTACACCCAATCACCACATGCAACCGGCCCCCCAAAGTCCTACATTAATTGTTGCACAAGTGTTGAGTCAATTGCACTCCTCACCCCCTCCTCAGATACCAATTACAACTGGGCATACCTCTACCATTGAGGGGGAGGATCAAAGTGCATCTGATAACCCACAGCATAGGGGTTACAATGTTCCATTCCCTAGTGTAGAAAAGGAGATTGGAACTTCTGGTGAGGCTGCCACTTATCCTGCTTCAGCATATGATCAGGATGTAGTTGGTACCATCACTAAGACCTTACCAGAGGCAACTGCTGATGAAGGACATAGTCCTGAGGCAGGAAGTCCCCAGTTCCAAGACAAAGGGGCACATGCTACACTGATCTACACTCAGTGCATGTTCATCCTGATTCTATCAGGAGGTCAGGTGATTCAATAACTACTGATGATGACCCGGGCTTCTTTTACGTGTGTTAGCCCAAAACACCATCCTGGAAGAGGTGAGCAGACTCAAAGAGCTGCTTGCCAAAACTTCTGAGGATCAAAGACCATCTGCCCTTTAAACCCCACAGATGGCACCTTCATCTGAAGGTCTCCCACACACAGAGCCACTCCCAATACTCAGCCACCTGCCTCTGCTTCTGGCACTATTTCTCAGGAACAAAACCCCCCTGAGCAAATAGCTGCTATCTTTCAAAATTCCTTGCCTCTCATCACACCTATAATCACTGATATAGTGCTCAAAACCATTGATGAGAGGCTTTCCTCAGTAATACAACCCTTGATCGAGGAAGTTATGGGCCAAAAGCTTTCTGACAATCAAACCTTGCAACCAATGCAACCAAAAAGGGGGAGATTCAGTCAGTGAAAGCAAAAAGAAAGAGGAGTGCAGAGAGGAAAGAAAAGAAAGAAACAGAAGTGACAGAAGTGGAAAAGGAGAAGGAGTTGATTATGGAGACTGAAATAGAGAAGGAGAAGGAAGCTGACATGGAGAAATCAAAGAAAAGAAGAATGAAAAGGAGACTGCCTTGGAGCTGATGGTGAAAGAGGCTGATGCCGAACACAGCAGATCAATGGATAACATCATTGATCCGTTGTTTAGGCAAGGCCATGACACTGACAAACTTGACTCTGAGATCAGAAGATTAGAGATTGAAGAAATCCAAAATAGATGGGCAAGTTATGATATGTTAGAAGAGAAAGGCTGGAGATCATGATCAGGTTTATAGCAAAATATCTTGGAAGATCATTGATCAAAATCAAGGCTTGGTCTAGGGACAGCATCTTGGCAATAACCACCAAGATCTGTTCGTCTGAAGTATACACTAAAGGATTAGTTGTTGAAGCTTTGAATGAAGCTGGTGCTGGGAGCAGGACTGAACTAGCCAAGCAATCTAAAGCCCACTCACCTCCAAAATGCTAGAACAACCTGTCAACATTCCCACACCAAAACCACCAAAAACACAACCCACCAAACCAACTCCCTTACCCTCAAAACCAATAGCCGATGATGTACCCCAGAAGAAGAAGAGAAGGTTATGAGGCTAGAAGATGATGAAGAAGATGATGATGAGATGAAGATAGGCTGCCACTCTCAGCTGTTATACAGTTGCCAAAGGCCACAAGTCACTCTCCAATAATTACTCCTGAACTCAAAGACAATTGTGAAAGTGAAGCTAGAAGAAGAAGAGCTTTACAAACAACATGATGAGGAATTGTTGAGGAGGGTTGAAAAAGCATATGCTGCCATATCTTCTATCATCAACATGAAGAAGCATGCTCTCAGATTATACACTCTTAAGCATACATTTCAATATCAAAAGGAGAGAGTGAGGATTTGGCCTGATCCCAGGGTGTCTCATAGGATTCACAAGAAAAACATTCCACAAAGATACATTGGCCAGGTGAAGAAGATTGTAGATGAAGTGATCTCTCTGGTCTTTGTAGTATCACCCTGGGAAATCCTAGAGGACTTCAAGAAAGCTTATAAAGCTAACCAAACCCCACAGAAGATGCTGGAAAATAAAATGGTGAAAAAGGGTAGTATATAAGCTTGAAGAAGTCAGAAAGAATGAGCTCCAGTTGTTCCTAGAGGGTAATCACCCTGATGAATTTGCTTATAGAATAATAACAACTGTGGAGCTAAAGAATGGGAAACAGGTCAAATACCTATCTGAGTACTATGGGCCTGAATCATTATTTGAAGGAGGTGCTGGAGAGCTGACCATGGAGGAACAAATTACCTTCCTTGAGGCCTACACAAGAGAGTCATACAGACTCATAGTGGGGAAGTAGATCTCATGGATGGGGTAAAACTCTGTGTGCAGTTCCCTAAGACAGAGTTCCCATTCATACTTTGCCAAACAGATCATTGAGACTTCTTCCCAGGCCTGTGCTTACAAGGGTCACTTCTGAGCTGATCTAGAAGACAAAAAGACCAATCCTTCTGCCATAATAAGTGGGACATCTTCAATAAGTTTAGAGGTTTTGGCTGCATTGGTTCAGGGGGAGTTTGTTGGACCAAAACAACCAATGAGCCTGATCAGAAAAACCTCTAAGTCCTACAGACATCACAACAATGCTGAAGACTTGATCAGCTGTTGTAACAAAGTCCTGAAGATCAACATCTGAAGACTAAAGTACTGAAGACTTCAACAGCTGAAGACCAAAGTCTGAAGATCAACAGCTGAAGACCAAGTCTGAAGATCAACAGCTGAAACTAAAGTACTAAGACTTCAATAGCTGAAGACTAAAGTACTGAAGACTTCAACAGCTGAAGACTAAAGTACTGAAGACTTCAACAGCTGAAGACCAAGTCTGAAGATCAACAGCCGAAGAACAAATACTGAAGATCAACAGCTGAAGTATAAAGACTGAAGCCATCAGCTGATGACAACAGCTGAAGTTCAAGTATAAGTACTGAAGCCTTCAGAGTTTGTTACAACAGCTAAAGAAGCATTCTTCAGTTGTTGTGGATGGTTTCCTTCCTTTAGTTTTCTTTTGTTTCAGTATTTGTAAAACGACTAAAGAGCATGTTCTTCAGTCGTTGTAGTTTCAGTAGTTTCTTTTCAGTAGTTGTAGCGATAGTTAACACTTAGCATTTTTGTAAGAAGATGTCAGTTGTTGACATCTTCAGTAGTTGTGTTAACTATCAGTAGTTTGAATAAATTCGTTAGATGTCACTATCAAGTGACATCAGCAGACGTCACATCTCCTATATAAGAGGTGTTGACCTAATTGTTTTTGTGACATTCTGTTACCACGAAAGCGAATATTGAATGAAATATCCTTTGCAGAATTTTCTCTGTCTATAACCGTTTGTTCTTACCTTGAATATCTCTTGTGTTCTTGTGAATTGGCTAATTCATTGTTGATTTCCATTGCTATACTCTCTAATCAATCAAACGTAGATCACTGATCCTAACAACATCCTTCTATGCCACAACTGAGACTCATCTTCTAATGACTTAGATGTAGGCATGTTTCATGTCTTGTGAGTGTAGTGTTATTCATATCCAAAATATTTGTGTTTCCTTTTCTTGATGCTTTAAGAAGGATCCATTCTTCTGGAATTGAAAAACTTGGCTTCAGAATGTAACAATTAGTGTTATCAAACAATGTGGTATAGTTTTGATCAAAAATTTGAGAGACACTCAATAAATTATATTGTAAATTTTCACAATAATTTACTTCCTCAAATTTAAGTATACTATTAGTTACCATTCCTTGAACAACTATTTTACCTCCCTTCTTATCCCCACCAAATGCCACATATGAGGCATTTTTATGCTTGAAGTCATGGAGAAGCAAACAGTTTCCTATCATATGCCTAGAAAAACCACTGTCAACATACCACTTGTTGTCAACTCTCCAGAATTGTTCCTGCACACAGAAATAAATCAATCAGAATTGACAACCCAAGCCTTAATGATCTTGGGTTTGCTAATAGTGTCTAAAATTGTTACTCCTTCATGAATAAGTCTTGAAGATTCGATATTAATTTTAGTTTTAATTGATGCCTTCTAAGTTGTTTGAGGTGAGGAGATTATGTTGAAGATGAGGTTGTTGAATTAGGTTCTGGTTTCTCATTTTTTTCTTTATTCATCTTATCTTTGTTGGTTTGCTGTTTGGACTTTGATGATGACCCTTGATTGTGGAAAGTTTCATCATCTTTTAATTTTGAATGAGGTACATGAGTTCCTTGTTCAAAGTTATCAAAGAAAGCATCATCAACATTTGTTTCCTTTTCAATCAAAACCACCTTTTTGTGAGGTGTTTTGAATTGCTGAAATGCAGTTCTTTTCTTCAAAAGTTTAACATTAGTGGATGATTTCTCCTTTGGTTTGGGTTTTTGTTTTTGTTGCTGCTTCTTAGTTTTTGAACCTTTTTCACTATCAGCAGATTGAGAATCTAATTATGCTTTATCAGATTGTTTCTGCTTTGGGCTTTTTGACTTGTTCTTTTTATTGAAATAACATTCCTAAGTTGAATGGTTATTTTTGTTACATATAGCATAATTTTGTTGAAGTAGTAGTCAGATATCATATGATTGTTCATATTAAAAATAAGACAATAACTACTGAAATAAAATCTTTAGTATTGTGATTTTTTATATCACATCACTTGCAATACACTTCCTCTAATTCTTTGTTACAATCAATTACTTTCTTCTTCTTTATCAACTTTTGAGGCTTTGCATCCTTCTCCAATTTACAGTTGATTTATCTTTTTCAAGCCTTTGAGGCTTTGATTTGTTGTTTGCTTCTTTTGTCTTCCGCAGATCATCTACTGATTCAGTAGTTTTGGGTTTTCGCAGATCTGCTACTGAAGAAGATTACTTCTTCCGCTGAAGTTTTGCTGATCATTTCTTCTTTGCTTTTTCCACGCATGATTTGTGTACTTCCTTAGTAGATTCACACTTTTCAGTTTCTTCATTTGAAGGTTTTTGTTGCTGGTGTAGTTCTTGAAGACCTTCGTTTAGTTGAGCTATTCTCTTGCAGATGGTCTTCAGCATGTTTCTCTGTTTTGATGGATATGGCAACTTTGATTCTTCAAGAACTTTGGGAATGATTGTTTCAATAGTAACATTCTTACCAATGCTCAGAAGATCATCATCATGTTCATCAGAATCATCCAAGTCATCACACTCATCAAAGTCAAATTCTGAGTCATTTTGTTCAATGCTTTCTGATTCAGAAGACTCAGTTTCATTGTGATTATTAGTTTAGAATTTGTTTCAAACTTGGTGTTAGGCACAAAATGATTTGACAAGTTATTTGTCATTGATCCAGGTAAAGATGAGTAATTATCATTTATAGGAGGTGCAACAACATTATACCCGAACCCATACCTGTTTTTTGATTCAATATGAGAATTTAATAATTTCTCATATTGCTTAGATGAAAGTTGAAACTTCTGAAGTTTCACTTCAGTTGATGCATGAATAGCCATGGATTTTGTTATGGAAGTGGTCAGATGCTCAACTTGTGCTTTTAAATTGTAATTTTCCTGAAACAAGTTTATCTAAATCCTTTTGTAAAGAGTTGATTTTAATTTGATATAATTTATGTTCTCTTACATGAGATTCATCAAAATCATTGTTTCTTTAACTTTATCAGCCAATTTTGAGCCTAGACTCTGTATCTTTCAACTTCCTCAACATATATTGATGAACATAATAAATCTCTTACCTCTCTAGACATGGGTGGAACTATGTTTTCCATGTGAGCCATTAAAGCTTGATTTTTTCCAAGACTTCCTTCTCATACATACTCTAGTCACAAGTTCCATCTTGAAGAATGATCAGCCCAATTTCGTTAGAGTTACTTGTTTGTGCTTATGTATTTGTGATTGGTGGGGATGAGTTGGTCGGTTGTTGTTATCTGAAAGATCTTGAGATTATGATGGTTGGTGAGACTGATGTTGCTATTGTTGTGTCAAGTCAGGATTTGATTTTTGATTACATTCTCTAGAGAAATGTCCACAGAGATTGCACTTGAAGCATCATACCTTTGACTTATCCACACCAATCTTTGATGATCTACTTGCTGCAGCCAAGTTTTTATTCTCCTGAGATATTATTTGTCTCTATAAGCAATCATTGCCATTTGCCATTGTAGATCCATCTCCTTTACTACATCTGGATGTAGTTCTTCTAAGTCTTGCTGGTAAATGTTGGTAGATATTAAGAAGCTTCCCAGGTAAGCTTGAAAACTTGAACTGAAAGCTGAAAAGGCTGCTTTTTGTTCTTCAGAGTCCAGAACAATAGTGATGGGCTCAGTTTGGTTGTTATTTGATGAAGACTTTGCTGTAGATGTTCTCTTCTATCATCAGATCTTCCTTTTTCTTTTCCTGACTTACTTTGAGAAGATTTCTTTGAAGGTTTTGATGCATAGGAACTTACTTCCTCTTCATCTTCACTTAAAGTACAAGAGTTGTCACTATCATTATTTGAAATATAAGGCACTTCCAACACTTTTTGATTCTTTAAAATGATAGGGTGAGAAATGTGTTCTCACACTCTTGTTTCATGATTTTTCATCCATTTCAAGAGCCTCAACTTTAGCTACCAATGTATCTAAACCAGTTGCTTTAAGGTCAATGGTATTCTTGAACATGGACACTGTTTGCTTCCAACTTTCTGGAAAAGTATGGAGCATCTTTTTGGTTAATTCCTTATTTACTTCAACTCCAAGATACTCATCTCTGTTACAAGTTACATAAATCTATGGAGTTGTTGAGGAATTGATTCACCCTCAATATGATGAAAGGTTTCATATTATGAATGAAGGGTGTCTCTTCTAATGCTTCTGATCTCATCACTTCCTTCACAAAGTGTATGAAGAATCTTCCACAAGGAATTTGTTGTTTTATAGTTCTCACATCTGACTAATGTTTCTTCCGGTAAAGCCATACTAAGCAAGCTATATGCTTTAATATAAACTTTAACCTTCTTATATCATCAGGTGATAGATCCTTTGTACTAATAGGTTGATTATTGTCATTATAATCCACCCCAAGAGTGGGTGGAATATAAGGACCTTCAGTTATTGAAACCCATGAGTCAGAGTCTATATAATTAACATGATTCCCGTACTTGATTTTCCAGGACTTAAAATCTACTTTTGTTTCCAACTTTGGAGGTTGGTATGATGATCCACCAAAGTTACTCATGATTAGCTAAGATCTAAGATTTTAACTATTACAGAGTTTTTTAAGTAATGAGCTAATTAGTGAAAAAAACTTAATCAATGAAAATTAAGCAATTGAGGTCACAAATCAGTCAATCCTTTTAATGGTAATTAAATTATCAAATCAAGGATGTTGTTAATGTATTTGTTCATATAATCTTGAACAGTTGATGAATGTCAATCAATAACCCAGATCCACTATTCAATAAATCAGAATATTGACCTAAGTTTATCAAGCAATGGAACAGTACTCGTTGAATGACAATTCAATGTTTTTAGTGTTCACACAAAGACGATTTGTTTAATTAAAAAATAGATCTAATCAATAAAACTGACAAATATAGTTAAAAACAAGCAAACAATTAAACACTATTAACACTGATAGATCAATCGATCTAAATCAATGAGCACTTGGCTCTGATACCACCTGTGAATCCAAGGATTGCAGTTAGGAATTATTAGTGTTATAGTAAATCAAGTTACTGTTTGTGAAATCAACATTAACCTTGTTTAATAGTTTGATGTAAAATATAATGATTGATGATTATGACGAACACAATGATATTGACACAATTAATGCGAAAGCATGATTTGATTCAAATGTATTTTATTAAAACTGATTAATGATTATAGATGAATAAACAATGAATGCCATAAACAATAAATGCTTTCAACATGTTGATTTTGATGTGACGGCTGCTAGGGTTTATAAATTGATGTGATGTTTGGGTTTGCCGTTTGGTTGCTTGTGTGTCCGTGTTCGTCTTTTATGTATGTTATGTGTGCCGTTGTGTGTGCGTACTCTTCTATGAAACCTAGGATCCATATTTAAAGGCATGTTGTTTCAGTTAAGGAAACACCGGATCTTTTCGGATTTGCACAACTAACTTGTTGACTGGTAGACTTGTAACACTTGTATTATTTAAGTACAAGTGTTTGGACTCCGCAGCAACATGGTCTTCCATAGATGTTTGTTCTTCCGCTGGAATCTTGTTCTTCCAAAAGTACTTTGTTCTTTTAAAGATATCTTGTTCTTCCAAAGGAATTTGTTCTTCCAAAGGAATTTGTTCTTCCAAAGATGTCTTGTTCTTCCGAAGGCATTTGTTCTTCGAAGATATCTTGTTCTTCAGAAGGCATCTTGACTTGTTCTTCAGAGCTGTTTGTTCATCCGCAGAAGATATTCGAAGATTGGATTTGTAAGAAACATATCTATGGAAGAACAAAAATGTTCATCCGTAGATGTTTCTTACACTTAGTCAATTTCACAAATTGACCAAGTATAATGTTTTACCTGCAAACATACATAAATCAACACAAATAAGGGTTAACCTATATACATAATGCATACATCAAAATAATGAATTATAATCATTCATTACAAGTATTGATTAAAGTTCTAAGCCTATATAAAATGATCTAGATCTATTGTTCCTAGATCTAACAGTATCTGTTTGAATCAAATCATTTGAAGGGTGTGGAACAGGCATAGGTGAATAACAATAAGTACTAGGAGGAGGATAAACCAAAGCATTTTCATAACCCAAACCCATTTTAATCCAAGTCCCCCATTGTGATTTACACAAATCGTCATGTTTCATTCCATTTATTATCCATTTATCAAGCTTTTACTAAAGTTTACTAGTTTCAAGCTCAGCAAGTGCAACTCTTTCAGTCAAAGTATTTATTTCAACATTTCTTTCTAAAACAATTCCTTTTAAATGTTAATTTTCTTTTAAAGCCTTATTTAATTTAATAAAATATTTTGACTCGTTTAGTTTAAAATCTTCATTAATTCGTTTTAAGTCCTTTTCATTATCAAGCAACGGACGATTTGCTTTATACATACCAAATAACCTTATCTTGCAAGTAGACGAACACATGTCTTGTATTACATCATAAGGGAGGCACATCACCACTTTCTCAGCTACTAAAGCCTTTTCACATTGACATACTAGAGTACTCATCAAGTTTTCCTCAACAGTGGTTTAGCATCATTCTTCTCTTTGCTTTTCTCTTCTGTCTAGTTTCGTGTTGTCTTTACCCTTTCACCTTCGTCTTCTTTCAAATCATTTGTAAGGCCCTATTCCCAGAGACCTCACAATTGGTCATTCACAGCATTAAATACATTAAACATTATGAATTTACAAGCTTAAGCAACGGAATTATTTTAACAAAAACCATTCATTTCATTTCATTAAAAACACTGTTGTTGAGCAATACACTATTGTTTAACCGAATACAAAAGAATTGTTAATTTGCATTACAAAACAACAGCAATAACGAGTATGAATGGACGTCTGTCTTTCCCTGCCGAGTAGCTTCACCCTCATGCCATCCTCAACAATGTTTACCTGCCAACTAAAAATGTATAAAAGTCAGTGTTGTTGAGTGAGTTCTAGTTTTAAAAGTAATAAAATACGTTTGTAAGGTATATATATGAAAATACTCTTTTTATGAAATTTCATCTCTTTATATGTGAGCATGCATTAACTATACAATCAGATCATGCTTCTTCTCTTTATTGTATGCCTTGTTTATTATGTACTCTTTTATCTTTATCGTTCACTGTCTATGCAGACCAATGAGCAATACCCTAAACTATGTGCGTGGGGGAAATGGTGTTGGGCCCTCTATTCTCTCAATAGGCTCTGATCATTGTATACAAGGCTGGCCCAGTCTAGGGTACGCTGCAAAGGTCCACCAATCTCAATTGACTGGCCCCGTGTGCATAATAGGGTAGCTAACCCGCATCACAGTTGAGCTAACGACAACATGGTCATGCACCTCCTATGCGCTTGCAAGACTTGTTAACATTTTATTTAGGTTTCACTTCTCTTCTTCATTGCTCTTTCGCTTTATTATTAGTAATATTTTACGTTACGATAATAAACACACCACGTAAAAACATACACTAATAGTAATAATAATAATATGGAACAATCATAATCATGCATGAAACTAGGCATTAATAAGCCCTAGTCAAACCTCGGTCAAAACCTTAATAGCAGAGACTCCGAAAAAAATTCGTAATAAATTCTAAGGATTTAGGCGCATCAATACTATTTGGGCGCATGAGCCCTGTTTGGTCGTTTCATCACTATGCAGACGCATCAACCAACACTTAATCGTTTTAACACTTAGGCGCATGAACTATTCAGGCGCATGGATACTATTTGGGCGTATGGTCCATTCGGACGCATGGACACTTAGGCCCATGGGGTTTGGGCGGTTGGGCAAACTTAGGCGCATGGGCTATTCAGACACATGGACACTATTGGGGCGCATGACCCTACACTTAGTCGTCCGACTAATATTCTAGGCGCATGAGGATACTGTTCAGGCACATGAGTTAAACTTCAACATCTCTTATGCATTTCCAGGTGCATGGGCCTTATTTAGGCGCATGAACCTTCTGCTCAACATGTTTCTAGGATATTTTCGAACCCAAACATCAAGCCTATTTGTTCTAAGCTTACCAAGGCTATTCTAAACATGAACAACCTATAAACATCTAAGGAACATCATCAAACATGCATAATACATATTGGTATACATACATAATCATAATAAAAAACCGTTTTAATACATTTTCAGCCCCAAAGAGTTTAAAACAAGTAGGGGTCTAGAAACTCACCTAGTGCAACTTTGGGTGTATCTTCATTCTAACCCATATGCAAATGAGTTCAAACACCTAGAAACCCACCAAACACACACACGAACACACACACACACAAACACATAAGCACATAACCGAGACAAAACCCAACATAAACACTTAAAAACTTTGAATTCTTACCTTGAATTCAACCTCTTGTTCTTCTTCTCCTTCAATCCGAGAGTTTTCTGCTATCTCTCCCTCTCAAACCAAATGAAAAAGGTGATGTGAAGTGAGGGTGGGCGGCCATGCCCACCTTTACACCAACTTTTTGTACTTTTGTCCTTTTGACACTTTTAACCCCTCATATTGGGTTAAATTGCATTTCTTACTTTTATTCTTCATTTCTTATCTTTCTTTTAAAAGAATAACCGGTGTTACAAGTCCACCCCTCTTATTTAGGTTTCATCCCCGAAACCTATTATTCCTCACACAGATGAGGGTAATGCTGCCTCATCTCCTCCTCAGTCTCCCATGTAGATTCGGATCCCTTCCTGTGCTTCCACTGTACATGCACAAGAGGAACCACTTTATTTCTCAGCCTCTTCTCTTTTCTATCGATGATTTCCACTGGTTGCTCCACATAATTGAGCCTTTCATCTACTTTAATGTCTTCCAGTGGAACAATCATGTCTTCATCAGCTAAGCATTTCCTCAGATAGGATACATGGAATGTCGGGTGAATTCCACTTAACTCACCTGGTAACTCCAATCTATAGGCCACCTCTCCTACTCGAGCAATGATTCGGAAAGGTACTATATACCTTGGGCTCAACTTGCCCCGCTTCCTGAATCAGATAATACCCTTCCAAGGTGAGACCTTCAACATAACCCGGTCACCAACCTGGAACTCAATCGGTCTGTGTTGTTTATCAGCATATGACTTCTGTCTATCTTTGGCTGCCTTCATGAAGGCTTTAATCTTCTCAAGCTTTTCAGTCAAAGCCTCAATTACCTTGAAGCTCCCTAATTCCTTCTGACCAATATCACCCCAACAAACGGGTGTTCTGCATCTCCTACCGTATAGCATCTCATTGGGTGGCATACCAATGATGGCATGATAGCTGTTGTTGTAGGAGAATTTGGCTAACGGTAAGTGGCCATCCCAATTTCCCCCAAAATCTATCACGCGTGCCCGAAGCATGTCTTCCAGTGTCTGAATGGTCCTTTCTGACTGACCATCAGTTTGGGGATGATAGTCGTGCTAATATGTAACCTCGTCCCCATGACGTCATGGAATTTCTTCCAAAATTTAGATGTAAACCGGGTGTCACGATCAGACACAATAGACACCGGCACACCATGACGAGTAACAATATCCCTGATGAATATATCCGCCAACCTCTCAGATAAATATGTCTCGCGGATCGGTAGGAAATGAGCACTCTTCGTCATACGGTCAACTATCACTCATATGGCATCATACCCTTTCAGAGTACGCGGCAACTTTGTAATGAAATCCATGGTGATGTGCTCTCACTTTCATTCCGGTATATCCAACAGTTGAATCTTCCCATACGGCTTCTGATGCTCAGCCTTCACCTGTAAGCAAGTAAGGCACTTACTCACATAACCCACCACATCGCGCTTCATACCCGGCCACCAATAATCTTTCTTCATATCTTGATACATTTTCATGGCACCAGGATGAATGGAGTATCGAGTCTTGTTAGCTTCATCCATAATCTTCACCCGTAGATCCCCAAAACGAGGAATCCACACCCGTCCAAATCAGTTTTAACACCAAGTGTGTTTTCGCCCAATTCCTCAACCAGATCTCTCATCCTCTCAGAGTTAAGATGATCTTCTTTTAGTGCCTTATCTTGAAACTCTTTGACTTGCTTCATCACGTTAGAGGTCATGATCAGCTGATATGCTTTCACCTATATCGGCTCGGGCCTCTCTTTTCGGCTAAGGGCATCAGCCACCACATTGGTCTTGCCCAGATGGTAGTGGATCTCGCAATCATAATCTTTTATGAGCTCCAACCACCTTCTCTGCCTCATGTTCAGATCTTTTTGCTCGAAGAAGTACTTCAAGCTCTTGTGGTTAGTGAAAATGGTGCACTTCGTCACGTACAGATAGTGCCTCCAAATCTTTAGTGCAAAGACCACGGCTGCTAGCTCCAGGTCATGAGTAGGATAATTGACCTCATGAACCTTCAACTGTCGGGATGCATAGGCTATAACCTTCCCTCTCTGCATTAACACGCACCCTAACCCCGAGTAGGAAGCATCTGAATAGACCCCCAAATCCTCGCTTCCTTCAAGTAATGACAGGACAGGAGCTTGAGAAAACCTTGCCTTTAACTCCTCGAATGCTTTCTCTTGAGCTTGACCCCATACAAACTTCACATCTTTCCGGGTCAACTTGGTTAGTGGAGAAGCGATCTTGGAAAAGTCTTGAATGAATCTTCTATAGTAGCCTGCCAAACCCAAGAAACTACGAATCTCGGATGGCGTCTTCGATGACTTCCATTGCATAACCGCCTCCACCTTTGCTGGGTCCACCATGATTTCGTCAGGATTCACCACATGACCCAAGAATTGATCATCGCGCAACCAGAACGCGCACTTGGAGAATTTGGCATACAACTTCTCCCTTCTTAATGTCTCCAACACCTTCCAAATGTGACTGGCATGCTCTTCTTCGCTCTTTGAGTAGATCAGGTTATCATCAATGAACACAATCACTGATCTATCCAACATCGGCCAGCATACTCGATTCATCAAATCCATAAAGGCAGCTGGCGCGTTAGTTAAACCAAAAGACATAACAAGGAACTCGTAGTGTCCATAACGCATACGGAAAGTTGTCTTAGGAATGTCTTGTTCCTTCACCTTCAATTGATGATAGCCAGATCGTAGATCTATTCTCGAGAACTAACTGGCACCTTGGAGCTGGTCGAACAAGTCATCAATCCTTGGTAACGGGTACCGATTCTTCACCGTCAACTTGTTCAGCTCTTGATAGTCAATGTACATTCACATACTCCCGTCCTTTTTCTTTACAAACAATACCAGAGCATCCCACGGAGAGATACTCGGTCGAATGAATCCCTTATCCATTAACTCCTACAATTGGCTTATGAGTTCCTTCATCTCAGTCGGAGCTAAGCGATATGGTGCTTTGGCAATGGGTTGAGCACCGGGTATCAAATCAATTTGGAACTCAATCTCGTGATCCGGTGGCACGCCGGGTAAGTCTTCTGGGAATACGTCAGGAAAGTCGCACACCACTGGTACCTCAGATAATTGCGGTACCGACGCATCCACATCTTTTACGTATGCCAAGTAGGCATTACACCCACGTTTCATGCACTTCCCTGCCACTACCATCGAAATCACCTTCAGGATCGTAGTAACACGATCTCCATGATCGTAACCAAACTCCCATTGGGTGCAACTAATCGAATCATCTTCTTGTGACATATGATGTTTGCTTCATAGGTTGCTAACCAGTCCATCCCTAGTACTACATCAAATCCACCTAGGGGCATCACGTGTAACCTAGCAACAAACCTATGACCTTCTAGTTCTATGGCATAGTCCCCTATCACATCAGTAATTCTAGTGGACTTACCAATAGCGGTCTTTACATCGAATGGTTCACTGACATTTCTACTACTAACAGGCAACTTAGCATAGAAAGTAGTGGAAATAAAACTCCTACTAGCACCGGAATCAAACAATACAGAGGCACAAGTTTGGTTTACCAGAAACATACCTGACACGACATCAGGTTCAGCTCTGGCTTCCTCCCGGGTCATGGTGTAAGCTCTAGCACTTGCCCCCTTGCCCTCCTTCATCCAGCTTCTTCTTCGCTTCAGATTTCTTCGTCCTTGGCTTTTTACAGTCTTTGGTCGCGTGGCCCTCCCCGCCACAGTTATAGCACTTCAGCGCCCTATAGTCTCTAGCGATATGGCCAGGCTTGCCACACCTGAAGCATACATTCATTCCCATCCTGCACTCACTAGCATGCTCCCTTCCACATCTGTCACACTTTTACAGCCCTGATCTTGATGGCACCCCACGATCGTCCACCTTCACCTTCTTGTTGTTTGGAGGGAAACCACCACGTCCAAACCTCTTCCCATTCCAGTTCTTACCATTCCCACTCGTCTTCTTCACCTCCACCACAGTCTCCTCTCGCTCATCATACAATCTACCTGCCAAATCCACCACCGATCGAAAGGTACCTAGCTGAGCAGCGATCAGGTGACTGCGAATGTTAGTCGGCAGTCCCTGGATGTACCTCTTGATCTTCCTTGACACCGGCATCACCTAATTCGGCACCAGCCTCGCCATCTCGTTGAATTTAATGGTGTACTGTTGGTGGGTCATGGTTCCCGCTTCAAGTTGCAAGAACTCCCTCTCAATTTTATCGAGTTCCCTGTGAGGATAGAATTCCTCGACCACCAACTTCTTCAGTTCACTCCACTTCATCCTTCCGATTGCCCTGGTACCCTCGGCTTGGACAATATTGTCCCACCAACATAGCGTTGAATCAACGAAAGAGTGAGTTGCGAACTTCACCTTCTGGTCCTCGCGGCACTCACTGATCTCCAAGACTGCCTCCATCTCCCTCACCTAGCAGTGAGCGGTAGCAGCATTGCCATTGCCATCGAAAGTCGAGGGCTTACACCTTTGGAACGCCCCATAACTGCACCCTCTGGTCGCTACCCCCACTACATCATCCTCCTCCTCATCGGACAACACAGTCTCAGGCTCTGGTTGTTCCTCCTCCCCTCTGCTTCCCTTGCCCATTGATCCCTTTCTAGTCTCCTTCTCCTTCCTCTCCTCGCTTCTCACAGCCTTGATGACTTCAGTCACCACAGACGGTAAGATTGTCTGCATGACCTGGTGTACTTCATCAGCAATCGCCTCCCTAGGAGGCATTCAAGCTAGCATTCTCATTCTCTTCGCTCCGGCCATGAACCTCAGGGTTTCCATGGGTCGTCTCAGGAGCCTTAGCACTACTCCTAGTCACACGTGGACAGCCTTTGCCTCTAGGAGTCTTGGAAGATTTCTGTCCAGCCATATTCTAACACGCTATAAGATTCAAACACTTACGCGGTCATTCAAGGTAATAACTCAGTTTATGTCGAGTATAGTAAGTCCCTAATTACAGTGGCCAGTTGTGATTAGCCACTTACTTTACTCTTCATACCCTAAGCATTTCCTATCCTGACTTAATCAGTATCTAAATCTACTAAGAGCACATAAATCAAATAGCATGCGCACAAAATGCCGATTAACATTAAAAAAATACCTGATGGCACGTAACTACTCAGGCTGACAACCCACCAGTTGTCCCATTTTCAGTTTAGGTTTAAAAAAAATTATTTAACCCAATTCTCTTAAACTTTGGCTCTGATACCAACTTGCAAGGCCCAGTTCCCAGAGACCTCACAGTTGGTCATTCACAGCATTAAATACATTAAACATTATGAATTTACAAGCTTAAGCAGCGGAATTATTTTAACAAAAACCATTCATTTCATTTCATTAAAAACATTGTTGTTGAGCAATACACTATTGTTTAACCGAATACAAAAGAATTGTTAATTTGCATTACAAAACAACAGCAATAACGAGTATGAATGGATGTCAGTCCTTCCATACCGAGTAGCTTCACCCTCGTGCCATCCTCAACAATGTTTACCTGCCAACTGAAAATGTATAAAAGTTAGCGTTGCTAAGTGAGTTCTAGTTTTAAAAGTAATAAAATACGTTTGTAAGGTATATATATGAAAATACTATTTTTATGAAATTTCATCTCTTTATATGTGAGCACGCATTAACTATACAATCAGATAATGCTTCTTCTCTTTACTGTATGCCTTGTTTATTCTGTACTCTTTTATCTTTATCTTTCACTATCTATGTGAACCAATGATTAATACCCTAAACTATGTGCACGGGGGAAATGGTGTTGGGCCCTCTATTCCCTCAATGGGCTCTAATTACTAAATACAAGGCTAGCTCAGTCACCTAAGGTACGCTGCAAAGGTCCGCCAATCTCAATTGACTGGCCCGTGTGCATAATAGGGTAGCTAACCCGCATCACAGTTGAGTTAACGACAACATGGTCGTGCACCTCCTATGCTCTTGCAAGACTTGTTAACATTTTATTTAGGTTTCACTTCTCTTCTTCATTGCTCTTTCGCTTTATTATTAGTAATACTTTAGGTTAGGATAATAAACACACCACGTAAAGACATACACAAATAGTAATAATAATATGGAACAAGCATAAAACAATCATAATCATGCATGAAACTAGGCATTAATAAGCCCTATCCAAACCTCGATCAAAACCTTAATAGCACAGACTCCCAAAAAAATTTGTAATAAATTCTAAGGATTTAGGCGCATCAATACTATTTGGGCGCATGAGCCCTGTTTGTGCGTTTCATCACTATGCAGACGCATCAGCCAACACTTAATCGTTTTAACACTTAGGCGCATGAACTATTCAGGCGCATGAACTATTCAGGCGCATGAACTATTCAGGCGCATGGATACTATTCGGGCGTATGGTCCATTCGGACGCATGGACACTTAGGCGCATGGGGTTTGGGCGGTTGGGCAAACTTAGGCGCATGTGCTATTCAGATGCATGGACACTATTGGGGCGCATGACCCTACACTTAGTCGTCCGACTAATATTCTAGGCGCATGAGGGTACTATTCAGGCGCATGAGTTACACTTAAACATCTCTCATGCATTTCCAGGTGCATGGCCTTATTTAGGTGCATGAACCTTCTGCTCAACATGTTTCTAGGATATTTTCGAACCCAAACATCAAGCCTATTTGTTCTAAGCTTACCAAGACTATTCTAAACATGAACAACCTATAAACATCTAAGGAACATCATCAAACATGTATAATACATGTTGGTATACATACATAATCATAATAAAAAACCGTTCTAATACATTTTCAACCCCAAAGAGTTTAAAACCGTTTTAAACTCACCTGGTGCAACTTTGGGTGTATCTTCCTTCTAACCCGTATGCAAATGAGTTCAAACACCTAGAAACTCACCAAACACACACACGAACACACACACACACACATAAGCACATAACCGAGACAAAACCCAACATAAACACTTAAAAACTTCGAATTCTTACCTTGAATTCAACCTCTTCTTCTTCTTCTCCTTCAACCCGAGAGTTTTCTGCTCTCTCTCCCTCTCAAACCGAATGAAAAAGGTGATGTGAAGTGAGGGTGGGCGGCCATGCCCACCTTTACACCAACTTTTTGTACTTTTGTCCTTTTGACACTTGTAACCCCTCATCTTGGGTTAAATTGCATTTATTACTTTTATTATTCATTTATTATCTTTCTTTTAAAAGAATAACCGGTGTTACATCATCACCCATTAAATTTCTAGTCTCATTTCTCATCGCTCCTTTCTCTCATTCTTAACACCCTAATCTACTTCAGCTTCACTTCTGAATTCCTTGAATGGATCAACCTCTTCCACATTATCCTCCTCTTCTATAACCTCGGCAACAAGTACTTGATTGATTTCTTCTTTAGTTTCCTCAGCTTCTACACTTAAATCAAAGCTTGAATCAAAGTTGTCTCTTTCTTTTGTTTACTTTCATCCTTTTCTCCACTTAAAAGTAGTCTTAGAACTCTAAAGTTGCTTGGATCTATGACAATTGGCAATGGACATTCCTTTTTGAAATGTCCTAACTACTTGCAGTTGAAACATCTCAATTTAGATTTATCAAAACCTAATTTAGAGTTGGAGCTCTGACCTCCAAAGTTCTTCCTTCCTATTCTTTCCATAAACCTTCTTGATCTGAGTGTTAACATCGCCATTTGCCACCGTATGTCAGTTTCTTCTAAATCATCTGGATCCACCTAATACATCTCTTCCATAGTCATCTCTTTCCCTTTTAGTTCTCCAGCCACCAATGCCTCATAACTTTGTATAAACATGCCAAACAGTGCCATTGTTTCATATGGAATTGACATGAGGCATTTGTGTTAATACCACGAATCCCAACTTTGCACAAACATTCCTTTCCCTTTACAAGTTTCCCTTTTAGTTCTCCAGCCACCAATGCCTGAAAAGTATCTTTTGAGTTAGGTTGATCTCTGATGGAGTTAATACCACCGCCAAGTTTATCACATGAGACATTTGTGTTCACTCCTCCTTGTCTAGATGCTTGCATTGGTGAGTTTGCAGCAGAAGTAAGCAATGCAGCATTCTATTGAAAACTGGATTATGGCATCATGGATTGATTAAACTCCTTTCTCACCTGTAGGCTCCATTGTGGTGGAAGTGAATCCAACAACATGTTCACTTGTTCACTATTTGAGAGTTTTTCATTATACTTCTTTAATGTACTTGACATAGTCAGAAAATGATTTGTCAAATCAGTAAGACTCTCATTCTTGTAACCCACAAATGAGTTGAACTCCTTCTCAGCTTGTATACCTTTGTCTTTCACTAACTCATCATTTGCATCGTAAAATTCACATAGAGCATCATAAAGAGACTTGGCATTCTTGTGTTTAGCAAAGCAGTTGTAAATATCTTGTGCGAGGCACATATTTAGTGCTCCAAATGCTTTCTAATCCCTGTCAATGAACTTCAGATCCTTTTCATTGAACGTGGCTGGTTCCTTGTTTTGAGAGTTACATCTCCATCAGTAACAATCGGAATGTGTGGACCAGAGATAATTGATTCCCACTGATTATGATTCATTTAGTAAAATAATGCTTTCAAACATCTATTCCAATCCTCAAAATTGTCTCTACTGATCAGCCTCGGGGCTCTATTGGGTGCCACACTCTCCAAATCAGCGAGGGTGAGCGTAGTCATCTTTGACATTGTAGTTTTGTAGAAGAAATGGTAGTTTCGATAAAATCGATAATTTTGCTGCTACTTTCGCTCATAATTTTGGCAGCAGTTTTGCTAGCTAACTGCTTGATTATGCTATTTTGTAGACAGTTTTGCTCGAAACTAGCTTGAACTTTCGTTCAAATGTAAATTCAATAGCAATTTCGCTTGATAATGGATCACAAGCACTGTTGAATTTTCATTCAATGATGGTACTTTCGCTGAGGTTGCAAAAACGATCACAATAAACACACTCGTAGTTTCGCTAGTTAAAGCTCACAGTTCGCTGACAGAACAGTAATTTTGCTGGATGATTCTGAAAAACTTTTTGAACATGAAATCAATCCAAAATCACTCAAATATTAATAAACTTGAGATCTGATTATTACCAAGGCTATCCCAACCAAGAACTAACCAATTTCAATCAATTCCATATCAAATACACTCAAATTTGATCCGGAATTGATGAACTAGTGATATTGAACTCGACCAACCAAAAACCCCAAACAATCAAAAGCATAAAGGCTTTGATACCATTTTGTTAGTCCAAACTGATCGAATCACAATATAATTGATTGAGAGAATCATTCAATATCAATACTAAACACACAATAGAAGCAATTGATGATGAAGAGTAGACCAAAAGTATTCAAAATTAAACAATCAAATCCAATATAAACAATAGAATAAAAGCTCAATAATATTTTAGTGAAATTCTAGTTTACAAAGTAGTCTTGCAACGATAATAACACGAATTAGGGTTTTGCAAGAGTTGCTACAATGAAAGAAACAAATTCTATATATAGAGTTGATAGTTGCGCTGACAGTTTCACTGTTAGCGAAACTATCATGCCCAGTCCTAATTTCGCCCGGTTGAGAAAGACAGTCTCGCCGGGTGAAACTGACAGCTGACTATGAGCGAAACTATAGTTTCGCTCATAGTTTCGTTGGGCAGCAAAACTCAAATAACTAAAATACTTACAAAAGTAATCTAACATTTAACCTATTACAATCAAACATAAACAAAAACTAATCTAAGGTGAGTCCAACCTAATCTTGATCTTAACTACTGGTGTGGAAGATGATGTCGTGAATGATGATGGGGTCAGTGGTGCATCTTGGTACTCTTCCTTAGTGTCAGAAATAATGATAGGACTAGAGTTGGATAACATGACTGAGACAACTGTTAGCCCAGGTTGAACACTTGAATCAAATATTATGAAGATTTGTAAGATCAAACAATGATAAACACAATAAAACCTCCAATTGATCTAATATGATTGCATATGATTTGTATAATATGAACACCCCAATCAAATGGTCATTCAACCCCTTCAACACTAATGACAATTAACCTATTTATAGCTTAGACTAATATTCACTAATTGCACTTAACCCCCTAAACTTAGGCTAATTAATGGAAATTACATATAAAACATAAAAATGACTAAAACATATTTTAAATATATTTTGTTGACACAATATATATTTATTACAATAAAACTCCTAGTCATCTAAAGCTTCAACGTCTCTTCTCGGTTTTCGTCTCGAACATGTCGTGTTTGACTTTTGCGTTGACTTTGACCGTGACGTTAACTTTTATTGACTTTGACTTTGTTGATAATATAGACTATCTTGTACAGCTCCAACAATACTCCCCCTTAGTCTATCATTATCAACATCTTCAAACGAAATTAGCACTGAGAAGTCAACAGTAGAAAGATATTCAGCTTTAAAGCTTTCTAAATCTGATAAGAGAAATTATTCATCTCATAAGCTCACCCTATTTATATGCTCCCCCTTTTTGAGTGCATCCTTTGTGAGGATATTGGAACAGCTTTCCCAAATCTCTAATCTCGAGTGCTTCAGAAGATGTAGGAGGAGGATCCCTAGCTTGGTATCTTCTTAAAACATTAGGAATAGGTTCTCTGATCAGATACGCTGCTCAACTGATGATCGACCATCACTTGCAGTAGAAATCTGAAACACATTCACAAACACAATCTCAACATTTCTAATTTGATTATTTCATTTTTAAAAAATAAACACGTGTTATCTGTGTACGAATACAAGCGAACCCGTGTTCATTTGTACGCAATTTTTGTGAAATGCATGAAAAATGATAAAATTATAACAGCATAATATGGAAGACCTAAAAGAATTTGAAATTAAATTAAATTATAATTTTTTATTTTTTATTATTTATATTTAATATAACATTTGTTTTTATCTATTATTATTTTTTATAACCGAGAACTGAATTGATCATGAGATCACATCCTCAAGATATACTTTAGCACAAAGATGAATTTAATCATCGACAAGCAATGAGATCACACTAATAACTGAATCTAATCACAGTCTTTGAATGAATTTTGAAATTCTCAAACAGATCAATAATGATTGCTGATATGTTTTTCCAGTTAAACTCATGCCCTATCTTTTTCAACAAGCAATAGATGATTTGTTAAGGTTCGATTAAATACTTTAGAATTCTAGGACCCCACAATCATTTGGCAAAAACCCTCAACCAACCTCAGAATTTCTTGAATTTTGTTACGATCTTTATTGAACAAGGCTTATGCATTAGTGTGTAAGTGATTATCAACAGAATATTGCATTCTATGATATATTCATCATTTAGATGATTTGACACAACTTAGAACAAAATGGTGAGAGCTCCAGATCTATACTCACATATAACAAAGGAGATGACCATTTAATCATGTGTCGATGAGAGCTCCAGGTCAGTGCTATCGTACAACAAAGGAGATCATCACTCCAGGTCAGTAATTCCGTACAGTAGAGGAGATTAGCACAAACACAAGACATATTAATACACCAAACATGGCTAAAAATATGGCTTATATAATTTGTATCATAGTGGGTGAAAGATCAATTCTCAATCTAATTTTTGTCGGGACTCAGTTTTCGTGCAGGCCAAAATGATTACGTAAATCCAGATATCCTTAAGCATAGATTTTAATTTAAATCATTTTGTTGCTGTCTACTTTATTTTTCAAGCTGAATCTACCAAGCATATCATTAAAGAATCTATTTGATTTTCTTTTACTTGTAATAAAAAATAAGATGTGAATCAGGTAACAAAATCAGTTACTATCATTTCTCATTTTATAAATGCAAGTCATGCAAAAACAAGCATTTCAAGAAGATATACAAGAATTTCCCAGTCATCTCGAATCAAGTTCTCAGTTCTTTTTTATATTTTTATTTAATTTTGATATACTCTCCGCTTAAATTTTTATTTTTGCAAACCTATTTTTTTATAATTATTTTTTTATAATTTTTTTATTATTTTTTATATTTTTTAACACAATACTGTACAAAAATAAAAATTTACCAAAGAAGGTCTTCCAAACTACACTGATATGAATATAAGAAATGAATTGTCAAGAAATATGCAGTGATTGTGAAGTGAGAATGATGATTGTGTAGATAAAAATCCAAATTGTGAATAACATATCGTAACCTTAACCAGTTTGTTCCGCCTCAAATTTGAATTAGGTACAATCTTTGTCAGTAAACCGGATTACTACCAGTCCTCTTGAATTATTCCTGCACTCATAAACAGATTAGTTTGAAATGGGAACCCAAGCCATCGTAGTCCTGGAAGTTCCTTTTTCATCAATATAAGAAACCTACTTTTGTACACAGTCGTCTAAACAATCGAGGATTGTTGTATCCTTCTTTTTAATTTGCCAAATTTATTTTGGTTCAATTAAAGTGGATTTTTTAATAAATTAAATTTGGAAATCATTTTCTGTTTAAAGACCAGAGGAAAAAGAATTTGGTTTTAAACCTTTGGTTATTTTTATCTTTGAATCATATAAAACCAGCTTCACATGAAAAGGTTAGGATGGAGGGTTTCTCATCCATCCATTCAAAGATGTGTGCTTTTTACCTCTTGATCCAGAGAAGCAACCCGTGTTGCCTTTACCATCTGGAACATTCTTTGTAGACTTACAGCTGGAGAAGCAATTCGTTTTGCCTTTACCATCCGTAGCAAGCCTTTGAGGACATTTCTTTACCACATGACCTTCTTTTCCACACTCAAAACAAGCTTTGAAAGGCTTTTGATGCTTGACTAACCGTGTGAAGCATTTGGAATTAGAGATTGCTTTGAGGTTGTTACACATTCTCGCTTGTTTTGGCGTTTGCTATGCTGAATAGGGGATAAGATCTTCACTGATTGACTTGGTTGTTTGGCAATTGGAAATGAGATCTGTATTTGTCTTGATGCAGCTTCTGGAAGCTTTTGTGACTTGACAATGTCAAGAGATATCTTGATCTGTGAGGAACCAACACGCTCCTACATGATTGATTCATCATCTGAGCTTATCCAGTCTCGTATACACAAATATTTCTCCAACGGATCTTGATTGACACCTCCTAAAGCTTTGATTATAGGATTCTGATTGCTTGATGATTCGACAACTGTTCCTTCTTTTACAAACCTGACAGGAACAAACGAAGGAATATTACCTGTTTTGAATTTGTTGAAGAAGGTTGGAGAAGCAACTGATATTGGTGATGGAGCATCAGAAGTGGAATCGTCATTAATCTTCTTATCAGACCCCTGCCTGAGGAATCCCAAATCTACAGGAGAATCCTGCACATCACTAACCTCTTTAAGATTAATGCTACTTAAACCTGCATTTAAACGATTAGTTTCTACAGCTTCAATCAAATCATTTGTTGAATGAGGTTTGGGGATTGGTGAATAACATAAAGTATAAGGAGGTGGAACTGAATTAAATACAGTTTTACTATCAAGTTTATATCCAATCCCGTATTTACCTGCGCCCCTTGTTGTTTAGCAATTAGCTCATCCTTTTTCATTTATGAAAGGGTCCATTTATCAAGCTTTGTTTGAAGCTGAGTTGATTCAAATTGAGCTAAAACAACCCTTTCTCTTAAAATATTAATTTCAACGTTACGCTCCAAAATTGTTCTTCGTAAAAGATTATTTTCAGCCAATGCTTCATTAAGTTTCCTTGAAAAAGCAATTTCATTTTTCTTTAATTCCTGATTGATTATTATTAATTCTTTTTCATTTTCCAATAACAATCTATTTGCCTTATAAATCCCTAATAATCGGATTTTGCAAGATGAAAAACACATATCTTGAATAATCTAATAACGAAGATCCATGATAGTTTGTTTTGCAGCTAAGCTCTTCTCACAGTTGCAAATCCTTGTGATTTTTGGTTGTTCCTCTTCTTTGACCTTCAACATCTCGTCAACCTCAGATTCTTTCTCTCTTTTATCAGCTTTTCTAGCCTTATCATCATCGGTTCTCACAGACTCTAGTTTACTATTATTGTCAAATCTCAGAGTTTCACAGTTCTTTTCAATAGTTTCTCTGAATTTAAAATTAAATTCGAATCAGTTCTTAATAACTTCAACTTTTCAATCATCTCTGTTTTGTAATCAAGTATGCTTGTTACAAAATGAACAAGATCAGTATTAAGTGTGTGGGTTTGATATGGAAACACGATTTGTTGAAATTCATTTCTTTGGATATCTAGCTCGAGAGATTTTAATCTGTTGATCATATCCATAAGTTTTGTGTCGACATAACCTCTTTCTTGCTTCAACATTTTAACTTGATGATTCCATGTAGACGGAAGAGATCCTAGAAGCTTTTGAATTTGTTCATGATTACTAAGATTTGGAACATGCTTATTTTAGATTATTTGCCACCTTTAAGAATCGATCAATCAAATCTGATAATTTTTCTTTCTTCATTGCTGCAAAAAAGTTAAATTGGCTTTCTGTCATTGTGAGATTATCTGATTTAAAGTTTTCTAAAGATGACATTATTTTAAAATTTTGAACAATTTAAACGCCCCAAACATATTTTTCTCAAAAATTATAAAATAATTTTTTTCCGGGAAAAATATTACTTTTAAATGTCACGCTGACAATTTTTCTTTGTTCAGTTTGTTTTTATATAAATCCTTTAAAATCGTTGAATATTTTTCTTTACCGCGTTAAAAAAATGAATTATTTTATTGATTTTGAATGAGTCCAACTTTGTTATATTTTTTTTGTTTTTAATGAGCACACATAATAACATGAATCCAATTAACAAGTAAATTGATTACCTAATCCAAACCCAATTATTAATTATTATATTCCTTTTTTAAAAATAGCCCAATGACTTTAAGTTTATTTTTTTAATGATTGCAGCCCAAATCTACTGATACAAACGTAGCCCATTAAACAATCTCAAACCCTAACCCTAACCTAAATTTTAACCCCTTAAAAACCCCAATTTCTGCAAACCCTAACACCATGACTTCTCAGAAGCCAATTCTCTCTCACATAGACAAGTCACTGTTGTCCTTTCTCCACCTACGATTCTGATTAGACACCACTTTCCCGATGATAACACTCCGGACACTCGTCTTTCTCGCTTTGATTTTTCTGTTTTTCTTCCTATCTCCGCCATCCGCCACCGCCCCCTGTCGCGGCCTCCGGACCACCGCCTTGTATGGTGGATCGGGGTGGGAGAATCAGGCTGCGGATTCTTGGCACCGCCGCCACCAACAGCTTCTTTGGCATCGCCGACACCAACAACTTCTGCTTCAAGTGCTACTGTGCCCATGACGTTCAGCTCAAACAGGAGCAAGTGCCTTTAGCTAAGCCGTCGTCGATACGCTCATCAACACCGTCGGAAGCTTCCTTCCACAAACACCTTCTTCTTTTTCCTCCTCCTCCGGATCTGAAACCGGATCCGGATCTGCATATGGATCTGACCTGACTCTGGTGGCTTCGGTGAAGGAGAAGGTGTCGAATCGGTGCTTAATGTGTAATAAGAAGGTAGGTGTGAAAGGATTCAAGTGTAGATGTGGCATTCTGTGGAAGCCATTTGAGGAAACATTCGATTTCGGAAGGTACCAAGACTGTTACGAAGTTTACTAGCTCTTAGAAGATTTGGGTGTTGAGTTTCGATGGTAAAGATTTCAGATTTGAAATTGGTTGCAGGAAGTTTGATGTGTTCATGAATAGATTGAAGCTTTTGGTTAGAAGTTTTCTCAATTACAGGCTTTGTTACTTTTGATATGAATCTTCATGATGGTTTATTGACTTTTTGGCTTAAATAAGATTCATTGACTCAAGATAAAACAAATTATTTTCGCAATTTTTTTTAATTTTTTTAAATTCACAGTTTGAAGTTGTAGTTTCGCAGAATATTAATTTCGCTGAAAATTTTTTAATTTGCAGTTTGAAGTTTTAATTTCGCAGAATTTTTTAAGTTTTTTGTAAATTCGCTGAAAATTTTGTGTTAATTTCGCAGGTTTGTTGATGATTTTGGCAGCATTTTCGCTGGTATTTTCGCTAGAAAATATGAACTTTCATTCAGTTGGTTGTTAATTTCGCAGCTTGATGATTTGAAGATCCTCAAGAACACCAAGAACACACACTAGTGTCTGAGAAAATCTTCGGATCTGAAAATTTTTTGTTGAATCTTGTATAGATTTAGGAGTAGATCTGATTTCTAGCTTGTAAATCTTCAAATTCCTTGTATAACTTTGTAGATCTGATAATTTTGATGAAGATTTGAAACCTTTTAATTTTCAGATCTAGTTTCTCTTTCTAAAACCCTCACTTTCTCTCGAACATCTTCAAAAATCAGCAACAAATATTTCAAATCTTCAATGCATTGATCTAAAAGGGCTTTTATATCAAATTGTTAGCTCAGGTTTAACACTTAAATATTATGAAGATTTGTAAGATCAAACAAACACAACAAAACCTCCGATTGATCTAATATGATTGCATATGATTTGTATAATGTGAAAACCTGTCATTCAACCCCCTTCAATATTAATGATAATTAAACTATTTATAGTAGGTTAATATTCATTAATTTTATTTAACCTTCTAAACTTAGGTTAATTAATAAAAATTATATATAAAATATAAAAATTACTAAAACATATTTTAAATATTTTTTGTTGACAAAAAATATATTTATTATAATAAAACTCCTCGTTATCTAAAGCTTCAACGTCTTGTCTTGGTTCTTCGTCTCGAATGTGTCGTGTTTGATTTTTCTGTTGACTTTGACCGCGATGTTACTTTTGTTGACTTTGACTTTATTGATAATATAGACCATGTTGTACAGCTTCAACAATAACTTTACCCATATAAATTTCAAGAATGAGCCATGGTGAATGCAAATGTATTGATATTATTCATGCTTAAAAAAATTAAATGAGGGTTCTTAAGTCATAGTCTAGGTTTACTAAGACAACCTAGTTCGTTATAACCATTAGCTATAATACCAATCTATCACACCCTGCCTCGGCGGAAAACACGAAGTGAAACTTTCATGAAGTTCATAGTACAACGTTAAAGCAAACACTTAATACGATGAGACTGGATACTTGTAATGCCCCGAATAAAGTCTAAGCGAGCCAAATAATAACAATGGGCTTAGACGAGATTATTGAATGTATATAAGATGGATTTGGGTTATAGACCGAGTTAACTTTTCGGGTTATGTGTCCAGCGAGTTAAAGGTCCCGAGAACACCCATTACATATAAACAGATCAACTTGAGCAACTCTTATTTGCAACTCAATACCAATTTCTAAAGAGAGTGTAAAGAGAGAAATGGAGAGAATTGAAGATTTAAGGCTTGGTTGATCACGGATTGAAAATCGGTGTTCGTAGGCATCCAAATAACAAGAAAACACCAAGAATCCAGGTAAGAAACATCATTTAATCTTTCATTTTGATGTAAACCCGGATTATAGGGCTTGGGTTTTTGAAAGTGGCAAAGATTCGCTCAAAATTCATGTTTTTGTATAAGAAAACATGTAAGAAACTTAGATATAGCTTATTGGGTGATAAACCAATGTTTTGGATGTAGAAGATTGAAGTTTTGGGTCAAAAATGGGTTGGTTCGTAATTTTCAGCCCGTTCTGCGAAATTAAGGGTTCATCCAGCGAAATTGCATAATCGTCTAGCGAAACTATGAAACTTCCTGTGAAACTATAGTTTCGCAGGTAGTTTCGTAAACATGGTTTTCCAACGAAAGTTGGGCAAAACTGGCAGCGAAACTGGCAGTGAAACTGGCAGCGAAGATGCCAGCGAAACTGCTGGCGAAACTAGCAGCAAAACTGCTGATTTGGCAGCAAAATTAGGCAGAAATTAGCTCATTTGAGTGTTAACTTATCTGCAGGTTGTGTAGAGTTACCCTTGCTTTGAAGCTTGATTGAGAAACTACTCATCGAGTACAGGTGAGTTCTAGATCTCCTATTTTAAAGGTTTTAAACTAGTTTGGGGTTGGAAATACATGCTAAATATATGTTTTAAACGAACAAGATTTTAAAAGGTTTTAAGAGGGAGATCGATTTTTTTATAAGGAAATGTGCTATATAAAAGTGTGAAAATAAAAAAATTTCACGCTGACCTGGCAGCGCGTCCCCTGCCAGGGACGTTGCCCCTTGGACCCCACTAGGGACTACTGCCCCTAGGACCCCACTGTTAAGGGCTGACACCCCCGAACCCCCGCTGTCCCGCGAAGGATCAGTTATGTTTTATGATGACTTATGCTTGTTGTGCATATGTATATGTATGTGAATGTATGATACATGATGTTTATGATGATGTGTGATGGTATATGTTATGTCTGATGATGTGTGATGATGTTATGCTTATGTATGTTATGTTTTCTTATGTTTCTTACTACGTATTATGATGTGACTTTACGTGGTGTGATTATGATAATGAACGTAAAGTATTATCTTAACGAAGTGAAAATTTTAAGATAATAAAAGTGGAACATAATGAATGAACGAATGAAAAGTCTTGCAAACATATGAAAGAAGGTTCACAACTCATTGAGAGTTGTCAGCTCAACTGTATGTTTATAACGTACGATTTTGGCTAACTCATAAGGGTTTATACACACAGTAGGAGTTAGTCTTGGTGACTGCTCCAATACGTGCGATTTGGTAATTATTGTGTGTTATGTAGCGTACGATTTTGGCTAACCCATAAGAGTTCACACACACAGGGGAGTTAGTCTTAGTGACTACTCTATACGTGCGATACGGGGTCCTTGTCGCTTAACCCTAGATGATATAGCTTTGTGCTCAAGAGGGGGTTAAGCATACGACATGACCTAGATAGAAGTGAAAAGATAATAAATGTACGAAAAGTACGATAAGTATGAAATGTGCGAAACGTGCGAAGTGTACGAAACGAATGATGAAAGAAGATAATAACTATTACCTTGATGTACGTATGATGTGTGATCACGTGCGATAGTAAAGAAAATGTTTTAATGAATGAAAGGTAATATAAAGTTTTATAAAATTAGAACTCATTCAGCAACACTAACTTTTTATGCATTTTTCGGTTGGCAGGTAATGGTTGCTGAGGATGGTATGGGCGGCTACTTGGCTCATTTTGTATAACATTCTTTTGTATAATGTTTTTGCATTGTAATGTGAACAAACGATGTTTTGTAATAAATGTTGTATTATTTTTAAAAGCAATTATAATAAAATGTTTGTTTTAATGTTTCCGCTGCAATATTTTATTAAAGTTAATGTAATTATATGTTTTATGTGTGATGACTGATTAGCTGTGAGCGTCCCGGAAACGGAGCCTTACAATACCAAATGTATAAAATTTTACAAACAAAAGTATTTATTTGAAAAACAATAGATGTACAATTGAAAAAAAAATTGGTTTGATTGAGTTTCGGCATTTTAGATGAAACAATGCAAAACAACCGATTAATTCGATAATGGTGGGTCACGAGTTCGAATCTGCATTTCGAGCCGATTAGAATGGTTTATTCGGTGTAGGATTTGATGGGTTTGAGTGTTGAGGTGCTTACCGGAATTGTTGGCGGAGATAACCGATGGGGAAGAGGATGGGAAAAAGGTTTGAATAATTTACAGGGTTTGAATAATTTACACATTGGTCTCTTTAGTTTTCAAACTTATCAATTTGTGTAAAAACCTTTTAATGAAAATTTTAAAAATGATAAATTTTTAACCCTCGACTTTATAAAACAAAATTTAATTAGTAAATTAAAATTTTATTTTATAACCTTTTAAATCTTTTAAAAAAAACTTTACAATTTAATTATTTATTTTAACTTAATAACTAAAACTCATAATTAAGATAAATAAAACTTTATAAAGTAATAATTTATTTTTAATTAGTATTTAAAACAAATAATTATTAATGGAATATTGTGAAATTCATAAGAATTCGTTTAATAATTTGTAAGAATTATCTTTAATTGAATAAATGATACATTTATTGTATTTGAAACCTTAAAATACATAAAATGACTAAATGATAAATATGATTTAAAAGATTGACTCAAATAGGTTTGGGTTTGGATTTTCAAAATAGGTTAGATGTTACAACATAAAAATGTGAGCCGTCACTTAACTATTACACAACAATTATAATACAAAATCTTCTTCCTTAATATTCATTTTTAAAGACACACTGAATTAAAATTACGTGAGAAAAAAATTAAACAGTCTATCTGAAACAAACGAGTCTAGTAAATAAAAGAAATAGTTGAAAAAAACTATATCTTTAATTGAGATATTATATATATAGTCATTTACCTTTTACCGACGTTATGACATGAAAGGAGGTAATTGGTCACTTAGCTTTCTTTGTTTTATTTTGTTTAAACTTATCTGAATCTAACAAAAAATTATATACTTTTTTAAAGTCTAACACAAAAGATAGATTGATGAAGCTGCTTTGGTTTCTAAAATAGAAGACGACAGGTTCAAAACACACCTGAAGTATTCCTTTTGTTTTTTGGGTTTTCTTTTTGTGACTCTTCTCTTGAGTTACTTTTCTTATATTTCCATATCAGAGTAAATTATCTTTTTCCTTTACTTTTTTATATTTATTTTATTTAACTTATTAGGCTATACATTTTATTTTACTTATTAGGCTATACACGTAACAAATTCATAAACATACCACATGCCATTAACCAATGTTATCGTATGATTCTGCTAGAACACAATTCTTTTAATTAAAATTTCTTTTTAAAAATTGTTATGTTGCCCGCAATGTCTGAAGCCTATTAGTGTTTAAATATGTTTCTCTAGATACTTAAGTGCATTAATATCCATACCGTAAAACATGTAACGAAGTTTGTAAACGCACCGCTACGATGGTCATGATGCATCATGATGCAGCATGAGCGTGCAAAAAATGACCATCTTGCTGGGTTAAAAAACTAGTTGAACTTATTGAACACAAAAAAAAATCAACCATGACAAAAAAAAGATGTAAAAATATTTTGTTTTTCTATTGAAAATAGATATATTAGCATATTAAATAGTTGAAGAATAAAATGAAGCATGGTTAGTTAAAGAACTTAATTCTAAGCTGCAAGAAAAGTAAACAAAAATGTTCCGACAAAAATGTCACTCACACATTAAGATCTAAAAAATAAATAAAAAGAGGTTACCTCTATTCCAGAAATAAAGACTGCTTCTAGAAAATCCCTCTTTTGTTAATGCAAAATACAGATAAATACATAGATCAAAAAACAAGGATCAATAAACTTTATAACCAGAGAAGAGAATAATAAGGCCAAACGTAACTAGTAATTAAACTTCATCAATAAGTTGCAGCAGTTTAAGGGTAGTGAGAATTCAGGCAGCTGCAACCTTTTGAAACTTGTTTTGCCGATTTCCAGCCCCATTATCCCTCGAGCTGCGATTATGCTTCCCCCGCCCACCTCTTCCTCCCCTAAACAAGTCAAACAACAATTACACGTTTGCATGCATAAGCATATGCATGATGAAAACTAAAAAATGCTAACCTGCTCCAATTGTTTTTATTTCCTCGAAATTTCTCTTGACTGCGAAGCATATTCCAGTACTCCTTTTCAGCTTCGCCTGAAAACATGACAGATTTAATAAAATTAACTATCATCACATACACAGTCGGTTATCAACTAATTTACCTCGCTACAAAACCCATTTACATGAAAACCAACAAAGATATCAAATAAAGATATCCAACAAGCAATTCAATACATCAATTTGTTTAGGCTGATGAAAACTCAAGTCAAGCAACAATCTAGCCAGCTACGACAAAGGCGCAAGAGAAGCTCGTCTAGGCACTCAAAGACACACAAGGGAATGATCATGAAAAAGCACAGTTGACAAGCTCACCCCTGTCCTACAGCAGTCTGATCAATGCGATTGCTCGCTCCGTCCAGCTGCTAAAAACAGGGATGAAGAATACCCAAAACATAGGAGATGGAGACCACATGTGCAGATGCCTAAAACCCCTAAATATTCAGTTATGGATTTAAACATAATAAATGGGTATCCCAATTAATCATCTTTAATTCATTCTTTATAATGCTTGTGTTTCATATACATAATTATATACTTCAAAAAAATATACACATTATTAATTTTGTGACATTTTTAAAAGGAATTATAAAAAAACTTCTATTATAGTGGTAAAACAGTATTAAATTATATTTTTTATACGTATCATATATATTATCTTTTTACTATAGTGCTTTTCTTGTCTCAAACGTGTGCTTTTTAGTGTCTTGACCCTTTAATGATTTAGCCAACGAAATCAATTCAAGTAGCAAAAATAAAATTTCAGCTACAAGATAAAAACTTCTAAATTATTTCAATTGAGACATGTGTTATTATAAAGAATAGGATGTTCCTGGGTAATAAAAACAGAGAAAAATAAACTAGAAACTCAAGTTATACAGATAAAAAAAAGACATCACATTGAAAGAAGCTGATAATGGAGAGTTTGACAGCGATACGGAAAGAAGCGGGGGTAAAACATCTGCATTATATATGTATCTATCATTGGAGTGACCGTATATTCAACAAAAACGACAACTATAAACAATTGTTGTAACATTGTAAGCCCAAAATTAAAATAAAGAAATTAAACCTTCAAGTATTATTCAATGGAGAAAATACGAAGAATAAGAAGAAACAGGAGCAAAAAGAACATTTTGGGTAATTTTCTAGTGATACTTGGAAAAAAAAACAGGTCCATACATATTATCATTCAGTAATTGAAAATAACAGGATCACTTAACTAAAAAGTCATATCATGATCCACTTAGAAAACAAGTCAGATTACATCATTTGCCTACCCAACCCAAAATCCGACCCATTAACAGGCCTACGTATACCAATGACACTTGTGAGAACATTTGAAATGATGCCTTGGTTTTAGAAGACCAAAACTTGATTGGTTTAACGTATCATATGAACATTGGACATTGTACAAGTGGTTGCAACAATGCTTTCTCTTAAACAAGAAGACATAGAAATAGAAATACATGTTGCATATTAAAATCCAAATAGGATAGTAAAGAGCAGAAATTTTTATGTATGTAAAATATATATCTTGCATTTAAAGTTGTAGCTTACCTGTTACGGGATCTAAAATAGCAACATAATTCTTCACGATCAGACCCCCTTCCTCGGTAAGCACAGCAGCAGCACGTGCTTTCTGTGCTCCATCTGCTTCTTCAAACCGAATGTATCCCGACTCCTCCCCCATCTTGAAATCAATATACTGAATATAATAAAGTCACAAACATAAATTAGCCAATTATTCAACTTTCAGTAGCATAATGTTTGAAGAAAAAAAAGAAAAAATAATAATTAGGCATTACCAATGTTTATGGTGCAACAAAATAAAGAACATAGATACAAATCAAACATTAAAGTTGAAGCTATACCTTAACTGTACCAAATTTCTCAAAAATACTCTTGAGATCCTCACGTAAAACAACATTCTTGTCATCCTTGTACATGCCAGCAGACATTTTTTTAGGCTCGGTTTCTTTCTCATTGTTTTTGTTATCTTCTTCATTCTCTGAACTTGACCCCTTCTTAGCCTCTGTTTTTTCCACATCATTCCTGTTATCTTCTTCATTGTCTGAGCTAGCTTTCACATCTTGGGTAACAACTTCCATGGAATCTGGTTTCAGGGTGTTATCGTCAGATAATGTGCTCTTCAACTTAAATGCAACAAGTAAGCCTTTTGGGTAGCTGTTACCAACATAAAATAAGAGATATCATTCACATTAACGTTGACAACAAAAGCTCAAATATAATTTTACTGCTTACTCGTCTTCCTGAGAAGCTTTTTTACGATCAGGACGATTATTCTCAGCTTCTTCCTCCTTTGTTCTCTGCTCATCAAATTCTTTCCTAAATTGGTAAGTAAAATGAAAAACGATGAGTAACTCAGAATAAACCAACTGCAGGCACCAAAATCCAAAGCCATCATATGTACAGAACATCCAGTAATCAACTTGACAGAGAATTCACTATAGAGGTGACAAGTTCAACTGGTGTGCTTATAAATGGCCTTATTCAGGTAATGATTTCTCTCTATAATACCAAATGCTTCAAATTTTACCCACGATGTACCTTCAATTCATTTGAATAATCTTATTTCAAAAAGCTTTAATTTTTATTCATAGAAGAATTTTTGTAATCACAGTTGCATGCTATTATTTTTTAGAGAATCAATACATTTTAAACAAAGTGTTACCAGAACCAAAAGTAACATTTGTTGGCCTGATAACAATCCCCACCCAATCCAACTCTGATGAATCCCTTCCATAAAGTTAACTTCCATATATCCTCCTAAGGTAAGAAAACATCACAAAATTGCACAATTTTTGCTTACTTAGGTTTTAGTTCCAACTCAGCACCTCTAAAAACCAAGCTTTGTGTCAAAATGTGTGTGGCCTCCTCCTCAGATGAGAACTCAACAAGGGCAGTACCACATAAAACTCTCTTATCCCCAACATGACGAGGCAACCTCACACTATTAACCTGCAGTTGCAAAAAGAAATACTCGATATTCTTCAGTAAGAGAACATACTTTCCAATGACACTTGTAAACATTTAGCAACAAAATCCCTTCTCACTACTATTGTAGTAAAGCATCAATATCAACTAAACATATTGCAAAAACACTAACATGTGGTGTCTGCTTACCCCTTCAGTCAAACAACAAAAACTTTCACATTCACAAAAATCATTATGCAATGTTGGTTGGTTCCCACAATTTAGTTATAGTTCATACCATACCAGGAAGAGAAAAAGATGCATGAATTCATCAAAAACATGCACAGCAGGCAGAAAATCAAGAAACCAGGAGTGTACTACCTTGGCAGATTGTGCAAAGAAGGCTTCCACCTCCTCTAGCTTTATATCATACTGAAATGGTGATGCAGCAACTGTTCTACTATCTAACTGCTCAATTGCCTCTTCTGGTTTTAGGAGTTCTGTTGTCCTTCCAACCTTCTTCCCTGAAATTATACGAAACTGTCAGTGTTCAGTATTAAAAAATAGCATTTAAGAAACAGCCGTTTGAGGAAAGTCACCATCTTCTGAAATTTTTAGAGTAGTTGATTTAGCCTTTAGTGACTCAGCCACAGCCTGCACTGTATCATCCGAAACATCTTCCGCTTTTATATCCCCCAATCCCAGATGACCTCTCATCCGAGAAAAAGAGCAAATCAATGCCAAGCTTACCACTGTACTTTAAGTTAAGAAATTCCAATCACATAGGATAACATTTTTGCAGTCTTACTTCCTTCCCACCAAACCCCAAAACAAGAATCCACAAGAAATCTAAGTGTTCCGACTCACAAACACTCCAAAACCTTAATACAGCATAAAGTATAATAATACTTGTGCTTTGACATAAAAAAGCTTCCAAATTTACCACACTGAAATGAATATCGACAAACCATAGATACTTATATTTCAATACCATCAAACCGGATGTAAAACTACTCACTTTGAGCTTCAGAAACTGATAAAGATTTACACTTTACATGAAAAAAACACCCAACCACAGCAAACCCATCTCTGTTTTCCCATAAAAAAGATGTAGTGAGAAAGTATATTGATTGAAAAAAAGGATACGGCCATCTTCACTCTCAGCAATGGAGTTGCGAAGAAAGTTGTCTCTGGGAAGGTTACTATCACTGAAATAGAACTCAACCTGCAATGGAAGTGTTATGAACAATATATAGAACGAATAGAGACATGATGAATCTAATTCTAACTTGTAAGAAATATCTTTGGACCTGACGAACGATCTTCTTGACGGTTTCTTCATCCAGTTGAGTTGACACCATCTTTGAGATCAGAAAGTGAGAGACAAGAGAGAGAGAGAGAGAGGCAGAGAGAAAAGGGGGAGATCGGTTTTAGGGTTTTGATGTGTCGACGGAGGGTTTATGGAGGTTATATGCTCCGTCATAATGCAAAACAAGACCTCCAATTTTAACGGCTTTGACATTATAGTCCGTCGGGTTTCTCTTTCCTCCGCTTTTTATCCTGAAGAATTAAACCCAAAAACCGAACCAAATAAGTTTATTCAGATCGGATTAATCGGTAGTCGGGTTGGCTCTTGATATAATTTTCAACCATGTATCAAGGACTAATTACCAAACTGTTTATAACACGATTAAGCTTGTTTAATAAAAAATATATCTTTGACTTTTTCAAATTTTGAAAATAATTAAAATTAGAAGGCTAAATTCTATTATTTCACATTCTTGGTTCAAAATAATATATATAAAAATTATATGCATAATATTTAAATAGTTAAACAAGCATTTTACATGTTTAATACGTGAGTTCTACATGTAATATCTAACTTGTTAAACACGTAAATACATGTTTCATCCACCCAATAATGTATGTATGCTCTTGAAAACACTTATGATTAGCATGTAGCTTAAAATATCACCTTCAATACATTCATTAAAGACATGGTCGTGAACAATGTGGAAAGTTTATTAGCATTTCATTACTTGTCACAATACCCAATGTGATAAAATTGATAATCAGTAATTAAAGTTAATACAATCACCTTCGATACATTCATACAAACATCATAACTTGCATTCAAACAAAAAGTATATTGTTTCTCTTATGAAGTTCAAACAACAATTGCATTACTTACGAACAAATAATGTTTCGGACCATCACAAATTAACAAATGACTTTAAGTTTCAAATCAAAACGTTTTAGTACAAAAGACAATAAACTAAATAGGTTAAAAAAGTCTTCACTCATGTTTCTCGTCCATTTCAAATGTTAAATAAAGACAAATAAAATAAGTGTTAGAGTTATTAAATAAAACGTATATAAACATTAACATATGATTAATAACAAAAATACCTCTATCAATTTCCTGAATTATGTCCGAGTCCTCTTCACTGATTAGTTTCTTGTTTGAAGTTGAACCATCCCGAAGAGCTAGTCTTAAGTCCATATTAAACTCTCAACAATTTTAGGAATTTAAGAACTCCTAAATGAATTCCAAACCCTTATGCTTGTGCTAAAAACTTATTCAGAAGCAACAGTTGACACGAGAATGGCGAATAAGTCTCTAGCCACTAAAGATAGAATGGGCAATTGTGGGCTATAACTTTACACCATTCGAACACATTAGGTATCTCTGAATCCTCTTCAACATTTTCTTTTAAAAATTTATCTAACCTAGCAACATATTTAACTTTATGATTTTTTCATCTTTTCTCTTAGCTTGTTTTCTGAATTGAGGTTTTGATGTCATATCTTCTAGGTTTTGGCATTTTCCTAATACCAAATAAGTTGAAGACTCGAATGTACTATAGCTCGGGGAGTGAATTCTGACATACTCATTGTATAATTCAGATAAAGAATCCATAATGATTTTTAAATTCATCTTCACTACGTCTTTCCTAAAATGATCAACTAATAAAGTATCTAAATACTTTTCTTTGTTCCTAGGGTCTAGAATCAAAGCAAAGTATAGCAACAAATTCATCTTATGTATGTGTTGGATCAAGTAAGGCTGGTGCAACCAAAACTAACACTTAGACAATTTTGGATACAACTAATAAAGGACTTCCGAAGACAATATCAACACTTCCGAAGACAAAAGCTAAACTTCCGTAGTCAAGTCTGAAGGAACTTCCAAAGACAAACTTCAGCTTCCGAAGACAAACTTCAGCTTCCGAATACAAAGTCTCTAACCTTCCAAAGTTCAACACTTAGAAGAATTAAATGCTACAACTTCCAAAGTACGAAGTCCAAAGGAAGCCTCGAAAGAAGTAGCTACTTCTGAAGTATAAGTGGCTTTGGAAGAACTTGTTCTTCCGAAGCCAGTTAACCTTCGGAAGTACCTACTATGAACTAGTGGACATAAATATGGTCTCTCTGACACTTCGCAGGAAATCTCTAAGATACTGCATGGTGCTTTCCCATGCCCATGTAGTTGACCATACTTAATCCAGTGTTTACCTTTTATTAGTTAGTACAGTTGCCAATTTTAGTTGGTGACAAAAAGTAAGTTATGGACATGTCATGACTACCAAATCTTAGATAAGACTTTATCTAATATACCTTAAACTTTGGCTTTGTAGTGTTTGCTTTAGTTTTAGGTTTCTAGCTGGTATCAAAGTATATCCGACTGTAGGTAGTAGTATATATAGTTTCTCAATGTAACTCATGTAATATGATTATAAGAGTTTTGTAATACTTTGAGTTGAGAAGTAATATATACAAGTATCTTGAAAATTACTCTCTTGTGTTTTGCTTGATTACTTAGTATATTATCATCAACTCTTAGAAGTATTATGTTTCATCACCAAACAAAGTGTTACTTAGTGACTTTGAGAGAACTAAGTTTGTGTTGAGTGTCAAAACCGATCCTGTAGTGTGTCACCAAAATACTTATCAAACTTGGCTTTCATTGCCATGGCATTCTGATAAAGACTAGGAGAGCTAGTAGCATTATCTAATAAGCTATGAATAGAATAGGTCTCTTTAATGCACGAATTTGATGTAACATAAAGTGTCTCGGACAACCTTAAAGTAACTTCATAAATGGTTATAGAAATGACATAAATCTTTAACATTTTGCCAATCGGAATGTGTAAGTACCCTAAACCTGGGTTACATGTTGATACATGTGTACCTTGATTCTGATCTTAATGTAATATGTCTATGTTGTCTTACACTTATGTAATAGTAGGGTACTTAATGAAATACAAATGCTTGGTTGTGTTTATAATGTTTAATATTTCATTAATATGTTGTTTAAAGCACATTGACTTGATTATATAGGTTTGTGATTGTTTGAATTGATATGCATAATGTTATAATAATGAATACATTCAAACTTGGTGAAGTGAAGTTCTCATGCGTCCAACTGGACCATGTGCCCCAACAGTGGTCATGCGTCCAAATGGCTATGCGACTGAGTGTCCATGCGCCTAAATAGTCCATATGCCTGAACAACTTCATGCGACTGACTCAGTCGCACGACTGAACACTTAGTCGTGCGAATAGATCAATCGCATGGCTCAATCGCACGAATGAACCATGCTAATGGTTCAGTCGCCCGAATGAGCAACCCTAACCTATAAATACCACCTAATTCGTGGAAAAACGAACGCATTCAATCCACTTCGACTCCAGACGTACCCTAGTCGTCCAGAAGCCTCTAATTTCGTACTCCAAGTTCATAGAACGCTATAGATCGATTCTTAATCGATTCTTGACGCTAGTTTCAATACATTATTGTTACTATGTGTGTTCTCACTGATTGGATCACCATCAAATAGGATTCCACACTATTTGGTTTGGTTTAACACGTTAATCAGTTGGTGTTTCGTTCAAATACCAGATCCCAACAAGTGGTATCAGAGCTTGGCTCTTGATTACGTGTTGATTCAATTGTTTTTGTTATAAAAGTTGTGTTTATTCACTCAAAACGCAATCCTTTTGTGTCAAACGGAGTTTTAGAAGTTTCCCGACCATAAAGTTTAGTTTTTCCGGCATACGGCTATTAGGGTTTGGTAAAATTCGAGTTTTTACGGCCAAAACAAGTTTAACCTACGAATTATCAAACTTCAGCAAGTTCAGTCGCACGATTGGCTTAATCACACGACTGAGTTCATTCGCATTCTCCAACCGCATGATTGGACTCATTCGTACCTTCATTCGTACGACTGAGACCTTCATTCGGACTGTTCAACCGCATTAGTTCATTCGGGCGACTGACTCATCTGCATTTGTTCAGTCGCACGATTAAACCATCCGCATTTGTTCAATCGCCCGAATAAGCCCAATCGCATACCTTCATTCGCATACATCAGCAGTTTGTTAAAACAGTAAAGTTAAGTGAAATGGAGGATCAGTTTTCGGCATACACAGCTAGTAGAGATACTCGTATTCAGAATCTACTGTTGTTAGAGAACGAAGTAGGAATACACAATAAACCCCCAAAGCTTATCACGTTAGACGACTACCCACAATGGAAGCAACGTTTTGAAATCTACTTAAATGGAGTAGATACAAACTTGTGGGAGACAATAGAGTTGGAGTACAACATGCCAGTAGGAGCTGACGGAGTAAAACTTACTCTAAGTGGCATGTCGGATGCACAGAAGGTAAAACACACCGCTAAGAAGAAAGTCTACGCTTTGCTCACTCAGTCTATTCCAAAGGATATCTTCCATCAGTATTCGGAGTACACTCAAGCAAAGAAACTATGGGATGCGTTGGAGAAGAGGTATGACGGAAATGCCTCTCAAGGCCATTAAGGCAAAAGCTTTGAAGAAGGATTTCGACAACTTCTCTTCAATGGGAAAGGAATGTCTGGATGATGTGATTGACAGATTCTACCACTTGATGAGTGAGATGCACACTCATGGAGTAATTACATCGATGGAGGATAAAGTATCCAACTTTGCAGATGGTTTACCGGAGAAATGGGCTTCCTTCATATCAAATCTCAGACAGAATGGGATGCTCTCGAAGTTAGATATCAATGACTTCATTCTTAAATTGAGGGAAGAGGAGCTTAGGATGAAGTACAGAGCCCAAAAGGCCAACTATGATCAGAATTCTGCACTCTACAATGCAACTCCTCCGGTCAAGACATCTGGAGCTCCACTACAACTGCCTTTGTCTCAAGCGCAACAATTCCAGCACAACCGTCGACATCAGGGTTCGAAACGTCAGGGTCGTCTAGCACGCAGTATATGATACCTGAAGTCAATGCAGCAAAACTGAAAACCGACAACTTCGAAAATATGACTGTGGAGGTGGCCAAAGAACACATGGACCTCTTAGCTGCGGTAGTTCACTCCTATGATGGACTAGTTGCTGGAAAGATAGGAAATTGTCACCTGGCAGATGAAGATTATGAACAGGTGGACGAAATGGAGTTGGAACGTATGGACATAATGGGGCTTTGGCAAGTGCTGTCCGACGAGCTAAAAAGTTTGTCAAAAGCAGAACTTGGTTGCTACCAAAGACACAACCTTTGGCTTCGATAAGTCAAAGGTTACTTGTTTCAATTGTGGTGAGAAGGGACACTTCAAGCGGAGTGTGTAAAGCCAAAGAAGACTGGGAATGGTAATCCCTTCTCGTCATTCAATCATCAGGACAAAGCCACATCTAGCAGTTCTACTTCATCAAGTAAGGACCCCAAAGCCTTGACTACTAATGAGGATGAAGGATAGGACTGGAGCTTTCAGTTTGTATCACCGGGAGAGTCCAACATAGCGAATGTGGAGGACATTGATGACGATTCTTCTAGTGAGGGGGACATAGCAGTAGAGCTTGCGATGTCAAATTCTGAAGACACTGCACCTGTGGTCAACCATTTGCCTGAAGAAGAAAAATCTGCATCAATGTCAGAATCACCAGAACCAGAATCAATAGATTTTGTACTCATGGCTGACTCATCTTCAATATCTCAGGTAAGTACTACTGACCAATTGTTTAATAATATGCTTGTTTAGATTGTAATAAATTTAGAGAAAGTATAGATTTAAAATTTGCTAGATTATTAGATCATAATGATAACCTAGTAAAGGACCTGGAATTGTGCACTGAGGCAAATAGAGTGTTAAAACAAAACGAGCACAGTTATAAGGAAAAGATAGACCTATTGAATAAACAACTTAGGGAAACAGAGGTAGTGGCCTTAACCAAGCAAATGACATTAGGTACTATCTGAACTCCCTAGAGGACACTAAGAAGCAAAAGGCTGTTTTAGAAGTAGAAGCCAACTCGTTAAAACAGAAACTGCATAGCTGGACAAGCTCATCACACATTGTCCAGCACTTAGTGAGAGAGAGAAACAATAGGGAGGGGCTGGGATACAAAGTGGTTCCACCACCACATGATACCTTGATGAACACCAAAAGTAAACCTATTAACAATAACCCCATCAAGAATCACGTGGTGTCCACTCCTCTTGTTAGTGATCTAGATTCAGTAAGTAAATCAAATGAATCTGACTCTAAACAAAAGGAGGCCACTTCAAAGGAAAAAGGGAAAATGCCTTGTATTGACCTGGAAAAAGAGTTTGAAAAGGTTAATTTAAAGTCTGGGTCAAACCAAGTCAAACAAGAACCCAAAAAGCCTATAAAACCTAATCAATCATGGGTTTCATGTCAAAGTCAAGGTAAACAAGAAATAAAAGATGTAAAACCAGGTAAAGCAATTAAATTTGTAAAACCAAATCATACATATAATAAAGAAGTGTCTCAATCCAAACATAATAAGGTCAACTGTGTAACTTTTACATCTCCATCAAAACAAATAAACCATAAAGTTGAAAGCAGATCCTGCTATAATTATGGAGAGTATGGTCACGTAGCGTCTCAGTGTCCTTATTATCAGACACCGAGGAGGAAAATAGAACTTCCAGAATCTACACCTAGATCTTTTAAGAGGAACTCTATGACGCCTCCAAAAAGGTCTAGTGAACCCAAAGTTCAATCCATCAACCAGTCTTCTGTCTATCACAAACAGACCTTACACAGAACTATAAGCTTCCCTCAATCTCAAATGGTCAATGGGTTGAATTTATGATGTGTGATGCCTCAGGGAAACCCAAGCCAGTGAAGGCTTGGGTTCCTAACATGAACTAATGTTTTCATTGAATGTGCAGGGTGTTCACTATAGTGCTGAGACTAATACGTGGATTGTAGATAGCGGAGCATCCAGGCACATGACAGGGAACAGAGCTCTCTTATCAAATGTCAGACAAATTAAAGGAGGGCATGTTTCATTTGCTAGAAACAAAGGCGGGTACATCACAACCCAAGGAGAAGTGGGAAATGAGAAAGTTAAGTTTGATAAGGTAAATTACGTTTAACAATTACAAAATAACTTGCTTTCAGTCTCTCAATTTGTGATAAAGGATTCAAGGTAGTCTTTGACAACAAGAAGTGCTACGTTCTAAAGAAGGACTATGTGATCCGGAGGACCAAATCCTAATGTCAGCTTCAAGATATAATGATCTTTATGTCTTGGATCTCTCAAAGGCCTCCACAACGGATCATGAAGTCAAATGCTTCTCATCCAAAGCTACTGAGAAGGACTCTATCTCCTGGCATAGGAGAATAGGACACATAAATCCAAGGAAAATAAATCACTTGATCCAGAATGATCTTGTGAGAGGAGTAAATGTCAAAAACTTCCAACTCCCAGATTTCTATGTTGCATGCAAAAAGGGCAAACAGATGAAGAAGTCTCATAAGGAAAAGAAAGTTCATTCTATAGAACTTCCTCTGGAGCTCCTTCACATGGATCTGTTTGGTCTAGTCAGTACAAGAAGCATTGCAGGCGACTTGTATTGCTATGTAGTTACTGATGACTACTCAAGGTTCTCTTGGGTAATGTTTCTGAAATCCAAATCAGAAACATTTGAATCCTTCAAGGAATTGGTAACGACACTGGAATCCCTATACAAGCTGAAGGTACGACAGGTACGCTTAGACAACAGAACCGAGTTCAAGAATTAGAGGATGGAAGACTATTGCAAGGAAAAGGGAATTGTGCATCAATTTACCTCGGCCTACACCCCTCAAATGAACGGAGTTGCTGAACAGAAGAACCGTAACTTGATAGAGACGGCATGGACTATGCTGGCAGACTCGAAACTGCCTATCCAATTCTGGAATGAAGTAGTGGAAAATGCATGTTATACGCTTAATCAAGTTCTGGTAGTGAAACACCATGGAAAAACATGCTACGAGTTATTACAGCGATGTAAACCTAACTTAGAATATCTCGAGCCGTTTGGTGCCCTGTGCACCCTGCTGAAGAAGACTTGGGAGGGAAAATTCAGTGAAAAGGTTAATGAAGGGATCTTTCTAGGATACAACATACCGAACAAGAGAGTTTACAACAACTCAATAGGTCAGGTAGAGGTGTGGTGTAACGTTGATGTTCAGAGATATATCACACCGCCTGCTGGAAAAGGGCCTGCTTACTTCTTCGACTATGATGGATTCTTCAAGTCCTTCAACATACCTCTCTCTTCTTCAGAAGACGAGTTGGCAAACAAGATGATGTACGATGTCTTGAACACTCTGTCTCAAGATTCAGCAAGTCAATCTCTTACCAACTCAGGGGGAGCAATTGAAGTAAGTGACTCTTCCTCTGATGAAGAAAATGAAGAAGTGATCAGATCAACCAGGATGTACAGGTTTCGACTACCAAAATTCCACAAGCATCTGCTAGTGATGCTTCTGAACCTTCGGAACCTCAGACTCTGACTGCCTCAGATCCAGAACCAAATGTTCATAATCTTGACTCTAAGATGGTTGTTCTGACTACTCCTGGATCACATCTAAACGTCTATCATCCTTTGGATAATATTATAGGAGATATGAGATCAGGTGTTCAGACTAGAAATCAATTGTACTCAGCTGATTATGCCTCTGTGATGGAAAAGGGATACCTTCACGACGGTGCCTACCGCTGCTTTGTGTCTCAGTTTGAGCCAAAGTATGTTAGTGAAGCACTAAATGATGAGGCTTGGGTGAGTGCCATGCAGGAAGAACTTCTACAGTTTAAGAAGTTAGGTGTATGGACACTAGTGGATAGGCCCAAAGGAGCTAAAGTCATTGGCACCAAATGGGTCTTGAAATGCAAGAAGGATGATCAGGGAGTGATCATCAGAAACAAGGCTCGGCTTGTTGTTCAGGGTTTTCGACAAGTTGAGGGTATCGACTACAATGAAGTATTTGCACCAGTGGCAAGGATGGAAGCCATCCGCATCTTCCTTACCTATGCATCTTATATGAAAATCAAAGTTTATCAACTAGATGTTAAGAGTGCATTTCTTCATGGTGAGATCCGAGAAACAGTGTATGTCAGTCAACCCGAGAGATTTGAGGACCCATATCATCGGGACAGAGTTTACAAACTCGACAAGGCGTTATATGGTCTTCATCAAGCTCCACGGGCCTGGTATGAGAAACTCTCGACTCATCTTGTGAAACACGGTTTTCGCAGGGGAGTGATTGACTGTACATTGTTTATCAAAGAAAAAGATTGAGACTTACTGCTAGTACTGATCTATGTAGATGACATAATCTTCGGTTCAAAGAACGAAGAATTATGCAAAAAGTTTGAAGCAGTAATGAAGGCAGAGTTTGAGATAAGTGCAATAGGAGAGATGAAGGTCTTTCTCGGGTTACAGGTGGATCAGACACCAAATGGGATCTTCCTACATCAAACCAAGTATGTAGGTGACATTCTCAGTCGGTTTGACATGGAGAATGCTTCCACAGTTGGCACGCCTCTGGCTACAAACCATGATGTAGCACCCGACGAGAATGGGGATCTGGTAGATGCCACTATGTACCGAGGGATGATCGGATCTCTCATGTATCTTACTGCCTCACGACCTGATATCATGTATGCTACATGTTTATGATCACGATATCAGGCAAAGCCTAAGGTGAACCACCTAATTGGGGTCAAAAGGATCTTTCGTTATCTGAAGGGTACGCCCACTCTCGGGTTGTTGTATCCTCATGATGATGACTTTGAGCTTACCGCATATAGTGACTCGGACTATGGCGGCTGCAAGATGAACTACAAGTCTACATCAGCAGGGTGTCAGTTCTTTGGGAGAAGATTAGTAACCTGGCAGTGTAAGAAGTAGACCTCGGTTGCATTATCAACCTGTGAAGCCGAATACGTTGTTGTTGCAAGCTGCTGTTCTCAAATCATATGGATTCAACAGCAAATGCGGGATTGCAATTTGAATTTCTCTTCTACTCCTATCTTTGTTGATAACTCTGCTGTGATTGCAGTCACTAAAAACCCGGTCCAACATCCAAGACCAAACATATTGGTATTAAATATCACTTTATTCGTGATTGCTTTGAAAAGAACTTAATCGATGTGGTTAAAATAAATACAGATTTTCAACGTGCTGACCTCTATACAAAGGCATTTGATAAACCACGTTTTTTTATATTTGTTAGAGGTCAACCGGGTTAAAAAGAAAAATGAGGTCATACCTGAAAATGACCATGTATAGTCCGATGCGTCGTGTCTAGTCTTTTTATTTTTTAATTTTTAATTTTATTTTATTCTCTTGTTTTATTTAATTTCAATTAGCATAATTACAATGGTGTCTTTCCTTGCCTATTAAAATCCTAAAATGCTAATTCATAGTGGTTTTATAATTTTAGGGGGAGAATAGGCCTAGGAAATATTTAAAAAAAAACGAGGGAAAAGGAGAGACAAGCTTAAAATAAATAAGATCGTATGTGTGATACCGATTTAATCTTTGGAATATGATAGTACACAGGTACAAACCATTTGGACTTTAAAATTCAAAATTGAAAAAGATGCAAAGCTCAAGTATAAGTCTGTGTAGTCTAAGCAATATAAAAGGAAATATAATAGATAAGCTAGCTACTACTAAGGTAACACAACGAAAGTAGACCTAGAGGTTGCTAGACCACAAATGATATGTCGGTAGATTCAACACAATAGATGAATAGACCTATTTGGTGATCTCAAGATTAAACTAAAATATTTGACTAGTTGTGGGTAACACATTATCCCTGGTGAACACAATCAACAAGATTTCAATATGGGGTGACGAGTAAAATAAACGCCACAAAAGTGTGCGTAAGACCAAAGCATGAGCAAAAGCACATGAAAAATGAAAATACAGTCAAACTGATGACCGATGTTGTTAGTGAGATCTATGAAAAAAGAATAAAAATTTGCTCAAACAAGAAGATAGGTTATGTGCCTCTCTGCTGTGCGGTGGCACTGACCTGAGGATAAGCATAACCTATATATTCTAGAACTCATTGTTGTTTGCCGCCTCTCTGCTGTGCGGTGGCACTAACCTGAGGATTGGCTTCTCTTTGAAAGTTCTATGAATAGTCTCTTCTTGAATACTACCCTGAGACCGCTCAAAATCTCCTGAGGAATGTTGATTACCATATAAGTGTGGGATCCACAAATGCTCGTTGAAATAAACAAACCTAAAACTATCACCAAACTATGTTGAAAGTCTGCATGGATTTAAGAGGTCAAGTATACTGACAATCACTGTGGCTACAATTCTTGAAAGTTCAAATCAGTGTGGGGACCTAATAGTACTAGTATGATTTCTTAAATTTGCTAAATGACTCTAGATGAAAAACAAGAATAGAGCATCAAAGGTCTTAGCTAACTTGTCCCAAGTGATTTGAATATCTTGTCTGATTCCAAATTGAACTGGTCTACGTATGGTTTAAATGAATTGAAGCTGCTTTTTTAGAAAAATGATTCTATAGATTTACATCTTAGGAATTAATCCTCACAAAAACACAAAAAACATATCTTAGTGTAATTTTCAGTGTTATTTCTTTTATGTAAGTACAAAGTTAGTCTGTTTCAGTTTTGTGTAGTATCGGACTATGTCATGGAAGTTGATAAGGGACCTTATCATTTAAAAAAAGTCAAGTCTGAGGTGACCAAAAATGCTGTCAAACAAAAAAATTGGGTCACATCTTAGGCAACAAAGTGTTTAAAAGGATCACGTCTGAGGTGATCAAAAGCTTTTCAAGTTTAAAATGATCATGTCTGAGATGATCAAATGTTCATAATGTTAGTTCAATAGTTTAAAAGGGATTAAATGTCAAGTGGTCATAAAGTCAAATTCATGATTCTGACCCATTCGCACGAATGGACCACACTCATGCACTAAACACCCGAATGGACATGAAAATGAACCATTCACCCGAATGGCTTATCAGAATGACCCATTCGACCGAATGTTAGTGTGCGAATGAGTCAGTCGGCTGACTGAACTCCAGTCGGCCGACTGAATGTGATCGACTGAGCCAATCGCACGACAGAAGTCCAATCGCCCGAATGAATAGAGCGAATGGGTCCAGTCGACCGATTGAAATCAGATTTAGTATAAATAGGGCCACAGTCGATCGCATTAGGCTCATCACCCCCTAATCGCCCTTATTTCGCATAGACTACTGTTACCCTGCCAAAAATTCCTTAGATCGAGTTTTCTGTCTCCTATTGACATTCTGACAATTGTGGATTGATATACAGGTACAATGCACATATATCACACTGAAATCTGACAAGTGGTGACCTAATTTAAGATTCTTGACCCAAACAAGAACCGAAACCATTAAATGAACTAATAACCTACTGAAGTTGAGTAAAATGTTAAAACCAATGTTATTAGGTCATTAGTTAAGAGATTGCGAGTCTAAAGAACCATTAAACAACATTTAATTGATGAATTGATAAAGATTCGAACCTCAGTCGACCGAACAATGGGTCATGCGACTGGTCGTCTGGATGAACTTCAATCGCATGATTGAGCTGGCCGAATGGGTCAATCGACCGAATGTATCATATGAATGAGCTCAGTCGGCCGACTGAGCCAATCGCAAGCTCAGCCAACCGATTGAACTCAGTCACCTGTTCATTCACCCGAATGAGTCCAGTTGTATGATAGGACAACCGACTGAACACAGTCGCATAATTTATTCGCATGAATGAATCAGAATGAATTCAATCAAGCTACTTAGAACTGATTTGTGGTATGTGATTATCTAATGTTTATGTATCTTGTGTTTCAGATCTATGGTGATAGATGGTCTATCAACCCTAAGCACAATATATGTGCTCAATTAGACCATACTACTCGGAATGGTGCCGAGTTTACTGAGATCATCACTTTTCTCAAGCGATCAAGGATCCACAAGGCCATCTCTACTCCATGCACACCCTACAGGTCTTTACATCAGGCATTCTGGGAGAATGCATCTGTTGATCGTTCACATGAGCCGTACAACATACAGAGTTCTATCTATGGCATGGATATAGAGGTTACTGCTGCAGACATTCAGAGGGTACTTGAGCTGGGTGACGACACTAATCACCCCACCAGACTTCACCCACTGACTGTGAGAGGATGTTTTCTGAGGATTAAGTACGCTGGGGACATCAACTCAGGTGTGCTCAACAAGAGCAACCTGTGCCCCCAGTACAAGTACTTGGCACATGTCATTCTGAAGTGCGTAGCTTCCAGAAGGGGCGGGTTTGATGATCTGTCAGACCAGATACAGAATGCCTGCGTGGCACTGGTGCTGAACTACCCCTTCAGCTTCTATAGCATGATCTTCTCTTACCTCGTGGAGAATCTGGAGGCAAAGGGAAAAGAGGGTTTCTGTATGTACCCAAGGTTCCTCCAGATGATCTTTGACGAGAAGTTGCCTTCTCTTCCAAATGAGCGCCACGATGCTGTGGCTTTAGAGATCATGGATGATACGACTCTAGGTCATATAAGAGTTTACCGGGTAAGCAGGTAAAGCCCCGGTAAAGAGACTGATAGGCCATCTGGCCAATGAGAGTTACGTGGCGCCAGGCAGACGTAAGTGGCATCACATAGACAGCGACTCAGATGACGAGCAGCTACAACTCCCAGAGCACGACTCTGATGATGATGATGATAGCGGGGAGGTTGGAGATACATTGCCTACTCAACCAAGGGGCCCCACTACTGATATTACATCTCCAGCTTCTGCCCCCACTGAAGTTAGAGCTGAGACTGCTGGTTTCCACCAGAGTTTCATACCTGGTAAGGAGGAAGAGGAGTCGGATGAGGAGCCACTAACCCAGACTGTGGGAAGTAAAGTTGTTCCCATAGAACAGGGGCTCCGGGCGGTTGGTGGACGCCTCGGCGGATCGAGAGAGACAGCTGCTGACCCTACATATGCTCCCGATCAGCCGAGCCGTGTTCTAGGGGGAGCATCCTCCTCGACAGGATCGAGGAAGAAGAGGATGGCTCAGCCCCACGACATGAAGAAGAAAAAGCGAAGACTCACCTTCATCACTCCAACTAGCACCACTACATCCACCACCACTGCATCTACCACGACCACTCTACCTACCACCACAACCGCCATCCCTACCACCATTCCCCTTCATACCACTACCACCCTTCCATCCACCATCACATCATTCACACCACCACCACCACCACCATCATCTATACCACCTCCAATCTTCACCACTGTCACCACCACCACTAGCCATCCTGCAGTAACATCTTCTTTCTCTCCATATCCATCAGGATCACCTTTACCTCCCAGTGGGGTAGAGGAACAACTCTCAGCACTTAACCGAATGGTGCTGAGGTTGTTAGCTGCAGATGAAGAGAAGACCAATCAGATACGACAGCTGGTAGACCTGACCACTGTCCAATCTCAGCAGCTTTCTCATCAGGCTTGATTGATCGATGGGCAGGCGCATCGGATGTCTCAGCTCCAGGAGCAACACCCCAAAAGGATTGAGGAGCTGGAGGCTGCAAACAAATCTCTGCAGTTAAAGCTCAAGGGTCTAAAGAAAAGCCCTTAAAGATAGGAGAAGGTGATGGAGATGATGATGTTGATGATGATAGTGATGATGATGATGATGGTGATGATCACTATGGTGATATTGATGTTAGTGATGATGATGATGATGACTCTTTAGCTGCGGGTGCCACATCAACGAGCGAAAGGAGGACCAAACGAACTCAAGATCTGAGTGCCTCCACATCCAACCCGGCAGCAGAAGAGCCGATGATCCAGGACAAGAGTAATGCTTAGATGTTTTATTGTTATTTAAAATCTTTTGTATTTGGATCATGTATAAAATTAATGAAATGCATGTTTATATGTAATATAAATAGTTATGACTTGATTATTATGGTTATGTCTTGATTGTTAACTAATGATTGATGTATTACATGGTTAAATCAAGCAGATCCAAATTATCAAAGGGATGAACATGATATTGCTCCCCTCCAACAGATCAAGACTCAACTAACCATGGTTCTTGATCTGCAAGGGATTGTCAGAAGATTAGTGAGTTACACCCCTGAAGAAGGGGAAATAATTCATGATCTTACTAATGAGAAACTGGCAGAAATGTTCAAGCTCAATCCCGATGAGATTGTAAAAGACGCTCCAACTATTGAAGGAGACAGTGACGACGACCTGAAAGACATCGATGAGATAGAGATCGAGGATGTCACAGCAGACCACTATCCAGAGTATGCTAACAAAGAGGGAAATGTGGTCCCCAATCTGGGTGATTCCCTGGTTAGTGATACATTTGATATATTGGATCAGATGGAGCAAGAGACTGAGAAGGTTGAAGAACAAGCCCAAGCCTCAAACGCCAATGTTGATATCAGAAAGGCTGAATGGGCTGCGTGTTTTGAGGAGATTCGAGCACAACGCTTTGCTCCTAAACTGAATGTCTACACCAAGCTCTACAAAGTGAAGAAACATCACAAGGTGTCAGGCAAGATTATCGCGTGGGCTCATTTTGATGATCTTAATGTATACGCGGTAAAGAGAGAGATATGTATCGAGTACTTTAGATTCCCGCATGATCTAAAGTCTCTACCTGGTTTTGAGCTCAACCAGCTGGCTAAACTGAAGATGTTATATGCTAACCCGAGGAAAATGTTAGGCTGGTTTGAGGCTGCCTTAAAGAAAGAGTACCACACCAGGTGGGTCAACTTCAAACCTCAACAACCTACAAGGTATATTAGACGTTCTGAAGTTGATCCTATAACTGGTAAGCCCAAGATAGTGCTGAAGTGGAGTCCCCCAAGAACAATGTCAAGAATCCCTCTTAGGGAAATGCCACAGGACTTCACTCCACACTTTAAGTGGTGGTACTATGATTGGAGAACAGGGGAGGCAGTCATAGTTCTGAACAAAACGAGCAGGATGGATACTATTAGGGTATTTGACCCAATGTGGCTTACAAACTTGTCAGCTACAGATGTCTACACACTATAAAGTGGCCACTGTTTTATGGCACGTAGGATATTGTACAAGCCCTCCAATTCCAAAATGTGATACAGCTCTGCTTTGCATTTGAAATACATGCAGGAGTCACTAGAGAGGAGAAGTACAAGAAGTATGAGGAGGTTATGAAGAAGGTAAGACAATAGATGAATCTAGGTCCAAGGGGGAGTTTGTTGATACATGTGTACCTTGATTCTGATCTTAATGTAATATGTCTATGTTGTCTTACACTTATGTAATAGTTGGGTACTTAATGAAATACAAATGTTTGGTTGTGTTTATAATGTTTAATATTTCATTAATGAGTTGTTTAAAGCACATTGACTTGATTATATAGGTTTGTGATTGTTTGAATTGATATGCATAATGTTATAATAATGAATACATTCAAACTTGGTGAAATGAAGTTCTCATGCGTCCGACTGGACCATGCGCTCCAACAGTGGTCATGCATCCGAATGGCCATGCGACTGAGTGTCCATGCGCCTAAATAGTCCATACGCCTGAACAACTTCATGGGACTGACTCAGTCGCACGACTGAACACTCAATCGTGCGAATGGATCAACCGCATGGCTCAATCGCACGAATGAACCATGCTAATGTTTCAGTCGCCCGAATGAGTAACCCTAACCTATAAATACCACCTAATTCGTGGAAAAACGAAAGCATTCAATCCACTTCGACTCCAGACGTACCCTAGCGTCCAGAAGCCTCTAATTTCGTACTCCAAGTTCATAGAACACTGTAGATCGATTCCTAATCGATTCTTGACGCTAGTTTCAATACATTATTGTTATTACATGCATTCTCACTGATTGGATCGCCAATCAAATAGGATTCCACACTATTTGGTTTGGTTTAACATGTTAATCAGTTGGTGTTTCGTTCAAATACCAGATCCCAACATTACCAAGGTTGGAACTTGTAACACCCGGTTATTTTTCAGAGTCAAAAAAAGAAGAATAAAGTGAAGAATAAGAAAGAAAAGATATTTTACCCAAGTTAAGGGGTAAAAAGTGTCAAAAGAACAAAAAGGTTTGAAAGTGGGTGTAAAGTGGGCATGGCTGCCCACTCTCTTCTTACACACCCAAATCAATGGATTTTTAAGAGAGAGAGTAGCAGGAAGCAGCAAACTCTCGGTTTTAGAAAGAAGAACAAGAAAAAATTCAGATTCAAGGTAAGAATTCATGGTTTTATGGTGTTCTTAGCTGGTTACATCCTCGGTTGTGTGCTCATGTGTGTTGTGTGTGTTGGGTGTATGTTTTTAGTGGGTTTCTAGTGGTTGAACTCAATTGCAAACGAGTTTGGAAGAAGTCATACTCAAGAGCTGCAAATGTGAGTTCTAAAACCCCTCTTTTTACTTGTTTTAACTGATTTTAGGGCTGAAAATGCATGAATATATGTTTTTATAAAACTGGGTTTCATACCCGTATGTTGAATCTGTGTATGTTGTGGTTATGGTGTGATTTTGGCCTACGTTCATGCTTGATGTTGTTATGGTTGTGTTTCTAAGGCTTAGAATGCACGATTTAAGCTTAGAACATGGTAGATGGTGTTTGGGGACTGAATCTGATGTTAAGTGTGACTTGTGCTGCTCATGCGCCCAAACAGTAGTTCATACGCCTAAGTTTGGAAAAACTGCTTAAGTGTGAAAAATGCGGATGAACTAATGTGGATGAGTAAGAAATGCGGATGAGAAAGTCAATGCGGATGGGAAAGTCAATGCGGATGAGAAAGTCAATGCGTATAAGTTCATGCGACTGAACAAATGCGGATGAACAAAGTTAATGCGGATGAACAAATGCGGATGAGTAACTTCATGGGACTGAACACATGCGGATGAACAAAGTTAATGCAGATGAACAGATGCACATGAGTAAGTTCATGCGACTGAACAAATGCAGATGAACAAAGTTAATGCGGATGAGTAAGTTCATGCGACTGAACAAATGCGGATGAGTAAAGTCAATGCCGATGAACAAATGTGGATGAGTAAAAGAAATGCGGATGAACAAAAAGAAATGCGGATGAACAAAAAGGGAAATACGGATGAACACTTAGAATATTTTCTGACTTTTTGGGGAAAAGTGAAATATAGGCTTTGACTTGGGAGGTTCCCGGGGGCTATGTAAGTTGACTTTTTGAGGTCAAGTTGATGTGATGGGCATAGTATGATGATGTGATGTATGTGATGTATGGTTGATGCTTATTACATGATGATATGTATGATGTATGTTATGTATGTATGATGATGCCTTGTATGGCGATGTTTTGTGTTATTATGTTTATGTTCCTATTATGTATATCTATCTTTCCCGTGGCTTTACATGTTATAGTTGTGAAAGAAATGATAAAGTATTATGTAACGTAAAGTGAAAGATAATGAAAAGTGGAACATAGTGATAGAATGCATGCATTAATTAAAGATGGTATAGAAAGGCTTGCAAGCAATATGTACAAAGGTGCACGGCTCTAAAATGTCGTAACCTCAAATGCGTATGGTTTAGCTAACCCTTAAGGATACATGCAGGGGTTTTAGTTTTTATGACTGACCAATAGTGTGGTACATGCTTTATAGTGATTACTCATCTCGATGCTGGTGTCAGGCTATGTGCAGTGTGGAAGTCATTTATGATCTTCGGCCTAGTACCCGAGTTATGCATAATGTTGGGGGTGTAGTATACGGTGGTTTATAGTGATTACTCACCTCCGTGCTGGTGCCAGGCTATGTGCAGTGTGGAAGTCATTTATAATCTTCAGCCCAGTACCCGAGTTATGCATAATGTTGGGGGTGTAGTATACGGTGGTTTATAGTGATTACTCACCTTGGTTCTGGTGCCAGGCTATGTGTAGTGTGGAAGTCATTTATGATCTTCGGCCCAGTACCCGAGTTATGCATAACGTTGGGGTGTAGTATATAGTTGGGATCTTTGTCGCTTACCCCGGTGCTGGTGCCAGGCTATGTGCAGTATGGAATCATTTATGAACTTCGGCCCAGTACCCCATTTGTTTGGGGCATAGCTGATGACACTGATCCAGATAGTGATAAAGAATGTGATAAAGAAGGGAAGGGTTAAAGAAAATATGTGGTGAACAGTAAAGGAAGATAATAATGATATTATCTATGTGTACGTATGATGTGTGATCATATGCAAAAGTAAAGAACGGTTTTAATGAAAGTAAAGTATGTTTTATTATAAAACTAGAACTCACTCAGCAATACTAACTTTTTATGCATTTTCCAGTTGGCAGGTAAAGTTGTTGAGGATGACACAGGGCAGCTACTCAGCTCTTTTGGATGGCATCCAGATTTATAATGCTTTTGTGTTGAAATGCAACATGTATTTTGGAATTTGATAACAATGTATTATTTTGCAAAAGCTTTTGTTATGCAATGAAAATGTTGTTTTTAAATGTTTTCGCTACAATGTTTTTATTTCAAGTTAATGTAATTATATGTTTTATGAGCAATGATTGGCTAGCTGTAAGCGTCCTGAGAACGGGGCCTTACAGAACTAAAGTCGGATTCTTCAAGATCATATCATTACAAAAGTTTTTTCATAAGCTTGCCACTTCTAACACGAGGTAAGTAGAATTCCATATGTTTGGAACATCTCTAATTGCCTAATCCACTTAACCACCATTGAATTTTTTCAATCGACTTATCAACCTTTTTAATTCCATCTTGGACCACTAAGTTTAAAATGTGTGCAACACATCTAATATGTGTCCATTTACCGGTTAAAAGACACTTGTTGGAACCTCCAATAATAGTTAGCAGTACTGAACAAGACCCTTTTTAAAACTCAATCAGGTAATTTTCCATTACTACCAAACTCCGTCAGTTCTGTTAGTCTTGCATACACGTATCATGTGCACACACTAGTTGTTGGTGAACGTTGGTGACTTAATAACAATTATTTATGATAAACAAATAATAATCTAATTGTAATGTCAGTTATTAGTTCATGGTTATGTAATTTGTGAATTTTAAGTATTATTTGTGAGTTTTATTTGATAACGAGTTTACGTGTAATACACACACACACACACACACACACACACACACACACATATATATATATATACATACACACACACACACACTTATATATATATATAAGTGTGTGTGTGTTGTATATATATGTATGTATGTATTTCATGAGTTTTTATTAGTTGAAAAAAATTTATGATTATTATTATTGATCAATAATACTTATAGTTTGTAGTTAAAATTATTAAAAAATGCTAAAGAGATTAACTTTTACAAAGATTGATTAAAAGAGGGTTTATATGGAAAAATCTATTTTTGTAAAGTTGAAAAACAATCCCAACCCTAGCCAAAACCCCATTCGACCGCAAACATCCCCAAACACCTAATTATTTTCGAAATTGAGCAAGAACAAACACATACAAGTTGATTTTGATTAGTTCCAAGTGATTGCAAGGTGTTAGCAAGTCCAATTCTTAATTTCTACATGTTTAAAGGTAAGTTTTATCAAGTTTCTTATGGTTTGGATCCTTGATGAACCCTAATTCGAAAATTATGAATGAAAGGTTGAATTAATGATTGTTAGATAATAGTATGTTGTTAGTTATGATGTATGAATTTTGGATTATGAAAGAAATCCATGAATTGATCATGTATTTATACATTGCCTAAAGTAGAAACTTTTTCTTCTTGGAATTCATGGTTTGATCAATCCAACGATTAAAGAAACGTTAAGAACGATTAGAACAAGATCAACTACGAACTATGAACTTGGAACAGGCTTTTGGACGCTCTAGACGGCTAGGGTACAAGTGTGTGTTCAAGTGTTTTCCAGTTGTTTTTTTCACGAATTAGGTGGTATTTATAGGTTATGGGTTTCCAATCGTACGACTGAACCATTAGCATGGTTCAGTCGTGCAACTGAATCATGCGATTGATCCATACGCACGACTGAAGGTTCAGTCATGCGACTGAGTCAATCTTATGTCTCAATCGTGTGACTGATCCAGTCTCATGGTTCAGCCGTACGACTGATCCATTAGCATGAAGTATTCATGCATACGGTCCATTAGCATGGTCCATTCGCATGAAGACTTCATACGATTAAGTTTGAACATGTTTCTCAATCATTATTGACTAAGAACTATGCATAACAACCTCAAACCTGTATAGTTAGTTCAATATACTTTATCACACAATAAACAATGAAACATTAAACTTTATAAGCATCAATCACATATTGTATTTCATTCAAATCATTCATTACATATGTGTAAGACATGACAACCATTTATATTAAGCTCAAAAACTAGGTACATATGTATCAACAAACTCCCCCTTAGACCTAGTTTCCTTTAATGTTTGACATTCTTCATAAGCTCCTCAAACCTCTCATTACTTCTCCTCTCTAGTAACTCCTGCATGTATTTCAAATGCAAAGCAGAGTCGTATAACATTCTAGAGCTAGAGGGCTTGTACAATATCTTGCGCGTCATAGAACAGTGGCCACTTGTACAATGTGTAGACGTCTTTTGCAGACAAGTTGTAAGCCACATTGGGTCGAATACTCAGATAGTTTCCATTTTTCCTTCTCTATTTAGAACTATGACCGCTTCGCATGTTCTCCAATCCTAATACCACTGTTTAAAGTGTGGAGTGAAGTCCTAAGGCATTTCCCGTAAGGGATCTTGGACATTATGCGTGGGGGACTTCACTTCAACACGACTTTAGGCTTTCTAGATATGGGATCCACTTCAGACCTCCGATGTACCTCTTCGGTTGTTGAGGTCTGAAGTTTACCCATCTGGTGTGGTATTCCTTCTTTAAAGCAACGTCAAACCAGCCTAACATCTTTTTAGGATCAGCATATAGTAGATTTAAGCATGCCAGTTGGTTGAGCTCAAAACCTGAAAGAGCCTTCAGATCATGTGATATCTGAAAGTACTCTATTCCCTTCTCCATCTTTATAGCATAAATATTTAGATCCTCAAAATACACCCATGCAATAATCTTGCCAGACACCTTCAGATGTTTCTTGACCTTTTAGAGTTTGGTGTAGGCGTTTTGCTTTTGAGCTATGCGTTAGGCTCGTATCTCAGCAAAACAAGCTGCCCATTCAGCCTTCTTGATCTCAACATATGCGTTCGAGGCTTGGGCTTGGCTTTCATTCTTATCTGTTTCTTTCTCCATCTTATCTAGTTTGTCAAATGTAGCACTGCCGAGAGTGTCACCCAGTCGGGGATCACATTTCCCTCTCGGCAGTGTACTCTGGATAGTGCTCAGACGTGACATCCTCTATCTCTATTTCATCAATGTCGTTCAGCTCGTCATCACTCATAACATCAACTTTTGGAGCATCTTTGACGAGCTCGTCAGGATTCCGTCTGAACATCTCTGCAAGTTGCTCATCGGTCAGGTCATGTATGATTTCTCCTTCTTCGGGAGTGTAGCTCATTGACCTTCTCACAATCCCTTGCAAATCAAGAATCATGTGAATTGAGACTTATTTGCTGAAGGGGAGCAATATCATATTCATCTTGCCGGGACATTTTATTTGCTTGATTTGAACATTTAACACATCAATCATTAGCAATTAATCAAAACATTTAAACATATATAAACATAGATAATCATAAATTGCATCAATGTAATATTTGAATCAAGTATAAAAGTTTGCTAAATACAAAACATCTAATCTTTACTTTTATCTTGATCTGTTAATTCTTTAACAGCAGGGGCTGAAACATGATGCTCCTTGGTCTTGAGCTCTCTTTGTGTGTCTTTCTTGACCTTGAGCAGAGGCTGATGCAGCAACATCACCTTCTTCGTCGTCATCATCTCCTCTCCTTTCCCCTTGATCCTCATCATCACCTTCATCTTCTTCATCAGAATCATCATCATCATCCTCATCATCCTCATCATCATCATCATCATCATCATCATCATCATCCTCACCTTCCCTGATCTTTAGAGGCTCATCTTTTGATCCTTTCAGCCTCAACATGATCTTCTTGTTCTTGGCCTCCAACTCCTCAATCCTTTAACTGAATGAGCATTCTGCTCCTGCAACTGTATAATCTGCTGAGCTTGAGCAACATTTAGCTCCAAAAGCTGGTTTAGCTGTGTAGCTTTTTGCTCATCGGCAGCTAGCAGCTTTAGCACCATCCGATTAGATTGGCTAGCTGTTCCTATACCCCAATAGAGGGTAGAGTGGATCCATGGCTTAATGGGATGTGTTTTGAAGTCCTGGCTCTTTGGGTGGTGGTAGTGGTGGTGAATGTGGTGAATATAGGTGGTGGAATAGGAGTGGATGGTGAAGGAGTAGCTGTGGTAGTGGTGGTTGGAGGTGTGATAATGGTGGCAAGGGGTGTGGTAGTGGTGATAGGGGGTGTGGTAGTAGTGGTGGTAGCTGTGGTGGATGTGGTGGTAATCAATGTAATCGTTCTCCTCTTGCTCTTCATCCCATGGGGCTGAGCCATCCTCTTCTTCCTCGATCCCTTAGAGGAGGATGCTCCCCCTGGGTTGATGGGATGGTCCGGGATGTATGATGGATCAGTAGTAGCAGTAGTAGCATCCCTGACCTCACCCTAGCATCCACCAACCGCCGCAAGCCCTCTCTCAGTGGCAACAACCTTGTTGCCCACTGTCCTTATAGTGGCTCCTTGTTCGACTCTTCCTCCTCATCTATCTGAAAGTTGGGGTGGATTGGAGCCTGCTCGGATCCACCCGGAGCCTCACTGCCTTGACCATCACCTTGGTCGTCGTCGTCATCTGAGTCATCAGCGGGTATCTCAATAGGCTCGATGTCTGAGTCACTCTCATCGTGACGCCACTTCTTGTGAGAAGGCGCCACGTAATCAACATTGTCCAGGTGCCCGAACAATCTCCTAACAGGTGGTTTCACCTGCTTCCTCCTGTACACCTTGGATACATGCAGAAGCTCTCCTTACCCTTGGGTAGTAGGGGAGCTTCTCATCTATGATCATCTGCAAGAACCTTGGATACATGCAAAAGCTCTCCTTACCCTTGGCCTTAAGGTTCTCGATCAGGTAAGAGAAAATCATGTTGGAGAAGCTGAAGGGGTGATTCAGCACTAGTGCCATGTAAGCATTCTGGATTTGGTCAGATAGATCATCAAATCCACCCCTTCGTGACGCAATGCACTTAGAATGACATGTGCCAGGTACTTGAACTGGGGACACAAGTTGCTTTTGTTTAGCACACCTGCGTTGATGTCCCCAGTGTACTTCATCCTTAGAAAAATCCCCTTACAGTTAAAGGATGTAACCTGGTTAGGTGGGCATCATCATCACCCAGGTCTAGTACCCGTCAAGCTCTGCAGCAGTAACCTCAATCTCTTGCGCAAAAATGGTGCTCCGAATGCAGTAGGATCAATAGATCTGTCAACTGATACACCTTCCTAGAAGGCCTGCTCTATAGACCGGTAGGGTGTGCATGGAGCAGATATGGCTCTGTAGATCCTTGATTGCCTCAGAAAGCAATACTACCAACAAACTCAGCAGCGTTCCGAGTGGTGGCATCCAAGTGAGCACAAATGTTATGCTTGGTGTTGATGATCCACCTATCTACCATGTTTCTGTAACACAAAAGATATAAACATGAGATTAGTCCATAACAAAAACTGTTGAAATTTAAGTTGTTCTGAGATCAGTCTGGTTCAATCGTGCGATTGAACCATACGACTGAGTTCAGTCGGGCGATTGAGCATGCGGCTGAGTTCAATCAGGCGACTGAGCATGCGGCTGAGTTCAATCGGGCGACTGAGCATGCGACTGAGTTCAATCGGGCGACTGAGCATGCGGCTGAGTTCAAGCGGGCGATTGAGCATGCGACTGAGTTCAATCGGGTGATTGAGCTCATACGCCTTGTTCATTCAGCTGATTGAGTCATTCGCCCAACTCAATCTTGTGATTTGTTAATACATATATACCTAGTTTAGGAGCTTAATGTAAAATGTCTATCATGTCTTACATATATGTAATTGAATGGGTATGAGTGAAATACAATGTCTGGTTTTATTATGTGATAACTTATAGTGAACGAACTATATAGGTTTGTGGTTGTTGCATATAATTCTTAGTCAATAATGATTGAGAAACATGTTCAAACTTATTCGTATGAAGTTCTCATGCAAATGGACCATGCGAATGGACCATACGCATGAATACTTCATGCTAATGGACCAGTCACATGACGGAACCAGGAGACTGGATCAGTCGCCCCGATTGAGACATAAGATTGACTCAGTTGCACGACTGGACATTCAGTCGTGCGGATGGATCAACCGTATGATTCAGTCGCACGATTGAACCATGCTAATGGTTCAGTTGTACGATTGACAAACCTAACCTATAAATACCACCTAATTCATGAAAAAACGTGACAATTCGAATACCTACGTACATATCATACCCTAGCCGTCCAGAGACTCAAGAAAACCTGTTCCAAGTCATAGATCATAGTGGATCGTGTTCTAATCATTCTTAACGTCTCATTAATCGTTTGATTGATCTGAACCGTGTTCTCCCTGATTGGATCGCCAATCAAATAGGATCCGCACTATTTGAGTTGGATACGCGTAGAATCAGTTAGTACTTCGTACATAAACGGTCCTAACAAGTGGTATCAAAGCTTTGGCTCTTGATTTTGCATGTGATTCGATTGTTTTGGTGTAAAAATCACATTTTTCATTCAAAAACGCCATCTTTTTGTGTAAAACAGTGTTTTCAACGTCTCTAGATCTAAAAGTTCACGTTTTTCGGCTTACGACAGATTAGGGTTCGTGAAAATCGTATTTTTGTGTCAAAGTACCAAAAACCCTTGAATTTTCAAAAACAACATCCTTCAGTCGCACGATGGACTCAATCGCACGACTAAACTCACTTGCACCTCCCATACGCACGATTGAACTCAGTCGCCCACCCATTCGTACGACTGAGCAATCCCATTCGCATTGTTCATCCGCATCTGCCCAATGGCACGACTTGTCATTCGTATTTGTCCAATCGCACGATTGGCTCATCCGCATTTGTTCAATCGTACGATTGATTCATTTGGACCTGTCCATTCGCACGAGTGAATAAGTTTAGTTTGAAGTACAAGGTTAATAGATATGGAAGATCAGTACTTAGCGTTTACTACCGGTAGGGATTCACGGATCCAGAATCTATTGCTTCTGGAAAATGAAATTGGGAATCACAATAACCCCCTAAAATTATAGCGTTAGATGATTACCCACAATGGAAGCAAAGGTTTGAGATTTTTCTGAATAGAGTTGATCCCAATCTGTGGGAATCAATCGAGACAGGTTATAGCATGCCGGTTGGTGCTGATGGTGTTAAACTCACCTTGGGCGGCATGACTGATAGCCAGAAGGTGAAGTACATGCTGAGAAGAAAGTGTATGCTCTATTGACTCAGTCGATACCTAAGGATATATTCCACCAGTTTTCTGAGAACAAACAGGCAAAGAAGTTATGGGAAGCCTTGGAGAAACGATACGATGGGAATGCATTGTTGAAAGCTCTAAAGGCAAAGGCTTTGAAGAAGGAGTTTCTTAACTTCTCTTTGATGGGTAAAGAGAGCTTGGATGATGTCATAGACAAGTTCTACCATTTAATAAGTGAGCTGCACACTCATGGAGTCGCCACGTCAATGGAAGATAAGGTCTCCAGCTTTGCTGATGGTCTGCCAGAGAAATGGGACTCATTTGTGTCTAATTTGAGATAGAACAATTTACTGGCAAAATTAGTCATAAACGACTTCATCCTGAAATTAAGAGAGGAGGAACTGAGGATGAAATACAGGTCGTAGAAAGGATCCTATGATCAGAATCCTTCACTCAATAAATCCACTTCCACTTCAACAAGTTCAGGAGCGCCACTTCAAACGACATTTGTGTCTAGTTCAACCGCTCCTTCTCAACCTACAACTTCAGGATCTGAAACGTCACGGTCAACTAGTACCCAATATATCCCATCGGAAGCAAATGTTACGAAGTTGAAGACCTAGAATCTGGGGAATATTACTGTTGAGGTTGCCAAGGAGCATATGGACCTTTTAGCTGCAGTTGTTCATTCTTATGATGGTCTAGTTGCAGGAAAGATCGAAAATTGCCATCTGGCTAATGAGGATTACGAGCAGGTGGACGACAATGAATTAGAAAGAATGGACATTATGTGGGCTTTAGCAAGTGCTATCAGGCGAGCTAAGAAGTTTGTGAAGAAGACAGGACAGAACTTGATAGCCATAAAAGATACAACATTGGTTTCGACAAAACCAAAGTTACCAGTTTTAACTGTGGAGAAAAGGGGCACTTCAAACGTGAATGTGTAAAGCCCAATAAGACAAGTAACGGGAGTCCTTTCTCATCCTTCAACCGTCAAGACAAACCAACGAGTGGAGCTGCTTCATCAAGAAAAGATACAAAGGCTTTGACTACACAAGATGACGAAGGTCAAGATTGGACCTTCGCTTTGAACTAGTGATGTCAGGTCATGAAGATACTACAAATGTGGTCAATCACTTGATTGGAAGATCTCAGAATGACATGTTCAGAATCTCCAGCATCTGAAGAGTCAAACTCTGCACTGATGGCGGAATTACCCGAATCTTCACAGGTAAGTAACACAGACCAACTTTTGAAAGTCATGCTTGTAATGATGTAATAAATTTAGAGAAAGCATAGATTCAAAATTTGCTAGGTATTAGATCACAATGATAGCTTAGTAAATGACTTACAGCTGTGCAGAAGCTAACCGGATTTTAAAACAAAATGAGCACAGTTATAAAGAGAAGATTGAACTTTTAAACAAACAACTATGGGAAACTGAGGTTGTTTTTTTTTAACAAAGCAAATGACATAAAGTTCTATTTTAACTCCTGGAGCAACTAAAAACGAAAAAGCAGTTTTGGAAGTCGAAGTCAACTCATTAAAACAAAAACTGCATACTTGGACAAGTTCTTCTCACATAGTCCAGCACTTAGTGAAAGAACGTAACAACGGGGAGGGGTTGGGTACAAAGTGGTACCACCACCACATGAGACAGTATTAAATGCTAAATGTAGACCAGTAAATAACAATCCTATTAAGGATCATGTGGTGTCCACTCCTCTAGTTAGTGATCCATATTCCACTAGTAAATCGATGGAATCTGTCGCTAAACAGAAGGAGGCCACTTTAAAATCTAAAGGTAAGATGCCTATTGTTTAATATGGATGAAAAATTTGTAAAGGTTAAGGTAAAGTCAGGTTCAAACATGTCTATTCTGAACCCAAAAAGACCATATAGTTAACCAACCACGTGCACCATGTCTTAGTACAAATAAACAAAGGCTAAAGATGTTAAAAATGTTCAAACAATAAATTTTGTTAAAGGAGCTAATACATCTAATCAAGAAGTGTCAAAACTCAAACAGAAAAAAGTCACACCTGTGTCACACACTTCCCCAGAGAAACAGTTCCACCAACATGTCGAAAGTAGATCATGCTACAATTGTGGAAAGTATGGACACATTGCTTCTAACTGTCCTTATTATCAGACACCAAGAAAGAAAATTGAACTTCATGATACTAAACAAATTTCTTCTAAAAGGAGTTCTATCACTCCACCAAAAAGAATTAGTGAATATAAAGTTCAAACCGTAAGCCAGTCGTCTGTTTATCACAAACTGGCCTTACACAAAACTGGCCTATGGAAAGAAAAATCAAGTCAAATGTCTAATAATGAGAACAAGAAAAAGAATGATCTGCCCTCACCCTCTAATGGACAGTGGGTAGAGTTTATGATGTGTGATTCCTCCTAGTCACCCAAACGAGTTAAGGCTTGGGTCCCTAACCTAAACTAATCATTTCCTTTGAATGTGCATAGTATCCGCTATAGTGCTACTACAAATACCTATATTATTGATAGTGGGTCATCAAGGCACATGATTGGGAACCTGTCTCTCTTGTCAAATGTCAAAAAAATTAAAGGACACGTTTCATTTGCTAGAAATAAAGGAGGTTATATCACTACACAAGGGGAAGTGGGACCAGAAAGTGAAGTTTGATAAGGTAAACTATGTTCAACAACTTCAAAACAACTTACTTTCTGTCTCCCAGATATGTGACAAAGAATTCAAGGTTGTATTTGACAACAAGAAGTGCTGTGTTTTGAAAAAGGACTATGTCATCTCGGAGGACCAAGTTTTAAAGTCAGCTTCAAGATATAATGATTTGTATGTCTTGGACCTATCAAAGGCCTCCACAACTGATCATAATGTACAATGCTTATTGTTAATGGCAACAGAGAAAGACTCCATATCCTGGCATAGGAGAATGGGAAACATTAATCCACGGAAGATGAATCACTTGATCCAGAATGATCTAGTGCGTGGAGTAAATGTTAAGAATTCTAATTACCGGATTTTTGTGTTGCATGTAAGAAAAGGAAACAGAAAAAGAAGTCTCATAAGGCAAAGAAAGTTCACTCAATTGACCTGCGCTTGAGCTTCTTCACATGGATTTGTTTGGCCCAGTTAGTACAAAGAGCATTGCCGGCGATTTGTACTACTAGGTAGTTACAGATGATTACTCAAGATTTTCTTGGGTGATGTTTCTGAAATCCAAATCAGAGACATTTGAATCATTCAAAGAGCTGGTAACTACATTGGAGTCACTTTACAAGCTGAAGGTAAGGCAAGTTTGCTCAGACAACGGTACCGAGTTCAAGTACCAATGGATGGAGGCATTCTGCAAGGAAAAAGGAATTGTGCATGAGTTCACATCTGCCTACACTCCTCAAATGAACGGGGTTGTTGAGAGAAAGAATCAAAGCTTGATAGAGACAACCCGAACGATGCTAGCAGACTCAAAACTGCCTATCCAGTTTTGGAACGAGGCAGTAGCTAATGCATGTTACACCATCAATCGAGTCATAGGGGGTAAAACGTCAAGGTAAAAATGTTATGAGTTGCTCCAATGACGTAAACCAAATCTGGAGTACCTAGAACCATTTGGCGCACCATGTACGCTGCTGAAGAAAACTCAGTCAGGAAAGTTCAGCGAGAAGACCGAAGAAGGAATTTTATTAGGATACAACATACCGAATAAGAGAGTTTATAACAACTCAACGGGTCAAGTAGAAGTGTGGTGCAACGTTGATATACAAAGATACACACCCCTGTTGGACCAAAAGAACCAATGAGCCGGATCAGAAAAACTTAAGTCCCACAGACGTCACAACAACTGCTGAAGTCCACAACAGCTGAAGACAAAGTCTGAAGACAAGTGCTGAAGACAAAGTCTGAAGACACAAGTGCTGAAGACAAAGTCTGAAGACAAGTGCTGGAGACAAAGTCTGAAGACACAAGTGCTGAAGACAAAGTGAAGACACAAGTGCTGAAGACAAGTCTGAAGACAAGTGCTGAAGACAAAGTCTGAAGACACAAGTGCTGAAGACAAAGTCTGAAGACAAGTGCTGAGACCAAGTATCAGTCATTATCACAACAGCTGAAGAGGTCTTCTTCAGTAGTTGTGACGGTTTTCTTTCAGTAGTTTTATGTTTTCCTTTCTGTAGTTTTGTAAAAACTGAAGAGCTTGTTCTTCAGTCGTTGTAGTTTCAGTAGTTTCGTATCAGTAGTTTTATGTTTTATACTTAGCACTCTGAGATGTTCTCAAAGAGTATGAACATTTCAATAGTTTGTTAAGTTTAGTTATTTTTGTAACAAATCTGCCAGATGTCACTATCCCGTGATATCAGCAGTGATTGCACTCTATATAAGGAGTGTCAACCTTATTGTAATTGTGAATGATTGAGCAGAAAAATTTGATATTATTGAAACATTCCTTTTCACAGAAATATATTTCTCTTTACAACCGTATTTGTTCATAATGCATACGAATATCAAATTCTTGCTATAATTTGTCTAATTCTTGTTCTTATTCTGCTGCGTTACACTCTAATCCATCAAACTTGAGATCACTGATCCTGTCAAATGGTATCAGAGCTGGTTCATCATTGATTGATCTAATAATGATAATTGAAAACTGCTATCCAAGATCCAAGTTTGATTGAATTAGCATTGTTGCAAGAAACGGTTATAGAGATTGAATTTTCTGTGTTTTTGGTCATTCATCCTGAGATTTATTCTTGGTTTTCATTGAGTCTGTTGTGGTCTGTGTAAAATCTTTTAAAAGCTTGAATTAAATTGTATTTGGACCTAAAATGACTACTCCTTCCAATGATCCTCACAATACTGGTTCCTCAACCAAGCCTCCGATGCTGGTTAGGAATGAGTACAACATATGGCAACGACGAATGCTCCATCACCTGTCTGTTAACAGCTCAGGTTGTTGGACATCAGTGGTACATGGTCCACACAAGCCTATGGTGAATAACTCGGAAACCAATCAAATGGTTCCAAAGAGGAGGGAGCAATACTCAGATGAGGATAAGAAAATGTTTGAGATTGATGCAAAAGCCCATGGAATTCTGGCCATGGCACTGTCCAATGAAATCTATTCTGGGCCAATGCATTATGAAACTGCCCATGACCTCTGGAATGCCTTGAAAGAACAATTTGGAGGAACAGATGAGGTCTTGGCAAATAATAGAGAAATCCTTGCCCAACAATATGAGACATTCTCTCATAGGAAGGGTGAGACACTGACTCAACAGTTTGAGCGGTTCTCTTGTTTGATCTCTGAATTAGAAATGGTCAAACATGAGTACACAAACAGCCAGATGAATAACAGATTTCTCAGATCACTACCTGAGAGATGGGACACATATACTATTGTCCTACGCTCCAGTGCAAATTTGGACAAACTATCTCTCACCCAACTCCATGGGAAATTGCTCACATTTGAGAGTGAGATAGAACAGAAACGAAAACTGTCATCATCTGGAAAGCTCACTGATGATTTTGTACCAGGAAACACTGCCTTGGTAAGTCATGAGTCAGAGTATGCAGGATCAGAATGCCAATATGATGAGCATATTGATTTCACCTCAACAATTCTAATCATGCCTTTGTGAGTGTTGATTGTCATTCTGGTAATAATAGTGACAATCTATGCTTTATCATGGATGATTTGAAGGGCATTGCTGATGATGATTTAGAAGAGATGGATATTTTGAGCCAAATGGCCTTGATCAATATCAGATCTCAGAAATTCTACAAGAGAACTGGCAGGAAATTTCCTGGACTCTCTGACAAAACCAAAGTCGGTTTTGACAAGATCAAGTTGAAGTGTCACAAATGCACAGGCTTGGACACTTTGCAAGAGAGTGTAGATCAACTGGATCTAACACTTCTGCACCCTTTTTGACTTTTCAAATAACATTCACAATTCAAAGGGCAACACTCTGCTGGTTCTAGTCATTCATCACACCTTCAATCTCCTGCATATTTTGTTCCTCAGGGTCAAATGCCATATCCTTAGCCCTGCTCTTAACAGTAAAAGTGATGAGATTTATATGCTTAAATGCCAATTAAATGATGAAAAGGCCAAGCTAGAGGTTATTCTGGAAGACCACAAGAGTCTCAAAGAAAAACTTGCAGTGACCCAAGTTGAGTGTGAACGCTGGGTCTCATCATGCAAGGGATTTGAAATGCTTCTTAGCAAGCAAACTGCTTCAAATGTGAAGTTTGGCATTGGTTACAACCATACTGCTCCACCAACAGACTTTACTCCTAACTCCATAGTTAAGTCTGAAAGTGAAAGCAATCTCCAAACCACATTATCGTGTGAGTCATTCTCCAATGATAATCTACGATCAGAGAATGAAACCAGTGTTAAGATCTCAACAAATAAATTGACTGACGGTCTAACTACTGAGACTCATATGAAGCTGAGTACTTCAGATGTTGTTCCTCAATGTACCTCAAGTACTGAAAGAGACCCAACATCTGAAAAGCATTTCAAATCAGTTGAAATACAAGGACTAACACTGCTGAGGAATCCATCAAACAGTCTATTAGGACGGATGGAAAACAGTTGAATTACCAGTCTTCAGCTGTGACAAATCCTTTAGTACCTAGTACTGATAGGAGGAAAGTACTGAAGATCACACCTTCAGTAGTTTGCACTTCAGCAGTAAAGATGTCCAAGATGAAGAATAAACCATGTGAAATTTGTGGTAAATTCAATCATCTATCTGATGAATGTTGGTACAAAAAGGGTTTAAAGCTCCAAAGGGATGAGCTCATTAAACTAGAAATAAATAAAATGAAAACTGAGTTTGAGACCAAGTTTGTACCACAATCATCTCAACCTGATAAACCCAAATCCACTAAGAAGGATATGGTTTATCAGAAGACAGCTGATATTGTTCCTCATGATAAACATAAGACTAAGTCTGTGAAGTCTAAGAAGGAGGAAATGGTGGGTTACAGGAACTCATCAAAAACAAGCTCTGGAGTGTCAAATGAACTGAAAGCTCGAGCATCAAATCAGACACAGCTTGTTATGATGGTTCAGCATATGTTGGGGAGAGTTAACCAACTTGAAACCCATGTGATCAAACCACTGGAGAGGAATTCCAGGCCCAAATCCATTTCAGGACCATCTCCATCTTCATTAGCTGTTAATCATAAGAACCAGCTATGGTTAAATCTGTTGATAAAGTCAGTCCCAAAACCAAAAAGTTAGGGTCTCCAAGCTAATTAGTTTCTTATGATTGTGCAGGTTCTTCAGCATGCCAAAGAAGCATCTGGTATGTGGATAGTGGAGGATCCATGCACATGACTGGGATCAGCTCTCTTCTTCATGATTACTCTCAGGGAAAGAAGGGATTTGTCTCATTTGGAAATGATGCTAAAGGTTACATCATTGGAAAGGGATTTGTGTCTAATGGAGTTATTAGATTTGATGATGTCAACCATGTGGAGAATCTCAAATACAATCTGTTGAGTGTCAGTCAGATGTGTGACAAAGGACATGTTGCTCTTTTCACAAGCCAGAACTGTAGGATTCTGTCTTCCAAGGTTCTGAGCCTGATTGACAAAGTACTGGATGATAATACTCTCTTGAAGTCTAACAGGATAGGAAGAGTATATGCCTTGGATCTGTCAAAGAAAATTGAGTTAAGAGGCCATCCATGCTTGTTCTCCAAGGCCTCTCTCCAAGAATCTAAACTGTGGCATAGAAGGCTGGGTCATGTTAATCTCAAAAACATGAATCAGCTGATCCACAAGAGTTTAGTGAGAGGTCTTCCAATAAAGGAGTTCAATTGTGATGAAATCTGCACTGCATGCTTAAAAGGGAAACAACATAAAGTTTCATTCCCACCATAGAAGAATCCAAGTCTAATGCCTGCTTACAACTACTGCACATGGATCTTTTTGGTCCTGTGAAGGTAATGAGTATGGCAAAGAAGAAATACTGTCTGGTAATTGTGGATGATTACTCTAGATATGTATGGACCTTCTTCTTGCATTCAAAGGATGAGGCTGCTCAGTCCATTATGAACTTTGTGCTACACGTTGAGAAGCAGTATTCCCTACCAGTTAAGTGTGTGAGGAGTGACAATGGTATTGAATTCAGAAACCACACTCTTGATGAGTTTTACTTATCAAAGGGAATCAAGAGGCAGTATAGCATCCCAAGGACTCCAGAGCAAAATGGAGTAGTGGAGAGAAAGAACAGGACCCTCATTGAAGCTGCAAGGTCTATGTTGGCTGATTCTAGTCTGCCACTGACCTTTTGGGCTGAAGCTGTCAATACTGCCTGCTATGTACAGAATAAAGCCTTAGTAAATCAGAGGTTGATGAAAACTCCTTATGAAGTTTTACATCATTTAGCCCCTTTGATTTCATTCTTTAGAGCATTTGGGTGTCCCTATTACATCCTCAACACAAAGGATCAACTCCAAAAGTTTGATTCTAAGGTGGATGCAGGGTATTTTGTTGGGTATTCATCCACTTGCAAGGCTTATAGAGTATTCAACTGTCGGACAAAGATAGTTGAAGAAACCTTGCATGTGAAGTTCAATGAATCCCCTAAGGATACAATTCCACAAAACCCTATGGAGTTGTTCGATCTGGACATTCTGTATATGTTCCTTATTAACCACCTGCTGTTGCAGATCATATGAATCCATCATCTTCTGTAGCTAGTCATCCATCTGGTGTTACTGATGATGATGATGATATAAGTAATCACTTTTTCAAGTTTAGTGATCAACTGCCTGATTCAGCTAGACCTGATGTTCCTGTAGCTTCAGTAGCACAATCCACAACAAATGCTGATGAGATTTCTACAACTTCAACTTCCTTTGAATTACCATCTACTGATTGGTTTCAAGGAAATGCTTCACCATCATCATCTGTTGCTGCTGAGCCTGCTACAAACACTTGCACAGATCTTATTGTGTACCAACATCTGAAGAATCACCCTATGTCTCAAATGATTGGTGATATCAATGCCGGCGTTTCAACAAGAAGTCAATTGTCTAATTTCTGCTTCTATGCTCTCTTCATTAGTCAGCAAGAGCCAAAGAACTATCACATTGCTTTAAAGGACAATGGATGGGTTGAAGCCATGCAGCTTGAGCTTCTTCAGTTCAAGAAACAGCAAGTGTGGGAACTGGTTCCTCTACCTCCAGGTAAGTGTGCAATAGGCACTAAATGGGTGTTTAGGAACAAAACTGATGAAAATGGGCTTATTGTTAATAACAAGGCCAGACTGGTTATACAGGGGTTTTCACAAGAGGAAGGCATTGATTATAATGAAACATTTGCCCCTGTAGCCAGACTGGAAGCAATTCGATTGTTTTTAGCTTATGCTGCTTATCACAACCTTAAAGTTTTTTAAATAGATGTCAAAAGTGCATTTTTGTATGGGAAAATTAAAGAAGAGGTTTATGTATGTCAACCACCAGGTTTTGAGGACAATAAACATCCTAATTGGGTGTATAAGCTTGATAAGGCTCTCTATGGGTTGAAACAAGCTCCTAGAGCCTGGTATGAGACATTATCAAACTTTCTTCTGGAAAATAATTTCACTAGAGGCTCCATAGATAAGACTTTATTCATTAAGAAAGCTGGGCAACATAATCTACTTGTTCAAATTTATGTAGATGATATATTTTTGCATCCTCTGATCCACAGTTGTGTGATGCCTTTACAAAGTTGATGAAAAAGAAGTTTGAAATGAGTGCCATGGGAGAATTATAGTTCTTTTTGGGTTTGCAAATCAAACAAAAGGCTGATGGAATTTTCATTCATCAGTCCAAATACACAAAAGATCTTTTGAAAAGTTTGATTTACAAAAGTGTAAGCCCTGTTCTACTCCCATGTGCAACACCACACAACTAGATACAGATTAGAAAGGTAAAGTGGTTGATGAAACACTTTACAGATGTATGATTGGGTCCTTGATGTACTTAACAGCTTCTAGACCAGATATTATGTTTGCTATATGTGTTTGTGCTAGATTCCAGGCTGCACCTAAAGAGTCTCATTTGATTGCAGTCAAGAGGATCTTTAGATATTTGCAAGGCACTCCATCTCTAGGTTTATGGTATTCTACTAGACATTCTGGTAAATTGGTTGCTTTTTCTAACAGTGACTATGCAGGGTGTAAGTTGACAAGAAAGTCCACTTCTGGAGGATGCCAATTCTTAGGCAACTGCTTGATTTCTTGGCAGAGTAAGAAGCAGACCTCAGTTGCTACATCAACTGCTTAAGCAGAGTACATTGCTGCTGCAAGCTGTACATCTCAGGTACTCTGGCTTCAAAACCAATTATTGGATTATGGCATAACAGAGACTAAGACCCCATTGTTAATGGACAGCTCTTCAGCTCTTTGTATTGTCAAGAATCCTGTCCAGCACTCTAGGACTAAACATATTGAAATCAGACACCATTTTATTAAAGATTGTTTTGAAAAAGGTCTGATTGATCCAAAATTTGTTCCTAGTGCTGATGAGCTTGCAGACAATTTCACTAAGCCCTTGGATAGCACAACTTTCCAAAACCTAGTGTTAAGGCTTGGTATGCTGCAGCTAGAACAAGTGACAACTATTGATGATCTCAGCTCACAAGTACTGATGATCATTAGTTTATTATTGTCATATATATAAGTACTGAAGTTATTTTCCCACCGGAAGTTTTCTTTAAACTACTAGAGCTTAACTTCTCAGTACTCAAGTACTTTATTTGTTAAAACAATTGATGTAGTTACAACAGCTGATGTAGCTACAACTACTGTTGTCAGAAATACAAATACGTACTGATGTCCTATGAAACATCTGAAAACAGATGAAAACGTCTGATGAGTACATGTTGAGGACAGTATGAAACAGCTGAAAAGCAATGAATTGACGACAACTACTGATGAGCCTTTTTGTCTTCAGTAGTTTCCCAACTGCTGTTTCTTTCTAAACAACTGAAGCAAAACCATGTCTTCAGTAGTTTCACAACTACTGATGACTAACACCAAGTCTTCAGTTGTTTACAACAACTGATGGTAAAACCAAAGTCTTCAGTAGTTTCCCAACTACTGATGACTAATACCAAGTCCTCAGTTGTTTCATCACCTGAAGTCAAAACTGTCTTCAGTAGTTTTATAACTACTTATGACTAAATCCTCAGTAGTTTTATAACTACTGATGACTAAATCTTCAGTAGTTTTATAACTACTGATGACTAAATCAGAGACTTCAGCTGTTTCAACGTCTGACAGTTAAAACCAAGTCTTCAGTTGTTTTATAACAACTGCTGATCACACCAATACGGTCAGTCATTCCAAATCCAAAGTCCCCACCAAACCCACTAAAAAGAAGACAACAAAGGCTACTCAGGGAAATGAGTCCCCTAAGGATGCTCCTACAACACGAACGCAGGCTATATCCACTAGTTATAACCCCCTAGTGGATACAAGGACTTCACCAGCCACAGCCACTCAGGATTCCTCTCAAAAGGAGCCTGCAGCAACCAAAGAAGGGGTACCCACTAATCTAGGATCTTCCTCATTTGAGGAGATTGCCATTGAAGAGCACCATTCTCCCCAGGTGCATACTGCTTTTACCCCATCTCCCACTGCAACCGCCCCACAAAGTCCTACTCTCATTATTGCAAATGTGCTGACTCAGCTGCATGCCTCTCCTCCTCCCCAACAAACACCAACAAAAGGGAAAACCACAGCAATTGAGGAAGAGGATCAACCTGCTCCTGACAGCCCACAGCACGAGGGTTTAACTGTTCTATCTCCTGGTGTGGATATGGAGACCAGAACATCTAGTGAGGCTGCCACCTCTTCTGAATCAGCACATGATCAGACTGAGGCTGGTAACATAGCTAAGACCTCACCGGAGGCAACAGCTGATGAAGGACATTGTCCTGAGGCTGGAAGTCCCCAGTTCCAAGAAAAAGGGGCACATGCTACAACTGGTCTACACCCAGTGCATGTACATCCTGCTACAAGCAGGAGGTCAGGTGATTCAACATCTGCTGATGATGACCTGGGCTTCTTTTATGATGTTCTAGCCCAGAACACAATTCTTGAGGAAGAAGTCAGTAGACTACAAAGACTACTTGACCAATTCTCTCAACAAGCAAGTCCATCTGCCACCCACATAAACCCACAGATGGCACCTTCACCTGAAGGTCTCCCACACACCCAGCCACTCAAAACTTCCGAGCCACCAGCCTCTATTTCTGGCACTGCTTCTCAGGGACAGAACCCCTCTGAGCAAACAACTGCTATCTTTCAGCAATACCTACCTCTCATCACCCCAATGATCACAGACATTGTGATCAAAACCATGGATGAGAGGCTTCCCTCAATCATACAACCCCTAGTGGAGGAGATTGTGAGCACAAGGCTTTCTGCTACTCAAACCCTTGCAACCAATGCAACCAAAAAGGGGGAGAGTCAGTCAGTGAAAGCAAAGAGGAAGAGCATAGAGGGGAAAAAAGAAAAGGAGACTGAGAAGGAAGAGGAGTTTGTGAAGGGAGCTGACATTGATCAAGTGGGTGAAAGTCACAAAGACTTTCATGTCACATATAAGAAGAGAAAGGTTGAAGGAAAAGAAAAAGAACTCGAACTCGATGAGATGATCAAAATGGCGGATGCTACACACAGTAAATCAATGGACTTCATTATTGATCAACTGTATAGACAGGGGTTCGATACTGCACAGCTTGACTCAGAGATTAGGAGACTTGAAGTTGAAGAAATTAACTCAAGATGGGCAAGTTATGATGCATTAGAAAAAGAAAGACTAGAGATCATGATCAGATTCATTGCAAAGTACCTTGGGAGATCATTGATCGAGATTAAGTCATGGACCAGGGACAGTATCTTGGCAATAACCACCAAGATCTGTTCGTCTGAAGCATACACTAAGGGATTGGTGATTGAAGCACTAAATGAGGCAGGTGCTGGGAACAGAAAGGAACTAGCAAAACACTCAAAAGCCTCACTCACTACAAGAATGCTAGAACAACCTGCAAAACCTCCCACTTCAAAATCACCACTACCACAACCCTCTAAACTAACTCCTTTACCCTCAAAACCAACAGCCGATGATGCACCCAAGAAGAAGAAGAGAAGGGTGTTGAGTCTAGAAGAAGAAGAAGAAGAAGAAGAGGATGATGAGGAAGAAGATAGGCTGCCTCTTTCTGCAGTCCTAACTTTGCCTAAAGCCAAACCTATGCCCATCACTCCCACCTCACAGATGGAAGCTGTGAGAGTAAAGATAGAAGAAGAACAACAGCAAAAGCTTCACGATGATGAGATGCTGAAAAGCATAGACAAAACTTATGCTGCTTCTTCATCAATAATCAGTATGAAGAAGGAAGCTCTGAGATTGTACACCCTTGCTAACACATTTCAATATCAAAAGGAAAAGGTGAGAATATGGCCTGATCCTAGGGTGGCTCACAGAATTGTGAAGAAAGACATTCCTTCGAGATACAAGGGCCAAGTAAAAAGGATCATAGGTGAAGAGATCACAGTGGTCCTTGTAGTATCACCTTGGGAAATTGTAGAAGATTTCAAGAAGGCCTATGAAACTAAACAACCACCCCAAAAGATGTTAGAGAACAGAGTAATTAAAAAAGGGTTAGTCTACAAGAGGCTTGAGAACTTCAAACAAAATGAGCTCAGTCTGTTACTTGAAGGGACTCACCCAGATGAGTTTGCATACAGACAGATCACAACAGTTGAGCTCAAAAATGGCAAACAGGCTAAGTACATTTCAGAGCTGTATGGGCGTGAAGGATTGTTTGATGGTGGAGCTGAAAATCTTACCATGGAAGAACAAATTATGTTTCTCAGAGCATACACCAGAGAATCCTACAGGCTTATACATGGGAAGTAGATTTCATGGATAGAACCACAGCCCTGTGTCCAGTTCCCCAAAGTCAGGGCTCCTATCCATACTATGCAACCAAATTTCAGAAATCTATTCCCAGGCCAGTGCTTAATTGGGTCATCTTCTTAGCTGATCAAGAAGGAAAAAGACCAATCTTATTGCCAACAATAAGTGGGACCTCAATAAAGTTAAGGTTTTGGCTGCATTGGTTCAGGGGGAGTTTGTTGGACCAAAAGAACCAATGAGCCGGATCAGAAAAACCTTAAGTCCCACAGACGTCACAACAACTGCTGAAGTCCACAACAGCTGAAGACAAAGTCTGAAGACAAGTGCTGAAGACAAAAGTCTGAAGACAAGTGCTGAAGACAAAAGTCTGAAGACACAAGTGCTGAAGACAAAGTCTGAAGACAAGTGCTGAAGACAAAGTCTGAAGACACAAGTGCTGAAGACAAAGTCTGAAGACACAAGTGCTGAAGACAAAGTCTGAAGACAAGTGCTGAAGACAAAGTCTGAAGACACAAGTGCTGAAGACAAAGTCTGAAGACAAGTGTTGAAGACCAAGTATCAGTCGTTGTCACAACAACTGAAGAGGTCTTCTTCAGTAGTTGTGATGTTTTTCTTTCAGTAGTTTTATGTTTTCCTTTCTGTAGTTTTGTAAAACGACTGAAGAGCTTGTTCTTCAGTCGTTGTAGTTTCAGTAGTTTCGTATCAGTAGTTTTATGTTTTATACTTAGCACTCTGATATGTTCTCAGTAGTTGTGAACATTTTAGTAGTTTGTTAAGTTTTAGTTATTTTTGTAACAAATCTGCCAGATGTCACTATCCCGTGATATCAGCAGTGATTGCACTCTATATAAGGAGTGTCAACCTTATTGTAATTGTGAATGATTGAGCAGAAACATTTGATATTATTGAAACATTCCTTTTCACAGAAATATATTCTCTCTTTACAACCGTATTTGTTCATAATGCATACGAATATCAAATTCTTGCTATATTTGTCTAATTCTTGTTCTTATTCCACTGCGTTACACTCTAATCCATCAAACTTGAGATCACTGATCCTGTCAACCCCTTGCTGGAAAAGGACCCTCATTCTTTTTCGACTATGATGGATTATTTAAGTCCTTCAACATCCCTCTCTCCCCTCCCGAGGATGAGTTATCGACCTGAATAATGTACGATGTGTTAAATACACCATCACTGGACCCGACGACCTCAACGTCACAAGGTGAGTCTTCTAGTTCTTCAGAGGGAGAACTTGAGGTAAGTGACTCCTCCTCTGATGACAAAGACGTGGCAAATGATCAGGAGGAACAGGTTCCTACTACTGCAAGTACATAAGCATATGATGTTGATGCCTTTGACACTTCGGAACCTCACACTCCCACTGCCTCAGATACTGAACATGGTGTTCATAATCTGGATAATGAGGTAGGTGTTCCCACCATTCCTGGATCACGACTAAATGTTTTTCATCCTTTGGATAATGTCATTAGAGATGTTCGATCAGGAGTACAGATAATAAATCAGCTATATTCAACTAATTATGCCTCGGTGATAGAAAAGGGATATCTTCATGATGGTGCGTATCGATGTTTTGTCTCTCAATTTAAGCCAAAATATGTAAGTGAAGCCCTAAACGATGAGGCATGGGTGAGTGCCATGCAAAAGGAACTTCTTTAATTCAAGAAGTTAGGAGTATGGATACTGGTGGAAAGACCTAAAGGTGCTATGGTCATTGGCAGCAAATGGGTCTTGAAATGCAAGAAATATGAACAAGGAATCATAATAAGAAACAAAGCTTGACTTGTAGTTCAAGGATTTTGACAAGTCGAGGGTATTGATTACAATGAAGTGTTTGCACTTGTGGCGAGAATGGAAGCAACCCATATCTTCCTAGCCTATGCATCTTACATGAAGATTAAAGTTTATCACCTAGATGTAAAGAGTGCATTCCTTCATGGTGAAATCCAGGAGACAATGTATGTCAGTCAACCCGAAGGATTTAAGGATCCATATCACCGAGACAGAGTTTACAAGCTGAATAAGGCTTTCTACAGGCTCCACCAGCCCCAAGAGCATGGTATGAAAAGCTCTCGACTCATCTTGTGAAACATAGATTTTGCAGAGGAGTAATTGACTGTACACAGTTCATCAAAGAAAAGGATGACGACTTACTGCTAGTTCAGATCTATGTTGATGACATAATCTTCGGTTCCAAAAACAAAGCATTATGCAAAGAATTTGAAGCAGTAATGAAAGCTGAATTTGAGATGAGTGCCATGGGAGAGATGAAGTTCTTTCTCAGGTTACAGGTGGATTAGACACCAAAGGGGATATTTCTACATCAGACTAAGTATGTAGGCGATATTCTCAGTCGGTTCGATATGGAGAATGCTTCGGCAGCTAGGACTCCACCAGCTACAAACCACGATATGGCACCTGACGAAAATGGTGATCTGGTGGATGCCACCATGTACCGAGGAATGATCATATCCCTCATGTACCTCATTACCTCACGACTTGATATCATGTACGTGACGTGTCTCTGCTCCAGATATCACGCGAAACCGAAAGTCAACCATCTAATAGGAGTCAAAAGGATATTTCGTTATCTGAAGGGTACTCCAACACTTGGATTGTGGTATCCTCATGACGATGACTTTGAGCTTACAACATATAGCGATTCAGATTATGGCGGCTGCAAAATGAACTACAAGTCAACATCTGCAGGATGTCAATTCTTTGGGAGAAGATTAGTCACGTGGCAGTGTAAGAAGCAGACATCGGTTGCTCTGTCAACTTGTGAAGCTGAATACATGCTGCTGCAAGCTAGTATTCACAAATCATCTGGATTCAACAGCAAATACGGGACTACGGTTTGAAATTCTCTAACACTCCTATATTTGTTGATAATTCTGCTGCTATAGCAGTAACTATAAATTCTGTCCAACATCCAAAGACCAAACACATCGAAATTAAATATCACTTTATACATGATTGTTTTGAAAAGAATTTAATCGATGTTGTTAAAATTAATACGGACTTTCAACGCGCTGACCTCTACACAAAAGCTTTTGATAAACCAAGATTTTTATATTTGTTAGAGGTCAACGGTGTGAAAAAGAAATGTGAAGTGATTCTTGAAGATGACAGTACATAGTCCGACGAGTAGAGTTGTTTTTATTTCTTATTTTATTTATTTTATTTTATGTTATTTTATTTTATTTATTCACCTACTAAAATTCAATATGCAAACACATTTTTGGTTTTAGAATTTTAGGGGGAGAATAGGTTAGATTAGTACTAATTTAGTAGTTTTATTTTAATTACTTAATAAAAAAATAAAAAAAATGAGGGAGGAGGACAGCTTAGCTAAAAGGAAAGTAATCAAATCTGTGATACTGATTCAATGAATTGGAAAATGATAGTACACAAGGAACAAATTATTTTGGACTTTAAAAGGATTAACTACTTATGATGCAAAATTCAAAGTTAAGTCTGAATAGTCAAAGCAAAATAAAAGGAAAGATGATAGGTAAACTAGTATGCTACTATGGTAACATAGAGAAAGTAGACCTAGAGGTTGTTAGCTCATTAGATGATGTGTCGGTAGATTCAACACAATAGATAAATAGACCTCATTGGTGATTTCAAGCTCAAACTAAGTTGTTCAACAAGCTATGAGTACACATCTTATCCCTGGTTAACACAATCAATGAAGTTCCAATAAGGGGTGACGAGCAAAATAAACGCCACAAATGTGTGCGGATGACCATAATATATGAGCAAAGCACATGAAAAATACAAAATGCAATCAAGCTAATAACCTATGTTGTTGGTGTGATATGTTCAAAAAGAAAATAATTGCTCAAACAAGAAGATAGGTTGTGTGCCTCTCTGCTGTGCGGTGGCACTGACCTGAGGATAAGCATAACCTAAATATTCTAGAATTCATTGTTGTTTGCTCCTCTCTGCTGTGCGGTGGCACTGACATGAGGCTTAGCATCTCTTTGAAAGCTCTTAGAATAGTTTCTTCTTGTAATATACCCGTAGACCGCTCAAAAATCTCCTGAGGAACGTTGATTACCATATAAGCGTGGGATCCACAAATGCTTGTTGAAAAAATTAAACCTTAAATCATCACCAATGTGTGTCAAAAATCTGTGTATGGATTTAAGAGGACAAGTATACTGACAATCATCATGAGCTGCAGCTCTTGAAAGTCAAAATCATTGTGCGCATCTTGTAGCTCTAGTATGAGTTCCTAAAATTGCCATTGACTATCAGTGAAAACAAGGATCAAGCATCAAAACTGTTTATTAAAGTGTCCAAAGTGATTCTAATATACCTGTATGATTCCAAAATGATTCGTACCAGAAATGATTAACTAGAATTGATGCTAAGTTGTCCAGGAAGTAAAATCAATTAGAATTATTCTAATAGTTTGTATTTCATCTCTAATCAAAATACAAAAATATGTCTTGTTATTGTTCTTAATTTCGAAGTTGTTCTGTTTAGTTTTAGTTAATTGTAATGTAAGAGTTGGACCCAATAACTCGTCGTAATCTGTGAATTACTCACTCAAAAGGGTCATGTCTGAGGTGACCAAAACATTCAAATAAAATGAGTAACGTCTGAGGTGACAAATTCATTTTAAGTAAAAGGATCACGTCTGAGGTGATCAATAGTGTTTTCAAATGAAAAAGGTCATGCTGAGATGATCATCACTAATAATGTTTTATCTATTGTTAAAAGGATAAGTTTTTGCAAGTGCATAAGGTCAAATGAACAAGTCAGAGTCATTCGCACGACTGGTCCATAAGTATGGACCAGTCGCACGAATGGAGCAATGAGATTGAACCATTCGTATGATTGGATCATGAGTATGAGCCAATCGCACAAATGGTGGTGACCGACTGAGTCAGTCATCCGACTGAACCCTAGTCGCACGAATGAAGCTGACTGAATGAGTCAGTCGCACGACTGAAACCTAGTCGCACGACTGACTGTGACCGACTGAGCAAGTCGCACGACTGAGCCCGAGTCACACGAATCAAGAGTGCGAATAGGCTTAGTCGCACAACTAAAGGAAACCCTAGTATAAATAGAGGGGGAGTCGGTCGCAGACACTCATCACCCCCAATCGCACCTAAATCGCACAAAAGAAATACTACTCTGCTCAAATTTCATATCAGTGATTTAGCACCCTGTTTGAGATACTAACTGATTACGCATCATTTCTACAGGTAACGCGAGACTAGATTAGATCAAAATGCACAGATTAAGCGAGCCCTAATGTACAAATCAGTTCTAAACAAAACCGAGACAAAGTCTCCTAAATAACCACCAAACAGTACTTAAGCGTCAATTATTTAGCACTAAGTGTTATTTTGATGGATTGCGAGTCAAATGAGACTAACGTGAACGTTTAACATCAAGTATTGACCAGGAATCGATTCTACAGTACGGAACAGAGACGTTATGCAAATGGACACACTGATGAACTTCAATCGCACGATTGAAATGGGCAAATGACTCAATCGCACGAATGAACCATGCATATGAACTTAGTCGCACGACTGATTCAACCGTATAGAACACTACTAGCCACCAAGCAGGACCATCATCCCACAACACATTCACCACAAGACCCACTCTACCCCCCATCGGGGTAGAGGAATAGCTGGCTACACTTCACTGAATGGTGCTGAAGCTGCTAGCTATTGACGAAGAAAAAGCTGCTCAATTAAGTCAGCTTGTGGAGCTAAATGCTACCCAAGCACAGTAGATTGCTCAGAAAGCACAACAGATCTCCCAACTCAAGGAGTTAAATGACCAATCAACAAAGAGAATAGAGGAGTTGGAGGCCTCTAACAAGACTATCATGCTCAAACTAAAGAGATCGAAAGATGAGCCACTGAAGATGAGAGAGGGTAATGATGATGATGATGATGATGATGATGATGATGATAATAAAGATGATGATGATAGTGATGATGATGAGACGAGTGAAGATGAAGGGACAAGGGGAAAGCAGGATGATGATAATGATGAAGAAGGAGATGTAGCTGCATCTGCCTTAGCTTAGGGTCAAGAGAGAAGGATAAAGAGAAATCAAAACCAAGGAGCATCATCCTCTGCCCCACCTGCTGAGATGCCCGTCATTCAAGACAAAAGTAATGCTTAGATGTTTGTGTATTTGAAAAACTTTGTACTTGAATCTTGTATTAAAATTATGTAATTAATGTTTATCTATTTTCATCAAATGTTTGAATGTCTTGATTAATCACTTACAATTGCAGTGTTTTTAAATGTATAAATCAAGCAGAAGAAACATCTCAGAAAGATGAGTATGATGTTGCTCCCCTACAACAAATCAAGTCTCAACTCATAATGATTCTTTATTTGCAAGGATAGTCAGAAGGTCGGTGAGCTATACTCCCAAAGAAAGAGAAATAATACATGACCTGACTGACGAGCAACTTGCTGAGATGTTCAGGCTAAACCCAGATGAGATTGTCAAGGATGTGCCTACTTTTGAAGTGTCAAGTGACGATGAGCTCAACGACATAGATGAAATAGAGATTGAGGATGCCACCGCTGAGCACTATCTAGAGTACACTGACCGAGAAGGAAATGTGGTCCCCAACTTGGGTGATACTCTCGGTAGTGATACATTTGACAAGCTGGATCAGATGGAGAAAGAGACTGAGAAGAATGAGAGTCAAGCCCAAGCCTCAAATGCTGATGTTGACATCAAGAAGGCTGAATGGGCGGCTTGTTTTGCTGAGATCCGTGCCCTGCGCACTGCACAAAAGCTAAATGCCTACACCAAGCTATACAAAGTCAAGAAACACCTAAAGGTGTCAGGAAAGATCATTACATGGGCATATTTTGAGGATCTGAATGTGTATGCAGTTAAGAGAGAGAAGGGCATAGAGTACTTTAGATTCCCACACGATCTAAAGACTCTCCCTGGCTTTGAGCTCAACTAGCTGGCACACCTAAAGTTGTTGTATGCTGATCCGAGAAAAAACATCAGGCTGGTTTGAGGCTGCATTAAGGAAAGAATACCACACCAGGTGGGTAAACTTCAGACCTCAACAACCGAAGAGGTACATTAGAAGGTCTGAAGTTGATCCCATTACTGGAAAGCCTAAGGTAGTGTTGAAGTGGAGTCCTCCGCGTACAATGTCCAAAATCCCTCTAAGGGAAATGCCACAGGACTTCACTCCACACTTCAAGTGGTGGTATTACGATTGGAGAACAGGTGAAGCAGTTATAGTCTTACAAAAGGAGAGCCAAATGGATACTATCCGGGTGTTTGACCCTATGTGGCTGACCAACTTGTCTGCAGACGATGTCTATACCTTATACAAGTGGCCGCTATTCTATGACTCGCAGGATATCGTACAAGCCCTCCAGTTCCAGAACGTGATAAGAGTCTGTTTTGCATTCGAGATACATGCCGGAGTTACAAGAGAGGAAAAGTACAAGAAATTTGACAAGCTAATGAAGAATGTTAGACAATGATGTAAACTAGGTCCAAGGGGGAGTTTGTTAATACATATGTACCTAGTTTAGGAGCTTAATGTAAAATATCTATCATGTCTTACATATATGTAATTGATTGGGTATGAATGAAATACAATGTGTGGTTGATGCTTATAATGTTTAATATTTCATTGTTTATTATGTGATAACTTAGAGTGAACTAACTATATAAGTTTATGGTTGCTGTACATAATTCTTAGTCAATAATGTTTGAGAAACATGTTGAAACATATTCATATGAAGTTCTCATGCGAATGGATCATGCTAAGGGACCATATGCATGAATACTTCATGCTAATGGACCAGTTGCACAACTGAACCAGGAGACTGGATCAGTCGCCCGATTGAGACATAAGATTGACTCAGTTGCATGATTGGGCCTTCAGTCGTGCAGATGGATCAATCGCATGATTCAGTCGCACGACTGAACTATGCTAATCTTCTCTTTATAACTGGACTAAGATCAATCAGGGAGAACACAATTCAGATCAATCTAACAATTAATGAGATGTTAAGAATGATTAGAACATGATCCGCTATGATTTATGAACTTGGAACAGGTTTCTTGAGTCTCTAGACGGCTAGGGTTGAACTTTTAAACAAATAAAATGATCATCTCATCATCATCATCATCACCCTCTCTTATCTTCAGTGGCTCATCTTTCGATCACTTTAGTTTGAGCATGATAGTCTGTTAGAGGCATCCAACTCCTCTATTCTCTTTGCTGATTGGTAGTTTCGCTCCTGGAGTTGGGATATCTGCTGTGCTTGGGTAGCATTTAGCTCCACAAGTTGACTTAATTAAGTAGCTTTTTCTTCATCAGCAGCTAGCAGCTTCAGCACCATTCGGTTAAGTGTAGCCAGTTGTTCCTCTACCCCGATGGGGGGTAGAGTGGGTCCTGTGATGAATGTGGTGTGGGATGATGGTCCTGCTTGGGGACTGGTGGTGGTAGTGGTGGATATGGGTGGTGGCATATGAGTGGATGGTGAAGGGTTAGCGGTAGTAGAGGTGGATGGGAGAGTGGAAGAGGTGGTGGGGGGTGTGGTAGCTATGGTGGATGTGGTGGTGGCTGTGGCAGTAGTGGTGGCATTGGCAGTGGGAGTGGATGTGGTCACTGTAAATATTGGCCTCTTCCCCTTTTTGCCATAAGTGTGAGCCATTCTCTTCTTCCTAGAGCCCTTAGACACAATGGCTCCCCCTTTGCTGATGGGCGGGTCGGGTTATAAGATGGATCTGTATCAGCAACAACAGCATCCCCGGACTCCCCGGGGCGTCCACCAACTGCCCTGAGACCTCTCTTCGTGGCTACGACCCGACTCCCCACCATTCGCACCAGAGGATCTTCATCAAACTCCTCCTCCTCCTCCATCTGAAAATCAGGGTGAATGGGAGCACACTCGGGTCCACCCTAACCATCACCTCCCTAATAAGCATCGTGGTTATCACCGTCGGAGTCATCAGAGGGTAGAGCAATCTGCTCAACATCCGAGTCACTATCTTCATGGCGCCACTTCCACCTAATTGGCGCCACGTAGTCATCCCAGGCCAGATGCCCAAACAACCTCCTTACCGGGGGCTTCACCTGCTTGCCCCGGTAAACCTTCATCCTCCCGAGTGTGGTGTCATCCATGACCTCTAGTGTCACTACATCATCAGTCTCTTTGGGCAGTGAGGGCAGCTTTTGTTTAATGATCATCTAGAGGAACCGAGGGTACATACAAATGCCCTCCTTGTCCTTGGATTCTAGGTTCTCGACCCAAGAGTTGAAGATCATCCGTGAGAAGCTGAATGGATGATTTAGTACTAGAGCCACATAGGCATTCTGGATCTAATCAAACAGCTCATCAAATCCTCCCTTCCTCGAGGCAATGCACTTTAGCGGCACATGGGCTAAGTACTTGAGTTGGGGGCACATGTTGCTCTTGTTGAGCACACCTGCGTTTATGTCCCCCGAGTACTTAGCTTGAAGAAAGCAACCTTGGACAGTCAGTGGATGTAGTCTGGTAGGACAGTCACCATCATCTCCCAGCTCTAACATCCTCCAGATCTTCCTCACTGATCTTTATCACTTCTTAAAATATGGTACTCCTAATCCGATGCGGTTCAGCAGACCTGTCAACGATCGCGCTTTCCCAGAAAGCTTGATGAATCGATCGATAAGGTGTGCACGGAGTAGATATAGCCTTGAAGATCCTCGATCTCCATAGGAAGGCGATGATCCCAGCAAAATCAGCGGCATTCGGGGAGGTGAAGTCCAAATTTGCACAAAGGTTAAGCTTTATGCTCATAGTCCATCGACTCGCCATGTTTCTGTTTGAAAGTTTTTTAATGATTTCTTGATTTTAATCAATTTGGTGAGTTAGGGTTTGATTACTCCATGCATTTTGTGCGATTTCATTCACTAAGTACCTGTAGAAGATGAGAGTACAAGTTGGTAACACAATCTCAGTGTGAAATCAACGAAATCGAATTTTGGCAGAGTATGTTTGCTTTCATGCGATTGGGAGTGATTGAAGGGTGATGAGAATGCGCGACCGACTTTCACCCTATTTATACTGTTCTTATCTTCAGCCAGGCGACTGGACCTATTCGCACGGTTCATTCGGGCGACTGGGGCTCAGTCGTGCGACTGGCTCAGTCGGTCACATCCATTCGTGCAACTGGGGTTCAGTCGTGCGACTGACTAAGTCGGTCTCCTCCATTCGTGCAATTGGTTCATTCTTGTGATCCAATCGCATGAATTTCTCCATGCTTATGGTCCAATCGTATGTTTGGTCCATACGTATGGTTCAATCTTACGATTGACTCATACTCATGATCCAATCGTGCGAATGGCTAAGACTTATGAGTTCACCTCATTCACTTTCAAACACTTAACTTGTTAATTATTGATAAGACATTATGACCATTGATCATCTCAGACATGATCCTTTTTAATTTGAAAAACTGTTAATCACCTCAGACGTGATCATTTTAACAAAACTGTTGATCACCTTAGACATGATCCTTTTAACTTAAAAACCTAATTGGTCACCTCAGACGTGACCTCTTTTAAGTGAGTGATTCACAGATTTAATCCAAATGCATTGTCCAACTTTTACCTACCAATGACTAAAAATAAATAAATAAGTAAAAACAACTAGAAATTTAAAAACAAAACCAACAACATATTTTTGTATTTTTGTATGGAGATGGATTTAAACCTATTAGAGTACTTCTAACCGATTTTAATTCCTGGACGGCACAACTTCAATTCTAGTTTATCATTTATGGTACAATTCATTATGGAACCATACAGGTATATCAGAATCATTTGGGACATTTTAATAAACTATTTTGATGCTAGATTCTTGTTTTGACCGGGAGTCAATAGCAATTTTAGGAAATCATACTAGAGCCACAAGATGCACACAATGATTTTGACTTTCAAGAACTGTAGCTCACGATGATTATCAATATACTTATCCTCTTAAATCCATACATAGATTTTGACACACATTGGTGATGAGTTAAGGTTTAATTATTTCAATGAGCATTTGTGAATCCCACGCTTATATGGTAATCAACATTCCTTAGGATATTTTTGAGCGTTTTATGGGTATATAAAAAGAAGAAACTACTCTAAGAGCTTTCAAGGAGATGCCAAGCCTCAGGTCAGTGCCATCGCACAACAGAGAGGCACAAACCATAATGAATTCTAGAATATTTATGTTATGCTTATCCTCATGTTAGTGTCATCGCACAACAGAGAGGCACATAACCTATCATCTTGTTAGAGCATTTATTTACTTTTTGCACATAACACACTAACAACATAAGTTATTAACTTGATTGCATTTTGCATTGTTCATGTGCTTTGCTCATATATTATGGTCGTTCGGACACATTTGTGGCATTTATTTCGCTCTTCACCCCTTATTGGAACTGCGTTGATTGTGTCAACCAGGGATAAGATGGGTACTCACAACGAGTTGAACAACTTAGTTTGAATGTTAAACCACCAATCAGGTCTACTGACACATCATATAATGAACTTGTAGCCTCTAGGTCTACTTTCTTTACGTTACCTTGGTAGCATACTAGTTTTACTATCATTTTTCCTTTTATTTTGCTTAGACTTTTTGGACTTAAACTTTGAATTTTGCATCTTAATCAGTTAAACTCTTTTAAAGTCCCAAATAATCAGTTCTCTGTGTACTATCATTTTCCATATACATTGAATCAGTATCACAGATTTGATTACTTTTCTTTTTGCTAAGCTGTCCTTCACCCTCGTTTATTTTAAATAATTCAATTAAGTAGCTAATTTAATACTAATATAACCTATTCTCCCCCTAAAATTCTAAAACTAAAAATATTTTTGTGTTTTTTAATTTTTAATAAACAAGAAAATAAAATAAAGTAAAATAAAATAAACTAAAAAATTTGTCGGACAAGGCATTTCCTTCTTTTGAAATCACATCACTTTTCTTTTTCACGCCATTAACCTCTAATATAAAAATCTCGGTTTATCAAATGCTTTTGTGTAGAGGTCGGCGCGTTGAAAATCCATATTTATTTTCACCACATCGATTAATTTCTTTTCAAACAATCACGTATAAAGTGATACTTAATACCGATGTGTTTAGTTTTAGGATGTTGGACTAGATTTTTTGTTACGGCTATAGCAACATAGGTATCAACATAGATAGGAGTGTTAGAAAATTGCAAACCGTAGTCACGCATTTGCTGTTGAATCCAGATGATTTGTGAACAGCAACCTGTAGCAACAACATATTCAGCTTCATATGTTGACAAAGCAACAAAGTCTGCTTCTTACACTGCCAGGTGACTAACCGTCTGTTAGGATCGTGTATTAAACGAAATACTAACTGAAATACGTGTATACCGAATCAAATAGTGCGAAATCCTATTTGATTGGCAATCCAATCAGTGAGAATGCATGTAGAAACAATTGTAGATTGAATCTAAACATTAAGAATGATTGGTAATCGATCTAGTGCGATCTATGAACTTGGAACAGGTTCTTAGAGGTCTCTGGACGGCTAGGGTACGATTTAGTACGTAGGTTATCGAAGTGTTTTGTTTTTCCACGATTTAAGTGGTATTTATAGGTTAGGGTTTCTCATTCGGCCGACTGAACCATTAGCATGGTTCAGTCGTGCAATTGAGTCATGTGGTTGATCCATTCGCATGACTGAGTGTTCAGTCATGCGACTGAGTCAATCTCATGTTACAATCATGCGACTGATCCAGTCTCCTGGTTTAGTCGTGTGACTGGTTCATTAGCATGAAGTTGTTCATGCGTATGGTCCATTAGCATGGGCCATTCGCATGAGAACTTCATACGACTAAGTTTGAATATGTTTCACAATCATTTCACAATCATTAGTTGACTTAGATCTATTCAAACAACCGCAAACCTATATAGTTAGTTCAATAAGCGTTAATACATACTAAGCAATGAAATATTCAACATTATAAGCACAACCACACATTGTATTCCATTAAGTACCCATTCTATTACATATGTGTAAGACAATAAAGACATTTTACATTAAGCTTAGAAACTAGGTACACATGTATCTACAAACTCCCTCCTGGACCTAGTTTTATCTACTGTCTTACATTCTTCATAAGCTCCTCATACTTCTTGTAATTCTCCTCTCTTGTGACTCCTGCATGTATTTCAAAAGCAAATCAGAGTTGTATCACATTCTGGAATTGGAGAGCTTGTACAATATCCTGCGAGTCATAGAACAATGGCCACTTGTATAAGGTGTAAACATTGTTGGATCTTGTATGCCCAAGACACATACAAGATTGATGTGGTTAGTACGTTATGATCCAAGTCGGGTCATACCCAATAACAAGCTAAACAAACACCAATAAATGTTTATTTGATGATGAGATCATACAAATAAACATTGACACCAATTTAGAAAATGAGTTTTCTAAAACATTGCTTTGTAATAGAACAATATTATATGGATAGTTTGTTCATGAGATATTATTTGTTTTATTATTTAAGTTGGTTAAATAATAACAAATAAAAGTGTCTTAATGATATAAAATTAAAATAGGTTTTAATTTTATAAAATTAAGGGGTTAAAAGAGTGCAAGTTTATAAAAGTTTCAAAATGGGGGAAGCCATTTTGAAACTACATTTTCGGCCGCCCATGGATTAGTGGGGGGCCTTTAGTCTTTGTTCATTTTCAAGACTTCATCTATTCTTGCACTCTTCCAACTCTCCTCTCTCCAAGACACACTCTCTCTCACACACACAAGCAAAACCACCTCCCAAAACAAGGCTGAAAATCAGATTTTGAAGCTGGAAAAGGCTGAAATTTTTGGTCCTTGGAAGATCTTAGGAAGGGGTTACTTTGGTGTTGCATCCTAACAAGCAAAGTGTTTGGAGAGCTTGTGGGTATCACAACTTGAGGCTCTCTCTCTTGAGGGCTGGACATTCAACAAGATCTCCACATTTATCTCATACATCTACAACTTTTGTACAAAAGGTTGTATCTATAAACACCCTATGGTTGTTATGTCTTGTTTGATAGCATACTATTTCATATGTATTTCGATCCTCATTCTTGGGTTTTGTTGGTGGTTTAATATGGCAAAAAATTTTCAGATTATAAACCATATGTTAACCTCTTATTCCGCTGCGTTTTCATAGTTTAAATGGTTAAACTAGCTTGTTTTACATGTGACAAAATCCAACAATGGCATCAGAGCCGATTATGTGGAATATGTGCTTCAAAAGGTCTTGAAAAATTAGTTTTCATGAACTTTTTCAACCCATTAGGGGCTGTTTTGTTGTGGGTGTATGAATCCCTTATGTTTCAAGTTTAATCTTGCATGATTTAGTGTAAACCTTGAAAGATTTACATCAAATGGTTGATTGTGTTGTTTGGACAATCTTAAAGTTTTAGTTTATGTTGGCTGAAACTTCAGGGCTGAAATAAGGGATTCATTGTTGTTCTTGGATGTTGAATGTGTTTCATATTATGGTTCATAACATAGCCTTGGCCTTATGTGTTTTGGTTTTGGTTGATTGTTGTATGTCATGTTGGTTTTGTTTCTTGAAAGGGTTGTAATTTGTGTTTTGTATCTTGGGTTGTAATTTATTTATTCATTTGATTATGTAATAAATAGATTAGGTGCATTTCTTTTATTAGAAAAATTGTATTAGGATATGATTTTTGTAAAAGAAGATGCACAAGATGAAGACTCAAAGAAGGACACAAAAGACATGGACACTTGAAGCTTTTAGATGTGGTCTCAAGTGGGAGTTCATGGACACATTTTGATGTGTCATCTCAACCCTTAGGAAAGACCTTATGACAACACTTGTGATGGCAAACAAGTGTGGTCAACTTAGTGGATATGGTTATGCACTCATGTTTGTATGTTTATGCTTGTTTGGATATTTGTTGTTTGATTGTTTGGTTGATATTTGGATATGCATTACAAACTCATTAACAACTTAACAAGCTGAAAATTTGATGGTTCTTTATCATTAAGTGATTAATAAAAGGTTATTAAAAGGATTAATGGTTTTAATAAAAGAGGTTTTATTAAAAGTGAACCATAGGGTACCTTGTATTTGAAAGCATGCAAATATAAGGTACATAGAGTTTCTAAACTAAGATTATGAAAACCTAAATTCCTTTTATAAACAAGTTTAACATCATCCTTTTGAACAACACTTGAGTCATTTGGAAACTCTTAATGGGATAAAGGTCACCTAACCATTTTGAGGGAACTTGTGACTTGAGGTGGAATACCATATTTGTGGATTAAAGGTCACCTAACCACTTATGTTGGAAAACTCACATATGTGTGCAAGTAGGGTAACGTGATTTACAAACCATGTTAAATGGATCACCTACAATATGGTTTACAAAGGTGTTGATGGGATAAACATGCCGACTATACATATGATGTTTAAAGTCGATCCCATACCTAGAAGTTGCAAAGGGTTGCAATTGTCAAAACGTTGACTACCTTGTTAATTTAAATAATGGGATAAAGGTCACCTAACCACTATTTAAATGTAACGTTGGATTATAGATTTTAAAATTGTGTAAGACACTTAAAAGCGGTTTTAATTATTAAAATATGAACAATATCGAAATTACTAAAATTGAACTTTGTTATATTTGTAGATGGCCACCAACGATAATGATAACAATGAAATCCCGACTACTCACTCACTATCACTTAGGACCATTCTCCAAAAGGAGCGTCTAAACCATAATAACTTTATTGATTGGTTTCGAAACTTGAGAATTGTTCTCAAGCAAGAGAAACGATCATACATATTAGACGATCCGATTCCCTATCAACCTAATGAGGATGATGTGGAGGCCTACAATAATTGGGTGAAATACACTGAGGACTCGGTCCAAGTGTCTTGCCTTATGTTGGCAAGTATGACTCCAGATCTCCAAAAGGAGTATGAACATCATGGAGCGTACGACATGATAACCCAGTTGAAGGAAACGTTCCAACAACAAGCACGAGTTGAGCGCTTCGAAATGGTTCAAGCACTCCATGCGTGTCGTATGGACGACACCCAATCTGTTTCTTCTTATGTACTTAAGATGAAAAGCCACATTGACCGCCTCGAAAGGCTGAATTGTCCCGTCTCGAAAGAGTTGGCTACAGATTTGATCCTCAACTCTATGTCAAAAAGGTTTGACAATTTTGTCATGAATGGGTGGGACAAGAACATAGGTGAGCTTCACCCTATGCTTAAAACTACCGATGCCTCACCCCGCACCCAAGGCAAATGTTGCCAAAGGTAAAGGGCACGTTAGGGGAAAGGGAAAGGGAGTGGTAAGTGTTGGACCAAAAGATCCAATGAGCCGGATCAGAAAAACCTTAAGTCCCACAGACGTCACAACAACTGCTGAAGTCCACAACAGCTGAAGACAAGTGCTGAAGACAAAGTCTGAAGACAAGTGCTGAAGACAAAGTCTGAAGACAAGTGCTGAAGACAAAGTCTGAAGACACAAGTGCTGAAGACAAAGTCTGAAGACACAAGTGCTGAAGACAAAGTCTGAAGACAAGTGCTGAAGACAAAGTCTGAAGACACAAGTGCTGAAGACAAAGTCTGAAGACTGAAGACACAAGTGCTGAAGACAAAGTCTGAAGACAAAGTCTGAAGACACAAGTGCTGAAGACAAAGTCTGAAGACACAAGTGCTGAAGACCAAGTATCAGACGTTGTCACAACAGCTGAAGAGGTCTTCTTCAGTAGTTGTGATGGTTTTCTTTCAGTAGTTTTATCTTTTTCTTTTCAGTAGTTTTGTAAAACGACTGAAGAGCTTGTTCTTCGGTCGTTGTAGTTTCAGTAGTTTCGTATCAGTAGTTTTATGTTTTGTACTTAGCACTCTGATATGTTCTCAGTAGTTGTGAACATTTCAGTAGTTTGTTAAGCTTTATTTATTTTTGTAATAAATCTGCCAGATGTCACTATCCCGTGATATCAGCAGTGATTGCACTCTATATAAGGAGTGTCAACCTAATTGTAATCGGTGAATGATTGAGCAGAAACATTTGATATTATTGAAACATTCCTTTTCACAGAATATATTCTCTCGTTACAACCGTATTTGTTCTTAATGCATACGAATATCAATTCTTGCTATAATTTGTCTAATTCTTGTTCTTATTCCGCTGCGTTACACTCTAATCTATCAACTTGAGATTACTGATCCTGTCAAATGGTATCAGAGCAGGTTCATCATTGATCGATCTAATAATTGATCATTGAAACTGCTATCCAAGATCCAAGTTTGATTGAATTAGCATTTTTGCAAGAAACGGTTATAGAGATTGAATTTTCTGTGTTTTTGGTCATTCATCCTGAGATTTATTCTTGGTTTTCATTGAGTCTGTTGTGGTCTGTGTAAAATCTTTTAAAATCTTGAATTAAATTGTATTTGGACCTAAAATGACTACTCCTTCCAATGATCCTCACAATACTGGTTCCTCAACCAAGCCTCCAATGCTGGTTAGGAGTGAGTATAACATATGGCAACGACGAATGCTCCATCACTTGTTTGTTAACAGCTCAGGTTGTTGGACATCAGTGGTACATGGTCCACACAAGCCTATGGTGAATAACCGGAAACCAATCAAATGGTTCCGAAGAGGAGGGAGCAATACTCAGATGAGGATAAGAAATTGTTTGAGATTGATGCAAAAGCCCATGGAATTCTGGCCATGGCACTGCCCAATGAAATCTATTCTGGGCTAATGCATTATGAAACTGCCCATGACCTCTGGAATGCCTTGAAAGAACAATTTGGAGGAACAGATGAGGTCTTGGCAAATAATAGAGAAATCTTTGCCCAACAATATGAGACATTCTCTCATAGGAAGGGTGAGACACTGGCTCAACAGTTTGAGCGGTTCTCTTGTTTGATCTCTGAATTAAAAATGGTCAAACATGAGTACACAAATAGCCAGATGAATAACAGATTTCTTAGATCACTACCTGAGAGATGGGACACATATACTATTGTCCTATGCTCCAGTGCAAATTTGGACAAACTATCTCTCACCCAACTCCATGGGAAATTGCTCACATTTGAGAGAGAGATAGAACAGAAACAAAAACTGTCATCATCTGGAAAGCTCACTGATGATTTTGTACCAGGAAACACTGCCTTGGTAAGTCATGAGTCAGAGTATGCAGGATCAGAATGCCACTATGATGAGCATATTGATTTCACCTCAAACAATTCTAATCATGCCTTTGTGAGTGTTGATTGTCATTCTGGTAATAATAGTGACAATCTATGTTTTATCATGGATGATTTGTAGGGCATTGCTAATGATGATTTAGAAGAGATGGATATTTTGAGCCAAATGGCCTTGATCATATCAGATCTCAGAAATTCTACAAGAGAACTGGCAGAAAATTTCCTGGACTCTCTGACAAAACCAAAGTCGGTTTTGACAAGAGCAAGTTGAAGTGTCACAAATGCCACAGGCTTGGACACTTTGCAAGAGAGTGTAGATCAACTGGATCTAACACTTCTGCACCTTTTTGACTTTTCCAAATAACAATTCACAATCCAAAGGGCAACATTCTGCTGGTTCTAGTCATTCATCACACCCTTAATCTCCTGCATATTTTGTTCCTCAGGGTCAAATGCCATATCCTTATCCCTGCTATTATATGCCACAGTCAAATCAAGTTCAAGCTCCTATTGTACCACAATCTCATGCACAGTCAAATCATGTGAAGAACCTCATCACAGCTTCTTCACACTAGAGTCGTTGACTAGAGTAGCTTACCTGATAACTTGTCTGGTCACACTGAGCAATACTATGCTGGTGCTAGTCAACATGGTGGTGAACACCGTTTTGGAAATCTTGCTCTCATGGCCCTGGAGTCTACTAAGGGTTCCTGTTCAAATGCATCATCTTCACAGGTAACTCAGGTATCTTCAGAGGCTAAAGCCAAGTTATGTTCTGAATCATGCATAGCTGCCTTTGTCTCTATTAGAGAGGCAAATGTAGCATTGATAAATCAAAAACTTGAGTTTGAGAAAACCATTTTCAAAAGAAAAGCTGAGTATGAGTTGCTCTTAACAGTAAACGTGATGAGATTTATAAGCTTAAATGCCAATTAAATGATGAAAAGGCCAAGCTAGAGGTTATTCTGGAAGACCACAGGAGTCTCAAAGAAAAACTTGCAGTGACCAAGTTGAGTGTGAACGCTGGGTCTCATTATGCAAGGGATTTGAAATGCTTCTTAGCAAGAAAACTGCTTCAAATGTGAAGTTTGGCATTGGTTACAACCATACTGCTCCACCAACAGACTTTACTCCTAACTCCATAGTTAAGTCTGAAAGTGAAAGCAATCTCCAAACCACATTATCGTGTGAGTCATTCTCCAATGATAATCTAAGATCAGAGAATGAAACCAGTGTTAAGATCTCAACAAAGAAATTGACTGATGGTCTAACTACTAAGACTCATATGAAGCTGAGTACTTCAGATGTTGTTCCTCAATGTACCCCAAGTACTAAAAGAGACCCAACGTCTGAAAAGCATTTCAAATCAGTTGAAATACAAGGACTAACAACTGCTGAGGAATCCATCAAACAGTCTATTAAGACGGATGGAAAACAGTTGAATTACCAGTCTTCAACTGTTACAAATCCTTTAGTACCTAGTACTGATAGGAGGAAAGTACTGAAGATCACACCTTCAGTAGTTTCCACTTCAGCAGTAAAGATGTCCAAGATGAAGAATAAACCATGTGAAATTTGTGGTAAATTCAATCATCTATCTGATGAATGTTGGTACAAAAAGGGTTTAAAGCTCCAAAGAGATGAGCTCATTAAACTAGAAATAAATAAAATGAAAACTGAGTTTGAGACCAAGTTTGTACCACAATCATCTCAACCTGATAAACCCAAGGCCTTACCCAAATCCACTAAGAAGGATATGGTTTATCAGAAGACAGCTGATATTGTTCCTCATGATAAACATAAGACTAAGTCTGTGAAATCTAAGAAGGAGGAAATGGTGGGTCACAGGAACTCATCAAAAACAAGCTCTGGAGTGTCAAATGAACTGAAAGCTCGAGCTTCAAATCAGACACAGCTTGTTATGATGGTTCAGCATCTGTTGGGGAGAGTTAACCAACTTGAAGCCACTGTGACCAAACCACTGGAGAGGAATTCCAGGTCCAAATCTATTTCAGCACCATCTCCATCTTCATCAGCTGTTAATCATGAGAAACTAGCTATGGTTAAATCTGTTGATAAAGTCAGTCCCAAAACCAAAAAGGTTTGGGTCTCCAAAGCTAACTAGTTTCTTATGATTGTGCAGGGTTCTTCAGCATGCCAAAGAAGCATCTGGTATGTGGACAGTGGAGGATCCATGCACATGACTGGGAGCAGCTCTTTTCTTCATGATTACTCTCAGGGAAAGAAGGGATTTGTCTCATTTGGAAATGATGCTAAAGGTTACATCATTGGAAAGGGATTTGTGTCTAATGGAGATATTAGATTTGATGATGTCAACCATGTGGAGAATCTCAAATACAATCTGTTGAGTGTCAGTCAGATGTGTGACAAAGGACATGTTGCTCTTTTCACAAGCCAGAACTGTAGGATTCTGTCTTCCAAGGTTCTGAGCCTGATTGACAAAGTACTGGATGATAATACTCTCTTGAAGGCCAACAGGATAGGAAGAGTATATGCCTTGGATCTGTCAAAGAAAATTGAGTTAAGAGGCCATCCATGCTTGTTCTCCAAGGCCTCTCTCCAAGAATCTAAACTGTGGCATAGAAGGCTGGGTCATGTTAATCTCAAAAACATGAATCAGCTGATCCACAAGAGTTTAGTGAGAGGTCTTCCAATAAAGGAGTTCAATTGTGATGAAATCTGCACTGCATGCTTAAAAGGGAAACAACATAAGTTTCATTCCCAACCATAGAAGAATCCAAGTCTAAGGCCTGCTTACAACTACTGCACATGGATCTTTTTGGTCCTGTGAAGGTAATGAGTATGGCAAAGAAGAAATACTGTCTGGTAATTGTGGATGATTACTCTAGATATGTATGGACCTTCTTCTTGCATTCAAAGGATGAGGCTGCTCAGTCCATTATGAACTTTGTGTTACACGTTGAGAAGCAGTATTCCCTACCAGTTAAGTGTGTGAGGAGTGACAATGGTACTGAATTCAGAAACCACACTCTTGATGAGTTTTACTTGTCAAAGGGAATCAAGAGGCAGTATAGCATCCCAAGGACTCCAGAGCAAAACGGAGTAGTGGAGAGAAAGAACAGGACCCTCATTGAAGCTGCAAGGTCCATGTTGGCTGATTCTGGTCTGCCACTGACTTTTTGGGCCTGCTACAAACAGTTGCACAGATATTATTGTGTACCAAGATCTGAAGAATCACCCTATGTCTCAAATCATTGGTGATATCAATGCTGGCGTTTCAACAAGAAGTCAATTGTCAAATTTTGCTTCTATGCTCTCTTCATTAGTCAGCAAGAGCCAAAGAACTATCACATTGCTTTAAGGGACAATGGATGGGTTGAAGCCATGCAGCTTGAGCTTCTTCAGTTCAAGAAACAGCAAGTGTGGGAACTGGTTCCTCTACCTCCAGGTAAGTGTGCAATAGGCACTAAATGGGTGTTTAGGAACAAAATGATGAAAATGGGCTTATTGTTAAGAACAAGGCCAGACTGGTTGTACAAGGGTTTTCACAAGAGGAAGGTATTGATTATAATGAAACCTTTGCCCCTGCAGCCAGACTGGAAGCATTCGATTGTTTTTAGCTTATGCTGCTTATCACAACCTTAAAGTTTTTCAAATGGATGTCAAAAGTGCATTTTGTATGGGAAAATTAAAGAAGAGGTTTATGTATGTCAACCACCAGGTTTTGAGGACAATAAACATCCTAATTGGGTGTATAAGCTTGATAAGGCTCTCTATGGGTTGAAACAAGCTCCTAGAGCCTGGTATGAGACATTATCAAACTTTCTTCTGGAAAATAATTTCACTAGAGGCTCCATATATAAGACTTTATTCATTAAGAAAGCTGGGCAGCATAATCTACTTGTTCAAATTTATGTAGATGATATTATTTTTGCATCCTCTGATCCGCAGTTGTGTGATGCCTTTACAAAGTTGATGAAACAGAAGTTTGAAATGAGTGCCATGGGAGAATTACAGTTCTTTCTGGGTTTGCAAATCAAACAAAAGGCTGATGGAATTTTCATTCATCAGTCCAAATACACAAAAGATCTTTTGGAAAAGTTTGATTTACAAAAGTGTAAGCCCTGTTCTACTCCCATGTGCAACACCACACAATTGGATACAGATCAGAAAGGTAAAGTGGTTGATGAAACACTTTACAGATGTATGATTGGGTCCTTGATGTACTTAACAGCTTCTAGACCAGATATTATGTTTGCTACATGTGTTTGTGCTAGATTTCAGGCTGCACTAAGGAGTCTCATTTGATTGCAGTCAAGAGGATCTTTAGATATCTGCAAGGCACTCCATCTCTAGGTTTATGGTATTCTACTAGACATTCTGGTAAATGAGTTGCTTTTTCTGACAGTGACTATGCAGGGTGTAAGTTGACAAGAAAGTCCACTTCTGGAGGATGCCAATTCTTAGGCAACTGCTTGATTCTTGGCAGAGTAAGAAGCAGACCTCAGTTGCTACATCAACTGCTGAAGCAGAGTACATTGCTGCTGCAAGCTGTACTCTTAGGTACTCTGGCTTCAAAACCAATTATTGGATTATGGCATAACAGAGACTAAGACCCCATTGTTAATGGACAGCTCTTCAGCTCTTTGTATTGTCAAGAATCCTGTCCAGCACTCTAGGACTAAACATATTGAAATCAGACACCATTTTATTAGAGATTGTTTTGAAAAAGGTTTGATTGATCCAAAATTTGTTCCTAGTGCTGATGAGCTTGCAGACATTTTCACTAAGCCATTGGATAGCACAACTTTACAAAACCTAGTGTTAAGGCTTGGTATGCTGCAGCTAGAATAAGTGACAACTACTGATGATCTCAGCTCACAAGTACTGATGATCATTAGTTTATTATTGTCATATATATAAGTACTGAAGTTATTTTCCCTCTGGAAGTTTTCTTTAAACTACTAGAGCTTAAATTCTCAGTACTCAAGTACTTTATTTGATAAATCAATTGATGTAGTTACAACAGCTGATGTAGCTACAACTACTGATGTCAGAAATACAAATACGTACTGATGTCCTATGAAACATCTGAAAACAGATGAAAACGTCTGATGAGTACGTGTTGAGGACAGTATGAAACAGCTGAAAAGCAATGAATTGACGACAACTACTGATGAGCCTTTTCTCTTCAGTAGTTTCCCAACTGCTGTTTCTTTCTAAACAACTGAAGGAAAACCATGTCTTCAGTAGTTTCACAACTACTGATGACTAACACCAGTCTTCAGTTGTTTACAACAACTGATGGTAAAACCAAAGTCTTCAGTAGTTTCCCAACTACTGATGACTAATACCAAGTCCTTAGTTGTTTCACCACTTGAAGTCAAAACTGTCTTCAGTAGTTTTATAACTACTGATGACTAAATCAAGACTTCAGCTGTTTCAACGTCTGACGGTTAAAACCAAGTCTTCAGTTGTTTTATAACAACTGCTGATCACACCAATACGGTCAGTCATTCCAACCTCTGAAAGTTATACCACGTCATCAGTAGTTTCAACAACTGATGACTAACACCAAAACCTTCAGTCGTTTTCTAACCCTACCCTTTAAATACCTTATCCCACCTTCAGAGTTTTTCCTTTCTTCTCTTCTCAAACCTAACGTTCAAAAACTCTGTAACCTCTCTTCATCAATGGCGACCATGCAACTAAAACCATGACACAACTGTGTCGCACATCTCACAAAATCGCCATACTGGACCAAGTTTCACAACGCCATTGATTTAATGGTTCAGTCACCTTACAAAACGGCTTTTTTGTTAAATCCCACCATATATGCCAAATCTCTTAACCAATTCTGGACAAACGTCACTCTTGTCTCTGAGGAGAATGACACAGAGTCTCTTCAATCGTTTGTCCATCGTCAAAAAGTGGTCATTACTCCAGACACTCTTCGCCAAACCCTCAATCTGGATGATGCCACTTTCCCACTGGTTATCCAAAGGGCACAATAGATCAATCATTTGCCCACCATGGATACCAGGGTAACCTGAGTGCATCTACCATATTGAAGAAACATTTCCAGGATGCCGAACGTCTCATCTTTCACATGGTAAATGTCTGCCTTGCCCTCAAGACTTCATCATGGGATCAAATGTCCACAAGGTGGCAACAGGTAATGTACTCCATCCTTGAGCAACAACTTTTAAATTTTTCTGAAATACTATTTTTAGAGCTCAAGGATATGGCCCAAAAACAACTTGCTAACCGTTGGATATTATATCCTCGGTTCATAATGGCCATAATTGAAAACTAGCTTCAAGATGAGGGACTTGTTGGCCTGGGAGTCCCTGCTACAGCTGTATTGCCTGAAGTATACTCCCGGCACAACTCTGACCAATCACTAAAAATGGCTGCCAAGTTGCGCAAACCCACGCAGCTGGAACCCAACGCCACCACCTCCAAATCCAAAGTCCCCACCAAACCCACTAAAAAGAAGTCAAAAAGGCTACTCAGGGAAATGAGTCCCCTGAGGATGCCCCTGCAACACAAACGCAGGCTATATCCACTGGTTATAACCCCCTGGTGGATACAAGGACTTCACTAGCCACAGCCGCTCAGGATTCCTCTCAAAAGGAGCCTGCAGCAACCAAAGAAGGGGTACCCACTAATCTGGGATCTTCCTCATTTGAGGAGATTGCCATTGAAGAGCACCATTCTCCCCAGGTGCATACTGCTTTTACCCCATCTCCCAATACAACCGCCCCACTAAGTCCTACTCTCATTGTTGCAAACGTGCTGACTCAGCTGCATGCCTCTCCTCCTCCCCAACAAACACCAACAAAGGGGAAAACCACAACAATTAAGGAAGAGGATCAACATGCTTCTGACAGCCCACAGCACTAGGGTTTAACTGTTCTATCTCCTGGTGTGGATATGCAGATACGAACATCTGGTGAGGCTGCCACTCTTCTGAATCAGCACATGATCAGACTGAGGCTGGTAACATAGCTAAGACCTCACCAGAGGCAACAGCTAATGAAGGACATCGTCCTGAGGCTGGAAGTCCCCAGTTCCAAGAAAAAGGGGCACATGCTAAAACTGGTCTACACCCACTGCATGTACATCCTGCTACAAGCAGGAGGTCAGGTGATTCAGCATCTGCTGATGATGACCTGGGCTTCTTTTATGATGTTCTGGCCCAGAACACAATTCTTGAGGAAGAAGTCAGTAGACTACAAGACTACTTGACCAATTCTCTCAAAAAGCAAGTCCATCTGCCACCAACATAAACCCACAGATGGCACCTTCACCTGAAGGTCTCCCACACACTCAGCCACTCAAAACTTCCGAGCCACTAGCTTCTATTTCTGGCACTGCTTCTCAGGGACAGAACCCCTTTGAGCAAACAACTGCTATCTTTCAGCAATCCCTACCTCTCATCACCCCAATGATCACAGACATTGTGATCAAAACAATGGATGAGAGGCTTCCCTCAATCATACAACCCCTGGTGGAGGAGATTGTGAGCACAAGGCTTTCTGCTACTCAAACCCTTGCAACCAATGCAACCAAAAAGGGGGAGAGTCAGTCAGTGAAAGCAAAAAGGAAGAGCATAGAGGGGAAGAAAGAAAAGGAGACTGAGAAGGAAGAGGAGTTTATGAAGGGAGCTAACATTGATCAAGTGGGTGAAAGTCACAAAGACTTTCATGTCACATATAAGAAGAGGAAGGTTGAAGGAAAAGAAAAAGAACTTGAACTCCATGAGATGATCAAAATGGCGGATGCTACACACAGTAAATCAATGGACTCCATTATTGATCAACTGTATAGACAGGGGTTCGATACTGCACAGCTTGACTCAGAGATTAGGAGACTTGAAGTTGAAGAAATTAACTCAAGATGGGCAAGTTATAATGCATTAGAAAGAGAAAGACTAGAGATCATGATCAGATTCATTGCAAAGTACCTTGGGAGATCAATGATCGAGATTAAGTCATGGACCAAGGACAGTATCTTGGCAATAACCACCAAGATCTGTTCGTCTGAAGCATACACTAAGGGATTGGTGATTGAAGCACTAAATGAGGCAGGTGCTGGGAACAGAAAGGAACTAGCAAAACACTCAAAAGCCTCACTCACTACAAGAATGCTAGAACAACCTGCAAAACCTCCCACTTCAAAATCACCACTACCACAACCCACTAAACCAATTCCTTTACCCTCAAAACCAACAGCCGATGATGCACCAAGAAGAAGAAGAGAAGGGTGTTGAGTCTAGAAGAGAAGAAGAAGAAGAAGAGGATGATGAGGAAGAAGATAGGCTGCCTCTTTCCGCAGTCCTAACTTTGCCTAAAGCCAAACCTATGCCCATCACTCCCACCTCACAGATGGAAGCTGTGAGAGTAAAGATAGAAGAAGAACAGCAGCAAAAGCTTCATGATGATGAGATGCTGAAAAGCGTTGACAAAACTTATGCTGCTTCTTCATCAATAATCAGTATGAAGAAAGAAGCTCTGAGATTGTACACCCTTGCTAACACATTTCAATATCAAAAGGAAAAGGTGAGAATATGGCCTGATCCTAGGGTGGCTCACAGAATTGTGAAGAAAGACATTCCTTCGAGATACAAGGGCCAAGTAAAAAGGATCGTAGATGAAGAGATCACAGTGGTCCTTGTAGTATCACCCTAGGAAATTGTAGAAGATTTCAAGAAGGCCTATGAAACTAAACAGCCACCCCAAAAGATGTTAGAGAACAGAGTAATTAAAAAGGGGTTAGTCTACAAGAGGCTTGAGAACTTCAAACAAAATGAGCTCAGTCTGTTACTTGAAGGTACTCACCAGATGAGTTTGCATACAGACAGATTACAACAGTTGAGCTCAAAAATGGCAAACAGGCTAAGTACATTTCAGAGCTGTATGGGCGTGAAGGACTATTGATGGTGGAGCTGAAAATCTTACCATGGAAGAACAAATTATGTTTCTCAGAGCATACACCAGAGATCCTACAGGCTTATACATGGGAAGTAGATTTCATGGATAGGACCACAGCCCTGTGTCCAGTTCCCCAAAGTCAGGGCTCTATCATACTATGCCAACCAAATTTCAGAAATCTATTCCCAGGCCAGTGCTTAATTGGGTCATCTTCTTAGCTGATCAAGAAGGAAAAAGACCAATCTTATCGCCAACAATAAGTGGGACCTCAATAAAGTTAAGGTTTTGGCTGCATTGGTTCAGGGGGAGTTTGTTGGACCAAAAGAACCAATGAGCCGGATCAGAAAAACCTTAAGTCCCACAGACGTCACAACAACTGCTGAAGTCCACAACAGCTGAAGACAAGTTCTGAAGACAAAGTCTGAAGACAAGTGCTGAAGACAAAGTCTGAAGACAAGTGCTGAAGACAAAGTCTGAAGACACAAGTGCTGAAGACAAAGTCTGAAGACACAAGTGCTGAAGACAAAGTCTGAAGACAAGTGCTGAAGACAAAGTCTGAAGACACAAGTGTTGAAGACAAAGTCTGAAGACACAAGTGCTGAAGACAAAGTCTGAAGACACAAGTGCTGAAGACAAAGTCTGAAGACACAAGTGCTAAAGACCAAGTATCAGACGTTGTCACAACAGCTGAAGAGGTCTTATTGTAGGGGTTCAAAAGAAGTAAGGACTTCAAGAAAGGGGATGTTAGCCTCTACATGGGGAATGGGGCAAAAGATCAAGTTGAAGGCCGAGGGGACTACATCGAAGCTTCCAAATGGTTTGGAAGCAGTTTTTAACAATATTTTGTATGCTCTAGTTTGACTAGGAACATTATTTCTATTGCCCAATTAACATAATATGGTTATGTTTTGTCATTAATTGAGAATGAAATTCATGTTTCTTTAAATGGCAAGTTTTATTTTAAAGCTATTACTGTTAATGATATTTATGAATTGGTTCGTGAAAACACATTATATGATAGCTCATTGTACCAAACCACCACTAAGAAACTCAAATTGGATTTGAGTGATACCTATCTTTGGCATTGCCATCTTGGTCATATAAACAAGAAGCGCATACAAACACTTCAAAAGAACGGTCTTTTGAAAGCAAATGAATATGATTCATTGATGTATGTGAATCTTGTTTACAAGGTAAAATGACTAAGGCACCATTTAGTGGCAAGTCCGAACGGGCAAAAGATTTATTAGGCATCATACATTCGGATGTATGTGGACCTTTTAAGCCAATGACTAGGTACCATGAAAGATACTTCATTACCTTTACCGATGACTATAGTCGATATGGTTATGTGTACTTAAGACACAAATATGAAGCTTTTGTGTTGGACCAAAAGAACCAATGAGCCGGATCAGAAAAACCTTTAAGTCCCACAGACGTCACAACAACTACTGAAGACCACAACAGCTGAAGACAACCGCTGATTACAAAGTCTAAAGACAAGTGCTGAAGACAAAGTCTGAAGACAAGTGCTGAAGACAAAGTCTGAAGACAAGTGCTGAAGACAAAGTCTGAAGACAAGTGCTGAAGACAAAGTCTGAAGACACAAGTGCTGAAGACAAAGTCTGAAGACACAAGTGCTGAAGACACAAGTGCTGAAGACCAAAGTATCAGACGTTGTCACAACAGCTGAAGAGGTCTTCTTCAGTAGTTGTGACGGTTTACCTTTCAGTAGTTGTATGTCTTATCTTTTCAGTTGTTTGACACAACAGTTGAAGAATACTTCTTCAGTTGTTGTGCTCATCAGTAGTTTTATATTTATCAGTAGTTTTGTAAAACGACTGAAGAGCTTGTTCTTCAGTCGTTGTAGTTTCAGTAGTTTCTTATTTTGTACTTAACACTCTGATATGTTCTCAGTAGTTGTGAACATTTAGTAGTTTTGTAAAAGTTAGTTATTTTGTATTAGATCTGCCAGTTGTCATTTTTCCGTGATAACAGCAGCGATTGCACTCTATATAAGGAGTGTCAACCTATTGTAATAATTGAATGATTTGATCAGAAATATTCGATATTATTAAAACATTCCTTGTTACAGAAATATATTCTCTCGTTATAACCGTATTTGTTCTTAATGCATAGGAGCATCAATTTCTTGCTGCAATTTGTCTAATTCTTGTTCTTATTCCGCTGCACTACGCTCTAATACATCAAACTTGTGATCACTGATCCTGACAAATGGTATCAGAGCAAGGTTAATCATTGATTGATCTAATAATTGATCATTGAAACTGCTATTCAAGATCCAAGTTGATTGAATTAGCATTTTTGTGTTTTGCAAGAAATGGTTATAGAGATTGAATTTTCTGTGTTTTCTGGTCAATCATCCTGAGATTTTCTCTTGGTTTTCATTGAGTCTGTTGTGGTCTTTATAAAAACGTTTAAAAGCTTGAATTAAATCATATTTGGACTCAAAATGACTACTCCTTCCAATGATCCTCACAATACTGGTTCCTCAACCAAGCCTCCAATGCTGGTTAGGAATGAGTATAACATATGGCAACGACGAATGCTCCATCACCTGTCTGTTAATAACGCAGGTTGTTGGACATCAGTGGTACATGGTCCACACAAGCCTATGGTGAATAACCCGAAACCAATCAAATGGTTCCCAAGAGGAGGGAGCAATACTCAGATGAGGATAAGAAGTTGTTTGAGATTGATGCAAAAGCCCATGGAATTCTGGCCATGGCACTGCCTAATGAAATCTATTGGGCTAATGCATCATGAAACTGCCCATGACCTCTGGAATGCTGAAAGAACAATTTGGAGGAACAGATGAGGTCTCTTGGCAAATAATAGAGAAATCCTTGCCCAACAATATGAGACATTCTCTCATAGGAAGGGTGAGACACTGACTCAACAGTTCGAGCGGTTCTCTTGTTTGATCTCTGAATTAAAAATGGTCAAACATGAGTACACCAATAGCCAGATGAATAACAGATTTCTCAGATCACAGCCTGAGAGATGGGACACATATACTATTGTCCTACGCTCCAGTGCAAATTTGGATAAACTATCTCTCACCCAACTCCATGGGAAATTGCTCACATTTGAGAGAGAGATAGAACAGAAATGAAAACTGACTTCATCTGGAAAGCTCACTGAAGACTTTGTACCAGGCAACACTGCTTTGGTTGGTCATGAGTTAGAATATGCTTCATCTGAATGCCAGTATGATGAGCATATTGACTTCTCTTCAAACACTTCTGATTCTGCATTTGTGAGTGTTGATAGTCAGTTTACTGGATGTAATAATGACAATCTATGCTTCATCATGGATGATCTTAAGGGGATTGCTGATGATGACTTAGAAGAGATGGATATTTTGAGCCAAATGGCATTGATAAATATCAGATCTCAGAAGTTCTACAAAAGAACTGGAAGAAAGTTCCCAGGACTCTCTGGCAAAACCAAAGTTGGTTTTGACAAGAGTAAGTTGAAGTGTCACAAGTGCCACAAGATTGGACACTTTGCTAGAGAATGCAGATCATCTGGATCTAATTCCTCTGCACCTTTGTGACTTTCCCTGGAAACAGTCAACAACACAGAGGGCAACATCCTGTAAATTCTAGTCATCATTCTCAACCATAATCTCCTGCATATTTTGTTCCTCAGGGTCAAATGCCATATCCTTACCCTTGTTATTACATGCCATCGTCAAATCAAGTTCAAGTTCCTATAGTACCACAACCTCATGCACTACCAGAACCTCAACCATCTCAATCTCATCAACCTCTTCAACCTCAACAACACAGCTTCTTCACCCCTGGAGGTGTTGACTGGAGCAGTGTACTGGATGACATGTCTGGTCATGAACAACTGTTCACAGGTGCTAGTCAACATGGTGGTGACAGTCCTTTGGGAATCTGGCTCTCATGGCCCTGGAGTCTACTGAGGGTTCCTGCTCAAATGCATCATCTTCACAGGTAACTCAGGTATCTTCAGAGGCAAAAGCCAAGTTATGTTCTGAATCATGCATTGCTGCCTTTGTCTCAATTAGAGAGGCAAATGTAGCATTAATAAATCAAAAACTTGAGCTTGAGAAAACCATTTCCAAAAGAAAAGCTGAGTTTGAGTCTGCTCTTAATTGTAAAAATGATGAGATTTATAAGCTTAAATGCCAACTAAATGATGAAAAGGCTAAGCTAGAGGTTATTCTGGATGACCAGAGAAGTCTCAAAGAAACCCTTACAGTCACCCAGGTAGAGTGTGATCGATGGGTACAATCACACAAAGGTTTTGAAATGCTTCTTAGTAAGCAATCTGCTTCCAATGTGAAGTTTGGTATTGGTTACAATCACACTGCTCCTCCTACAAATTTTGCTTCAAGAGCAGAAGTGAAATCTGATGGAGAAAGCAATAACCAATCCACCTCATCATGTGATTCACCTTTTGATAGAGCATCATCAAAAGTTGAAGTCAGCACTAAGCCCTCTCAGAACCTATCAACTGATATTGATGGTTCTACTGCTAACACTCACATGATAAAAGAGATGATCAACTCAGGAGTTATTTCTGAAAGTCCTGAAAGGACTGGAGAGCAAGACTTAACACCTGAAGTTCAAACTCCAACTAATGACAGCATTGAAGAGAAGAAAACTGTCAGTAGAAAGAGTTTGAAGACTACTAAAGAGGAAGTCAAGAAAGCAAACAATGCTTCTAAAGTACTGAAGAGCAAGTCTTCAGTAGTTTCATCCTCTTAGTTGATGATCATCATAAGATGAAGAAGAAACCATGTGAAGTATGTGGTTTGTTCAATCATCTTACAGATGATTGTTGGTACAAAAGGGGATCCAAACTCAAACATAAAGAAGAAATTCAAGAGAAAATGGCTAAAATGAAAACTGAGTTTGGAGCCACATTTGTACCAGCAGCATCAAATCCTGTAACCCTCAAGTCCAAACAGAAATCCAAAAAGGAAGGGGTTAAACAGGTAACAGCTGAGATTGCTCAAAAGAAGAAGGTGCAACATAGGAACTTATCAAACTCCAATGCCAATATGTCTGAAGAGCTGAAAGCCTTATCCCAAAATCAGACACAGCTGGTTATGATGGTTCAACATCTATTGGGAAGAGTTAACCAATTAGATGTTCCTATGTTGAAACCACAGAAAAGGGGGTCCAAGCCAAAGGATTCCTTTTCTTCACCAGCTTCTTCCTCTTAGGCTGTTGTTTCCAACAAACATGTTAGTTTACCATTTGTTGATAAGAACAGGCCCAAGACCAAAAAGGTTTGGGTCTCAAAATCCTACTAATTTGTTTTATCTTGCAGGGTTCTTCAACATACCTCAGAGGCATCTGGTATATGGACAGTGGAGGATCCATGCATATGACAGGAAACAGATCATTTCTTAATGACTACTCTCAAGGAAGGAAGGGGTTTGTGTCATTTGGCAATGATGCAAAAGGTTACATCATTGGCAAGGCTTTGTTTCCAATGGGGAAATAAAGTTTGATGATGTTAACCATGTGGAAAATCTCAAGTACAACCTCTTGAGTGTCAGTCAAATGTGTGACAAAGGCCATGTTGCTCTTTTCACCAGTCAGAACTGTCGGATTCTGTCATCCAAAGTTCTAATTTGATTGATAAGGTGTTGGATGAACACACTCTCCTAAAGGCCAACAGGACAGGAAGAGTGTATGCCTTAGATCTTTCCAAGAAAATAGATCTCAAAGGCCATCCTTGCCTATTTTCCAAGGCTTCCCCCCAAGAATCTATTCTATGGCATAGAAGGCTGGGTCATGTTAATCTCAAAAACATGAATCAGATGATAAACCATGGTTTAGTAAGGGGACTGCCATTGAAGGAGTTCAAGTGTGAAGATAACTGCACTGCCTGTTTAAAAGGAAAACAGCACAAAGCTTCATTTCCCTCCATAGAAGAACGTAAGTCCACTGCCTGCTTACAGCTTCTTCACATGGATCTCTTTGGTCCTGTGAAAGTGATAACTATGGCTAAGAAGAAATACTGTCTAGTAATTGTGGATGATTACTCCAGATTTGTATGGACTTTCTTCTTGCATTCAAAGGATGAGGCTGCACAGTCCATTGTGAACTTTGTGTTACACGTTGAGAAGCAGTATTCCCTACCAGTTAAGTGTGTGAGGAGTGATAATGGTACTGAATTAGAAACCACACACTTGATGAGTTTTACTTATCAAAGGGAATCAAGAGGCAGTATAGCATCCCAAGAAATCCTGAGCAAAATGGAGTAGTGGAGAGAAAGAACAGGACCCTTATTGAAGCTGCAAGGTCTATGTTGGCTGATTCTGGACTGCCAATGACTTTTTGGGCTGAAGCTGTCAATACTGCTTGCTATATACAGAATAGAGTTCTAGTAAATCAGAGGTTGATGAAGACTCCATATGAAGTTCTTCATCATTTGGCCCCTCTAATTTCATTCTTTAGAGCATTTGGGTGTCCTTGTTTCATTCTCAACACACGGGATCAACTCCAAAAATTTGATCCTAAGGTGGATGCAGGGTACTTTGTTGGTTATTCATCAACTTGCAAAGCATACAGAGTCTTCAACTGCAGAACAAAGATGGTTGAAGAGACTCTACATGTTATGTTTAATGAATCTCCTAAGGACAAGATTCCACAAAGCCCTATGGAGCTATTTGATTTGGACATACTGCAATATGTTCCTTATCAAACTCCTGCTGTTGCTCCTGTCAACAGTTCACCACCTGGTGGTACTGCTGGTGCTGCTGCTGATGATGATAGCAGTACTCACCTCTTCAGGTTTAGTGATCAACTGCCTAATTCAGCTAGACCTGATGTTCCTGTAGCTCCAGTAGCACCATCCACAACAAATGCTGATGAGATTTCTTCAAATTCAACCTCCTTTGAATTACCATCCACTGATTGGTTTCAAGGAAATGAATCACCATCACCATCTGTTGCTGCTGAACCTGCTACAAACACTTGCACAGATCTCATTGTGTATCACGATCTGAAGAATCACCCTATGTCTCAAATTATTGGTGATATCACTACTGGCGTATCAACAAGAAGTCAATTGTCAAATTTCTGCTTCTATGCTCTCTTCATCAGTCAGCAAGAGCCAAAGAATTATCACATTGCTTTAAAGGACAATGGATAGGTTGATGCCATGCAGCTTGAGCTTCTTCAGTTCAAGAAATAGCAAGTGTGGGAACTGGTCCTCTACCTCCAGGTAAGTGTGCAATAGGCACTAAATGGGTGTTAGGAACAAAACTGATGAAAATGGGCTTATTGTTAAGAACAAGGCGAGACTGGTTGTTCAGGGGTTTGCACAAGAAGAAGGTATTGATTATGATGAAACCTTTGCCCCTGTAGCCATACTGGAAGCAATTCGATTGTTTTTAGCTTATGCTGCTTATCAAAAACTTAAAGTCTTTCAAATGGATGTCAAAAGTGCATTTTTGTATGGGAAAATTAAAGAAGAGGTTATGTATGTCAACCACCAGGCTTTGAGGACAATAAACATCCTAATTGGGTGTATAAGCTTGATAAGGCTCTTTATGGGTTGAAACAAGCTCCTAGAGCCTCGTATGAGACATTATCAAACTTTCTTCTGGAAAATGATTTCACTAGAGGCTCCATTGATAAGACTTTATTCATTAAGAAAGCTGGGCAGCATAATCTACTTGTTCAAATTTACGTAGATGATATTATTTTTGCATCCTCTGATCCTCAGTTGTGTGATGCCTTTACAAAGTTGATGCAACAGAAGTTTGAAATGAGTGCCATGGGAGAGTTACAGTTCTTTCTGGGTTTGCAAATCAAACAAAAGGCTGAGGGAATTTTCATTCATCAGTCCAAATACACAAAAGATCTTTTGGAAAAGTTTGATTTACAAAACTGTAAGCCCTGTTCTACCCCCATGTGCAGCACCACACAACTAGATACAGATCAGAAAGGTAAAGTGGTTGATGAAACACTTTACAGATGTATGATTGGGTCCTTGATGTATTTAACAGCTTCTAGACCAGATATTATGTTTGCTACATGTGTTTGTGCTAGATTTCAGGCTGCACCTAAAGAGTCTCATCTGATTGCAGTCAAGAGGATCTTTAGATATTTGCAAGGTACACAATCTCTAGGTTTATGGTATTCCACTGGGCACTCTTGTAAATTAGTTGCTTTCTCTGATAGTGACTATGCAGGGTGTAAGTTGACCAGGAAATCAACTTTTGGTGGATGTCAATTCCTAGGCAACTGTTTGATTTCTTGGCAGAGTAAGAAACAAACATCTGTTGCTACATCCACTGCTGAAGCCGAGTACATTGCTGCTGCAAGTTGTACATCCCAAGTACTCTGGCTTCAGAATCAACTTTTGGACTATGGCATTATAGAGACTAAGACTCCGTTATTAATGGATAGTGCTTCAGCTCTTTGCATTGTCAAAAATCCAGTCCAGCACTCTAGGACCAAACATATAGAAATTAGACATCATTTTATAAGAGATTGTTTTGAAAAGGGTCTAATTAATCCCATGTTTGTGCCTAGTGCTGATGAGCTTGCAGACATTTTTACTAGCCTTTGGATAGTTCAACTTTCCACAACCTGGTGTTAAGGCTTGGTATGCTGCAGGTAGAATAAGTGACAACTACTGATGATCTCAGTAATAAGTACTGGTGATCATTGGTAACCATGTCACATATAAGTACTGATGAGTTCTTTCACCCTCAGTAGTTTTATAACTACTGAAGGCCAAATGCCTCACAAGTACTGAAGTACTTTATCTGTTCTAAACTACTGATGTAGTTACAACTACTGATGTAGTTACAACTACTGAAATCAGTACAAACAGATAAGTACTGACGTCCTATGAAACACCTGAAAAGCAGATGCAAAGTCTGATGAGTAAGTGTTGAGGACAGTATGAAACAGCTGAAAAGCTAAGAATGACGAAAACAGCTGATGAGTAATCTCTCTTCAGTTGTTTCTACAACTCCTGTTTCTAAAACAACTGATGACAAAAACATGTCTTCAGTAGTTTCACAACTACTGATGACTAATACCAAGTCATCAGCTGTTTACAACAACTGATGACTAATACCAAGTTATCAATTGTTTTCAAACATATGAAGTCAAAACCATGGTCTTCAGTAGTTTTATAACTACTGATGCCTAAAACCACGACTTCAGCTGTTTCAACGTCTGAAAGGGTAATACCATGTCAACAGTCGTTTTAAAAACTACTGATGATCTAACACCAAACCCTTCAGTCTTTTTCTAACCCGTACCCTATAAATATCCCCGACCTAATCCTTCAGAGCCTCATCTTCTTCAAACCTAACGTTCATATCTCCAAAACTTCTCTCTCATTAATGGCGACCATGCAGCTCAAACCGCGACACAACTGTGTAGCTTACCTCACCAAATCGCCATTCTGGGCTAAGTTCGATAATGCTATTGATCTTATGGTCCAGTCACCCTACAAAATAGCCTTTCTTCTCAATCCAATCCTTCATGCCAAATCCCTTAACCAGTTTTGGATGAACGTCACCCTCACCACTGGGAGAACAACACAGAGTCTCTCCGGTCGGTCGTCAACAACCACCAAGTGGTCATCACTCCGATATACTTCGTCAAACCCTACACCTGGATGATGCCACTTTTCCTGCTGGATATCCAAAGGGCACAACTGATTTATCCTTTGCCCACCATGGATACAGGGAAACCTTAGTGCCTCCACCATACTGAAGAAACATTTCCATGATGCTGAACGTCTCATATTTCACATGGTAAATGTCTGTTTGGCTCCTAAGACTTCATCATGGGATCAAATATCCACAAGGTGGCAACAGGTAATGTACTCCATCCTTGAGCAACAACTTTAAATTTTTCGGAAATACTATTTTAAGAGCTCAAGGATATGGCTCAAAAACAAACTGCTAACCGTTGGATTATATATCCTCGGTCATAATGGCCATAATTGAAAACCAGCTTCAAGCTGAGGGACTTGTTGGCCTGGGAGTCCCTGTATGGCTGTATGCCTGAAGTATACTCCCGACACAACTCTGACCAATCACTCAAAATGGCTGCCAAGTTGCGCAAACCCACGCAGCTGGAACCCACAGCACCACCTCCAAATCCAAAGTCCCCATCAAACCCACTAAAAAGAAGACCAAAAAGGCTACTCAGGGAAATGAGTCCCCTGAGGATGCCCCTGCAACACAAACGCATGCTATATCCACTGGTTATAACCCCCTAGTGGATATAAGGACTCTCCCAGCCACAGCCGCTCAGGATTCCTCTCAGAAGGAGCCTGCAGCAACCACAGAAGGGGTACCCACAAATCTGGGATCCTCCTCATTGAGGAGATTGCCATTGAAGAGCACCATTCTCCCCAGGTGCACACTGCTTTTACCCCATCTCCACATGCAACCACCCCCCAAAGTCCTACATTACTTGTTGCACAAGTGCTGACTCAGTTGAACTCCTCACCCCCTCCCCAGATACCAATTACAACTGGGAATACTTCTACCATTGAGGGGGAGGACCAAAGTGTAGCTGAGAACCCACAACATAGGGGTTACAATGTTCCTTCTCCGAGTGTAGCATTGGAGATTGGAACTTCTGGTGAGGCTGCCACTTCTCCTGTTTCAGCATATGATCAGGTTGTAGTTGGTACCATTACTAAGACCTTACCAGAGGCAACTACTGATGAAGGACAAAGTCCTGAGGCAGGAAGTCCCCAGTTCCAAGACAAAGGGGCACATGCTACAACTGAGCTACACTCAGGGCATGTTCATCCTGATCCTATCAGGAGGTCAGGTGATTCAGTAACTACTGATGATGACCTGGGCTTCTTTTATGATGTAATCGCCCAAAACACCATCCTGGAAGAGGAGGTGAGCAGACTCAAAGAGCTGCTTGCTAAAACTTCTAAGGAACAAAGACCATCTGCCTCTACCACCTCACAGATGGCACCTTCATCTGAAGGTCTCACAAACACTAAGCCACTCCCAACAACTCAGCCACCTGCCTCTGCTTCTGGCACTATTTCTCAGGAACAGAACCCTCCTGAGCAAATAGTTTCTATCCTTCAAAATTCCCTTCCTCTCATCACCCCCATAATCACTGACATAGTGATCAAAGCCATTGATGAGAGGCTTTACTCAGTAATACAACCATTGATAGAGGAGGTTGTGGGCAAACAGCTTTCTGGCAATCAACCCCTTGCAACCAATGCAACCAAAAAGGGGGAGATTAAGTCAGTGAAAGCAAAAAGAAAGAGGAGTACAGAGGAGAAAGAAAAGGAGAAAGAAACAGAAGGGATAGTAGTGGAAAAGGAGTTGGAGTTGAATGTGGAGACCGATAAAGAGAAGGAAAAAGAGAAAGCCTTGGAGCTATTGATAAAAGAGGCTGATGCCGAACACAGCAGATCAATGGACAACATCATTGATCAGCTGTTTAGGCAAGGCCATGACACCGATAAACTTGACTCTGAGATTCGACGATTAGAGATTGAAGAAATCCAGAATAGATGGGAAAGTTATGAAGTATTAGAAAGAGAAAGGCTTGAGATCATGATTAGATTTATTGCAAAATATCTTGGAAGATCAATGATCGAAATCAAAGCTTGGTCCAGGGACAGTATCTTGGCAATCACCACCAAGATCTGTTCGTCTGAAGCATATACTAAGGGACTTGTAATTGAAGCTTTGAATGAAGCGGGTGCTGAGAGCAGGACTGAGCTAGCCAAGCAACCAAAAGCCACACTCACCTCAAGAATGCTAGAACAGCCTGTCAACATTCCCACACCAAAACCAGCCAAATCACAACCCACCAAACCAACTCCCTTACCCTCAAAACCCATAGCCGATGATATACCCTTGAAGAAGAAGAGAAGGGTATTGAGGCTAGAAGATGATGAAGAGATGATGAAGATAGGCTGCCACTCTTAGCTGTGATTCAGTTGCCTAAGGCCACAAGTCACTCCTCAGCAATTACTCCTGAATTCCAAAGACAAATGGTTAAAGTGAAGCTAGAAGAAGAAGAGCTTCATAAACAGCATGATGAGGAATTGCTGAAGAGAGTGACAAAGCTTATGCAGCCACATCTTCTATCATCAATATGAAGAAGGAAGCCCTCAAACTTTACACTCTCAAGCATACCTTTTAATATCAAAAGGAAAGAGTGAGGATTTGGCCTGATCCCAGGGTCTCTCACAGAATCATAAGAAAAACATACCTCAGAGATACATTGGCCAGGTGAAAAAGATCGTAGATGAAGTGATCTCTCTGGTCTTTGTAGTTTCACCTGGGAAATCCTAGAGGACTTCAAGAAAGCCTACAAAGCTAATCTAACCCCTTAGAAGATGCTGGAAAACAAAATAGTGAAAAAGGGGTTAGTTTACAAGAGGCTTGAGGAAGTCAAGCAAAATGAGCTCCAGTTGTTCCTAGAGGGTAATCACCCGGATGAGTTGCTTATAGAATAATAACAACTGTGGAGCTAAAGAATGGGAAACAGGCCAAATACCTGTCTGAGTATTATGGGCCTGAATCATTGTTTGAAGGAGGTGCTGAAGAGCTAACAATGGAGGAACAAATCACTTCCTTGAGGCCTACACAAGAGAGTCGTACAGACTCATCATGGGGAAGTGAGTCTCATGGATGGGGGAACAGCAGTGTCCAAGTCCCCAATACAGAGTTCCCATCCATACATTGCCAACCAAATCATCAGAGACTCATTTCCAGGCCAGTGCTTATATGGGTCATCTTCTCAACTGATCAAGAAGGAAAAAGACCAACCATTCTGCCAACAATAAGTGGGACCTCAATAAAGTTAAAGGTTTTGGCTGCACTGGTTCAGGGGGAGTTTGTTGGACCAAAAGAACCAATGAGCCGGATCAGAAAAACCTTTAAGTCCCACAGACGTCACAACAACTACTGAAGACCACAACAGCTGAAGACAACAGCTGATTACAAAGTCTGAAGACAAGTGCTGAAGACAAAGTCTGAAGACAAGTGCTGAAGACAAAGTCTGAAGACAAGTGCTGAAGAAAAAGTCTGAAGACAAGTGCTGAAGACAAAGTCTGAAGACACAAGTGCTGAAGACAAAGTCTGAAGACACAAGTGCTGAAGACAAAGTCTGAAGACACAAGTGCTGAAGACCAAAGTATCAGACGTTGTCACAACAGCTGAAGAGGTCTTCTTCAGTAGTTATGACGGTTTACCTTTCAGTAGTTGTATGTCTTATCTTTTTAGTTGTTTGACACAACAGCTGAAGAATACTTCTTCAGTTGTTGTGCTCATCAGTAGTTTTATATTTATCAGTAGTTTTGTAAAATGACTGAAGAGCTTGTTCTTCAGTCGTTGTAGTTTTAGTAGTTTCTTATTTTGTACTTAACACTCTGATATGTTCTCAGTAGTTGTGAACATTTCAGTAGTTTGTTAAGAGTTAGTTATTTTTGTATTAGATCTGCCAGTTGTCACTTTCCCGTGATAACAGCAGCAATTGCACTCTATATAAGGAGTGTCAACCTATTGTAATAATTGAATGATTTGATCAGAAATATTCGATATTATTAAAACATTCCTTGTTACAGAAATATATTCTCTCGTTATAACCGTATTTGTTCTTAATGCATAGGAGCATCAATTTCTTGCTACAATTTGTCTAATTCTTGTTCTTATTCCGCTGCACTACGCTCTAATACATCAAACTTGTGATCACTGATCCTGACATTTTGAAATGTTCAAAATCTTCCAAAATGAAGTAGAAAATCAACTCAACAAGAAAATAAAAATTCTCCGCACCGATAGAGGAGGTGAATACCTGAGTGATGCTTTTAAAGACCATCTTAGAAGTTATGGTATTGTCTCACAACTATCCCCACCTGGAACACCACAACATAATGGCATGTCCGAGAGGAGAAATCGAACTCTATTAGATATGGTTCGATCTATGATGGCTAGAAGCTCAATGCCTCTATCATTTTGGGGTTTCGCTTTGCTCTCTACGACTCGTATTTTGAATATGGCCCCAACCAAGAAAGTGGAAACAACACCTTTTGAAATATGGCATGGAAGGTTCCATCACTGTCATATTTAAAGGTATGGGGTTGTGAGGCTTATGTTAAGACTCCCACCTCAAACAAGCTAGAAAGCCGTTCCATTAAGTGTATCTTCATTGGATATCCTAGAGATTCCATGGGATATTATTTCTATGGTCCATTGGAACAAAAGGAGTGTGTTGCCAAGAAGGCTGAGTTCTTAGAAGCTAAGTTCCTTACGGAAGGAACTAGCAGTAGAACTGTGGATCTTGAGGAGGATCAAGAACCACAAACCGATACACGTTTGGTTGATACTAGCACTCAACATGAGGATGTTAAAAATGATCAAGTGGTTGATCAAATTACACAGAACGTTCGCAGATCTGGTAGAATTAGTAATCCACCTGAAAGATATGGATTTTTCGTAGATGGATGCTATGTGGTAGATTCAGATGAACCAACCACCTATCATGATGCAATGTCCAATTTGGATTGTGACAAATGGCTTGAAGCCATGAACGTTAAGATGCAATCCATGTATGACAACCAAGTGTGGGACTTGGTTGAACCACCTCTTAACTCCAAGATAGTTGGAAGTAAGTGGGTTTTCAAGAAGAAAATCGATATGTATGGAAACTTGGATACTTATAAAGCTAGACTTGTAGCAAAAAGGTTTCACTCAAACTCAAGGTGTTGATTATGATGAGCTTTTCTCACCGTTGCATTGCTAAAGTCTATTAGGATATTGTTTGCCATAGCTGCTCATTATGATTATGAGATTTGACAAATGGATGTCAAAACCGCTTTTCTAAATGGATATCTTGAGGAAGATGTCTATATGGTTCAGCCTGAAGGTTTTGTCAACTCAAAACATCCTAACAACGTATGCTAGTTAAAGAAATCAATCTATGGATTGAAGCAAGCATCAAGGAGTTGGAATCACCGTTTTGATGAAGAAATAATCAAATTTGGGTTCATAAAAAACGTTGATGAAGCATGTGTATATAAGAAGGCTAGTGGGAGCATCACCATTTTCTTAGTATTGTATGTCGATGACATCCTACTATTTGGAAATGACATTCCAACCATGGAAGGTGTAAAAGCCTGGCTTGGAAGCTGTTTCTCCATTAAGGATCTTGGTGAAGCCACATATATTTTAGGAATAAAGATCTATAGGGATAGATCAAGGCGGTTGATAGGTTTGAATCAAAGTGCGTACATTGATAAGATCTTGAAAAGGTTCAAGATGGAAAACTCTAAGAAAGGTACCATACCTATTCAAAGAGGAACAATATTGAGTAAGACTTAATGTCCAAGCTCAAAGGATGAGCAAGACAAAATGAAGGGAATCCTGTATGCGTCTGCTATAGGATCCATCATGTATGCAATGATATGCACTAGACCGGACGTGTCATGCGCTTTGAGCATGACAAGCCGATACCAACAAAATCCTGGAAGCAGTCATTGGATGGCTGTTAAGAACATACTGAAGTACATAAGGAGGACTAAAGACATGTTCCTAATCTATGGATCTGGTAAGGAAGAACTCGTAGTAAAGGGTTACACGGATGCAAGTTTCCAAACTGACCGGGATGATTCACGATCACAATTGGGGTACATTTTCATCTTGAATGGAGGAGCAATCTCTTGGAAGAGCTCTAAGCAAGATGTGGTGACTTATCAACTACAGAATCAAAATACATTGCCGCTTCATTAGCAGCTCAGGAAGCTGCATGGTTAGAGAAGTTCATTGCCGATCTAGGGGTGGTCCCTTCCATTCAGGACCCCGCGGAAATTCTTTGTGATAACAAGGGTGCGATTGCTCAAATCAAGGAACCCTGTGCACATCAAAAGACTAGGCACATTGAACGAAGATTCAACTACATAAGGGATGAAGTTGAAAAGGGGAAGATATGTATTCGCAAAGTTCACACGGATCAAAACATTACGGATCCACTCACGAAGCTTCTTGAAAAGGCGAAGCATGAAAGTCATGCTTGTGCCATAGGGCTTCAATATTCTAGTGACTGGATTTGATCTTTAATTTTTGTAATGAGATATTGTAACCCTTTATTACTTGAATAAATTATTCGATTATATAATTCAACTAATATTTCTATTTTGCATGTTTAAAATCCATGAGTAAATTATTTACTCAGAATGTCCGTAGTTGTTCATGCTTGTGGGAACAAGTGTGAAGGTAATGCTATTATGAACTTGGATTGGTAGATATTCATATGGATGAATATAGAGCAAAAGGTTGTTGCCAAAGTTCATAGATATTTGTGGGATGCAAATATTGGACTGACCTGCACCTCAAATATTACTACATGAAATCTTCCTGATTGATCATAAGTAATTTTGAGTAAAGGCAAACATCATTTGGTATCCTTTGACCTGAGATACATATTGGGTCTTGATATTTACCGAATGTTATACTTTGACTTAACTCTTCGCTATTTTGAAACATGGCAGTACATAAGTCTTAGTTCAGGTATGATATAAGGAAATTATGAGAGACTTATGTTGTCAAGATGAGATTTGTCCCTCTTATTCGTTGAGAGTAAGATGTCTGAGGCCTGAAAAGTTAGATCAATGGAGAATGATCACTCTGTGTCTCTAGGATTTAACATAACATCTGCGACAAAAGGATAGATGATTGTTTCATCTAAAACCTTTCAAGTATGGTACTTGAAGAGGATGATGTTATTGAATGGCAATTAGTCATACGTATTAAGGGTAGTAAACCGTTGTTAGGTGGTATTTACTGCTTGCATCAATCTTCTATGAATCTTGTGTAAGTGGGAGATTGTTGGATCTTGTATCCCCAAGACACATACAAGATTGATATGGTTAGTATGTTATGATCCAAGTCGGGTCATACCCAATAACAAGCTAAACAAACACCAATAAATGTTTATTTGTTGATGAGATCATACAAATAAACATTGACACCAATTTAGAAAATGGGTTTTCTAAAACATTGCTTTGTAATAGAACAATATTATATGGATAGTTGTTCATGAGATATTATTTGTTTCATTATTTAAGTTGGTTAAATAATAACAAATAAAAGTGTCTTAATGATATAAAATTAAAATAGGTTTTAATTTATAAAATTAGGGGTTAAAAGAGTACAAGTTTATAAAAGTTTCAAAATGGGGGGAACCCATTTTGAAGCTACATTTTCGGCCGCCCATGGGGTTAGTGGGGGGCCTTTAGTCTTGTTCATTTTCAAGACTTCATCTATTCTTGCACTCTTCCAACTCTCCTCTCTCCAAGACACACTCACTCTCACACACACAAGCAAAACCACCTCCCAAAACAAGGCTGAAAATCGGATTTTGAAGCTGGAAAGGGCTGAAATTTTTGGTCCTTGGAAGATCTTAGGAAGGGGTTACTTTGGTGTTGCATCCTAACAAGCAAAGTGTTTGGAGAGCTTGTGGGTATCACAACTTGAGGCTCTCTCTCTTGAGGGCTGGACATTCAACAACATCTCCACATTCATCTCATACATCTACAACTTTTGTACAAAAGGTTGTATCTATAAACACCCTATGGTTGTTATGTCCTGTTTGATAGCATACTATTTCATATGTATTTCGATCCTCATCTTGGGTTTTGTTGGTGGTTTAATATGGAAAAAATTTTCAGATTATAAACCATATGTAAACCTCTTAATCTACTGCGTTTTCATAGTTTAAATGGTTAAACTAGCTTGTTTTACATGTGACAAAACCCAATCTACTGTCTTACATTCTTCATAAGCTCCTCATACTTCTTGTACTTCTCCTCTCTTATGACTCTTGCATGTATTTCAAAAGCAAATCAAAGTTGTATCACATTCTGGAATTGGAGAGCTTGTACAATATCCTGTGAGTCATAGAACAGTGGCCACTTGTATAAGGTGTAAACATCATGAGCCGACAAGTTAGTGAGCCACATGGATTCAAACACCCTGATAGTTTCCATACTACCATGTCTGTTCAACACTATGACTGCCTCGCCTGTTCTCCAATCGTAGTACCACCACTTGAAATATGGAGTGAAGTCCTGTGGCATTTCCTGTAGAGGGATGCTAGATATCATGCGTGGAGGACTCCACTTCAGCACTATTTTTGGCTTCCCAGTTATGACATCAACTTCAGATCTCCTAATATACCTCGTTGGTTGTTGAGGCTTGAAGTTGACCCACCGGGTGTGGTACTCTCTCTTTAAAGCTGCTTCAAACCAGCCTGACATCTTATGAGGGTCAGCATATAGCAACTTCAATTTTGCTAACTGGTTAAGCTCAAAACCTTGAAGAGTCTTCAGATCATGTGGGAATCTGAAATACTCGATCCCCTTCTCTCTTTTAACAACATAAACATTAAGATCTGCAAAATAGGCCCACGCTATAATTTTGCTTAACACCTTGTGATGCTTCTTCACTTTATAGAGTTTGGTGTAGACATTTGACTTTGGAGCACTGCGCTGGGCTCTAATTTCTGCAAAACATGCTGCCCATTTAGCCTTTCTGATATTGACATCGGCTTCTGAGGCTTGGGCCTGGTCTTCCTTCTTCTCCGACTCTTGCTCCATTTTATCCAGAGTTTCAAAAGTATCACTAACTAAGGAGTCACCCATATTGGGGACTACATTTTCCTCCTTGTCAGCGTACTCTGGATAATGTTGGGCCGTGATATCTTCAATCTCTATCTCGTCTATGTCATTTAGCTCATCATCACTGTCTATGTCCACTGTAGGAGCATTCTTCATGATCTTGTCGGGATTCAGTCTGAACATCTCAGCAAGTTGCTCATCAGTAAGGTTGTGGATTATCTCTCCTTCTTCAGGAGTGTAACTCACAGACCTCCTGACTATCCCTTGCAGATCAAGTATCATTGTGAGTTAGGACTTGATCTGTTGAAGGGGAGCAACGTCATACTCATCTTGCTGAGATGTGTGATCTGCTTGATTTAAATATATAAACATATCATGCATTAGTAAATAGTGAAAGCAATAAACATCAAATATATACATAGACATTAATTACATAACATTAATCCAAGATTCAATTACAATGGTTTCAAGTACATAATATCTAAAAATTACTTTTCCCCTGAATAGCTGGCGCGTCAGTAGGAGGGGCAGATGATGAGGCTCCTTGGTCTTGATTTCTCTTTGTATGTCTCTCCTGACCTTGAGCTGATGTAGATGCAGCTGCATCTCCTTCATCATCATCATCATTGTTCTGCCCTTCCCTTGTCTCTTCTTTCTCACTTGCCTCATCATCATCACTATCATCATATTCACCACCACCACCACCACCATCATCATCACATCATCATCATCATCATCATCATCATCATCATCATCTCCTTCTCTTATCTTGAGTGGCTCATCCTTTGAGCCCTTGAGATTGAGCATAATGGTCTTGTTTGATGGCTCCAACTCTTCTATCCTCTTTGATGAGTGGATGTTTTGCTCCTGGAGTTGGGAATCTACTCAGCTTGCTATGAGATTTGCTGTGCTTGGGTAGCGTTTAGCTCCACAAGCTGACGTAGTTGTGCAGTCTTCTCCTCATCAGCAGCTAATAGCTTCAGCACCATACGGTTGAGTGCTGACAGCTGTTCCTCTACCCCAATGGGGGGTAAAGATGATCCTGTGTGGTAGGTAGGGTGGGATGATGTCCAGCTTGGTGGCTAGTGGTGGTGGTGGTGGCAGTGGTGAAGATTGGGGGTGGTATAGATGTAGGTGGTGATGGATGAGCTATAGTGGTGGTGGATTGGATGTGGGTAAGTGGTGGAGTGGGTGTGGGAGTGGTGTGTGAGGTGGTAGAGGTGGTGGCAGGTGGTGTGGTAGCAGTGGTGGTGGTAGTGGTGGAAGGTGTGGCTGAGGTATGAGGTCAAGGTGAACTTCAATCTCTTCCCCTTCTTGCCATAGGGGTTAGCCATCCTCTTCTTCCGTATGCCTCTGGACACTGAGGCTCCCCCTTGGTTGCTGGGCGGGTCCGGGGCATATGTGGGATCTGGATCAGTAGGAGCATCCCTGGACTCCCCTGGGAATCCACCAACCGCCCTCAAACCTCTCTCTGTGGCAATCACTCTGCTACCCACAGTCCTCGTGAGAGGCTCCACATCACTCTCTGCCTCCTCATTTGGAGGACAAAAATCCTAGTGAAAGCTGGCAGTGGTGGCATCTGTAGGAGGTGGAGATGCAACATGGGTAAAGGGGCCCCTAGTAGAAGCGGGCCTAGAGTCTCCGCCGGTGTCATCGTCATCGTCATTAGAGTCATCAGATGGGAGAGCAATCTGCTCAACATCTGAATCACTCTCCTCATGGCGCCACTTTCACTTTGCCGGCGCTACATAATCAGCCTTGGCCAGATGCCCGAAGAGTCTCTGCACAGGGGACTTGACTTACTTCCCCCTGTAGACCTTCATGCGGCCCAAGGTCGTGTCATCCATAATCTCCAATGATACAACATCGTGGCTCTCCTTGGGTAAGGCAGGCAGCTTCTTATTGATGATCATCTGCAAGAATCTGGGGTACATGCAAAATCCCTCCTTGCCCTTTGCCTCTAGGTTCTCTATCAGATAGTAAAAAATCATACTAGAGAAACTGAAGGGGTGGTTGAGTACCAGTGCCACGTAGGCATTCTGGATCTGGTCGGAGAGGTCATCAAACCCACCCCTCCTCGACGCCATGCACTTCAGTATCACATGCGCCAAGTACTTAAACTGGGGACACAAGTTGCTTTTGTTCAGCACGCCTGTGTTTATGTCCCTAGCATACTTTATCCTGAGGAAGCACCCTCTAACTGTCAGAGGATGTATCCTGGTCGGGTGATCTGTATCGTCACCCAGATCGAGTACTCGACGAACATCAGCTGCAGTCACCTCGATATCATGCCCAAAACTGGAACTCCGGATGCTGTAGGGCTCTTGTGAAGGATCAATCGATGCCCCTTCCCAAAATGCCTGATGTATAGACCTATAGGGAGTGCACGGTGTGGATATAGCTCTTTGAATCCGGGATCGCTTTAGGAATGCATTGATCCTGCAAAATCGGCATAGTTCCGAGTTGTGGCTTCCAAATGCGCACAAATGTTGTGCTTAGGGTTGATGGACCACCTATCAGCCATCAATCTGTAACAGAAGACACATAGACATTAGATCACAACACAACAAAGTTCAGTTCAAGTTAACCTGTTTGAGATCAGTATGATTCAATCATGCGACTGAGTTCAGTCGGTTGACCTAAGGCGACTGAATACAGTCGGGTGACTGAACATGCGACTGAGTTCAATTGGGTGACTGAGCTTTCGATTAGTTCAGTCGACCAATTGAGCTCATTCGGATCATCCATTCAGCCGACTGAGTCATTCGGCTAACTCAGTCGTGCGATTGGAGTTCATCCGGGTGTCCTGTCGTCTGACGTACTGTCTGTTCGAATGAAATTCGAATTTTGACCAATTCTTCAAATTAGACATCGTGTATTGGTTCAATAGACTCGCAATCACTCTACTAATCACCTAATAACCTAGATTTCAACATTTTAATTAGTTTAGTTAGGTTATTTGTCCAATTTCAGTCTCGGGTCTTGTTAGGGCCGAATCCCGTGATTTAGGGCTCAAATCAACAGAGTTTTTGTTAGAGTGCACCGCATTAGGCCTGCAAATCAACAAAGATCATCAGAATGTCACAAGATGAACTTAATTTGGGTCTGAAGAAATTTCGGCAGAGTAACGATAGGTTGTGCGATTTTAGGGTGAATGGGGGGTGATGAGTTTATGCGATCGACTATGGCCCTATTTATACTGAATCTGATTTCAATCGGGCGACTGGACCCATTCGCTCGGTTCATTCGGGCGATTGGACCTTAGTCGTGCGATTGGTTCAGTCGATCACATTCAGTCGGCCGACTGGGTTTCAGTCGGGTGACTGACTCATTCGCACATCTCCATTCGGGTGACTGGCTCAATCTGATATGCCATTCGGGTGAATGGTTCATACTCATGCTGCATTGGGCTATCTAGGGCATAAGTATGGTCCATTCGTACAGTTGGTCCATACTCATGGTCTAGTTGTGTGAATGGATCATACTCAGGATTTTGACTTTATGACCATTTGACATTTTACATCCTTTAACTATTGATTAAACATTTTGAGCATACGATCATCTCAGACATGATCATTTTAATTTTGACAACCTTTGATCACCTTTGACGTGATCCTTTTAAGACAATTTGTCACCTCAGACGTGACTCATTTACATTTTAAAACATGTGTGGTCACCTCAGACGTGACTCATTTACATTTTAAAACACGTGTGGTCACCTCAGACGTGACCTTCTTAGTTGATTAGATCCCCGATTGAGTTCCATGGCATAGTCTGATGTTTAACAAACAAAATTGATGAAATTTAAACAAAATAAAAGAACTAAAACTGAAAAGGCATCTTCAATTCATTTGACCATAAATGGACCGATTCAATTTGGAATCATATAGGTAAGTCAATCATTCAGGACATGTTATCAAAACTTTTTGATGCTCGATTCTGTTCTTTCATCTAGAGTCGTTAGCAAGTTTAGGAATCATACTAGTACTATTAGATCCCCACAATGATTTGGACTTTCAAGAATTTTAGCCACGATGATTGTCAGTATACTTGTCCTCTTAAATCCATACACAGACTTTTGACCCAAATTGGTGACAGTTTAAGGTTTGATTATTTCAACAAGCATTTGTGGATCCCACACTTATTTGGGAATCAACATTCCTCAGGAGATTTTTGAGCGGTCTCAGGGTGGTATTCAAGCAGAAACTATTCTTAGAGCTTTCAAAGAGAAGCCAAGCCTCAGGTCAGTGCCACCGCACATCAGAGAGGCGGCAAACAACAATGAACTCTAGAATATATAGGTTATGCTTATCCTCAGGTCAGTGCCACCGCACAGCAGAGAGGCACATAACCTATCTTCTTGTTTGAGCAATTTTATTCTTTTTGCATAGATTTCACCAACAACATAGTTATTAGTTTGATTGTTTTTGCATTTTTTCATCACGTGCTTTTACTCATATTTTGGTCATACGCACACATTTGTGGCGTTTATTCTGCTCGTCACCCCTTATTGGAATTTTGTTGATTGTGTAAACCAGGGATAAGATGATAACCCACAGCTTGTCGAACAACTTAGTTTAATCTTGAGATCACCAACAAGGTCTAATCATCTATTGTGTTGAATCTACCGACATATCATCAGTGGTCTAGCAACCTCAAGGTCTACTTTCTTTGTGTTACCTTGGTAGTAGCTAGTTTTAGTATCATTTTTCCTTTTATATTGCTCAGACTAAAAGACTTATACTTTGAATTTCGCATCTTATTCAATTTAAACTTTTAAAGTCCCAAGTGGTTTGTTCCTGTGTACTATCATTTTCCAAAGTTTGAATCGGTATCACAAATACGATCTAAAGCTTACCTCTCCTCCTCCCTCGTTGTTTTTTTATAATCTTACTTCCTAAACCTATTCTCCCCCTAAAATTCTAAAATCGTAAACAATTTGCAATTTTAGGATTTTACTAGGCAAAGAGATTGTTGGGGTTTGTCATACCATTTACAAGATGTTTAACCATTTAAACATATGAAACACAGCGGAATATACTACTTTAAACATGTTAAAGTTTTTGAAAAATTACCATTATCATGTGCAAAACAACAAACCCATAGACAAAAGGATCTTTATTATGTGAAAAGCTAGCATACAAAATGAACAAGAACACCCATAGGGTGTTCATAGAAATCTACCTTTCAGGACACAATGTTATGGATGAAAGGAATGAAGAAGATGATGATGTTCTTGAGTTGCTAGCCTTCAAAGGAGAAAACCTCAAGTTGTAATACCCACAAGCTTCTTCCAAACACCTTGCTTTGTTAGGGAGCTTTACACCAAAACAATCTTCCAAAGCTACTATCTAAATCCAAAATTCAGCCCCAAATTTCAGCCACAAATCTGATTTTTTCAAGAGGTTTTTGAGTGTTCTTGCTTGAGTGAAAGGAAGAGAGAAGAAGTGTAAATGATGGAAGAGTGTGTAAGTCATAAAGTCTTGCATGAAACAAGACATTATATGGTGTTTCCAAGGCCCCCTTGGGCTGCCGAATATCCTTTCAAATTTGGTTTCCCACCCATTAGATATTTGTTAAAATTAAACACTCTTCCATTTATTTAGGTTATAAAATTAAAACATAGTCTAATTTTATAACATGACACACTTTTATTTGACATTATTTAACCAACTTAAATAATGAAACAAATAAATATCTCATGAAGAATTTATCCATATAATGTTGTTCCATCACAAAAGCAATATTTAGAAAACCAATTTTTTAAATAGGTGTCAATATTTTTGTATGATCTTATCAACAATAATTATTTATTGGTGTTTGTATAGCTTGTTATTGGGTATGACCCGACTTGGATCATAACGTACTAACCACATCAATCTTGTATGTGTCTTGGGCATGTAAGAACCAACAATCTCCCACTTGCACAAGATTCATAGAAGATTGATGCAAGCAGTAAATACCGCCTAACAATGGTTTACTACCCTTAATACGTATGACTAAGTGCCATTCAATAACATCATCTCCTTCAAGTACCATACTTGAAATGTTTAGGTGAATCAATCATCTATCCCTTTGTCGCAGATGTCATGTTAAATCTTAGAGACACAGAGTGATCATTCTCCATTGATTTAACTTTATTAGGCCTTAGACATCTATCTCTCAACGAATAAGAGGAACAAATCCCATCTTGACTACATACGTTTCTCACAATAACCTTGTGTCACACCTGAACATAGTCTCATGTACTGTCCATTATTTCAGAACAGCGGATAACTAGATCAAGGTATGACACTTGGTGAATATCAAAACCCAATAAGCATCTCAGGTCTAAGGATACCAATAATATTCGCCTTTACTAAAATTTACTTATGATCAATCAATAAGATTCCATGTAGTAAAATTTGAGATGCGGGTTAGTCCAATATTTGTATCCCACAAATATCTATGAACCTTGGTAGCAACCCATTGCTCTATATTCATCCTTATGAATGTCAACCAATCCAAGTTCATAATAATCTTACCCTCACACTTGTTGCCACAAGTCTGAACGACTACGGACATTTAGAGTAAACAATTTACTCATGGATTAAACATGCTAAATTGGAACATTAATTGAAACATTATAACCAAATAATTTTCTTCAAATAATAAAAAGTTCCACATATCCAAATACAAATTACAGATCAAATCCAATCACTAGAATATCAAGTCCCATGGCACAAGTATGACCTTCATGCTTTGCCTTTTCAAGGAGCTTCGTGAGAGGATCCGCAATGTTTTGATCCGTGTGAACTTTGCGAATACATATCTTTCCCTTTTCAACTTCATCTCGTATGTAGTTGAATCTCCGCTCAATGTGCCTAGTCTTTTGATGAGCACGAGGTTCCTTGATTTGGGCAATCGCACCCTCGTTAACACAAAAGATCTCTAGGGGGTCCTGAATGGAAGGGACAACCCCTAGATCGGCAATGAATTTCTTCAACCATGCAGCTTCTTAGGCTGCCAATGAGGCGGCGACGCATTCTGATTCTGTAGTTGATAGAGCCACCACATCCTGTTTGGAGCTCTTCCAAGAGACCGCTCCTCCATTCAGAATGAAAATATATCCCGATTGTGACCGTGAAACATCACGATCGGTTTGAAACTCGCATCCGTGTAACCTTTTACAACGAGTTCCTCATCACCAGATCCATAGATTAGGAACTATCTTTTGTCCTCCTTAGGTACTTAAGTATGTTCTTAACAGCCATCCAATGACTGTTTCCAGGATTTTGCTGGTATCGGCTTGTCATGCTTAAGGCGCATGACACGTCCGGTCGAGTGCATATCATTGCATACATGATGGATCCAATAGCAGATGCGTATAGGATTGCCTTCATTTTATCTTGCTCATCCTTTGAGCTAGGACATTGAGTCGTACTCAATATCGTTCCTCTTTGAATAGGTACCGTACCTTTCTTAGAGTTCTCCATCTTGAACCTTTTCAAGATCTTATCAATGTATGCACTTTGATTCAAACCAATCAACCGCCTTGATCTATCCCTATAGATCTTTATTCCCAGAATATAGGCGGCTTCACCAAGATCCTTAATGGAGAAACAGCTTCCAAGCCAGGCTTTTACACCCTCATCCTGTTGGAATGTCATTTCCAAATAGTAGGATGTCATCGACATGTAATACTAGGAAAATGATGATGCTCCACTAGCTTTCTTATATACACATGCTTCATCAATGTTTTTGATGAACCCAAATTTGGTTATTTCTTCATCAAAATGGTGATTCCAACTTCTCAATGCTTGTTTCAATCCATAGATTGATTTCTTTAACTTGCATACTTTATTAGGATATTTTGGATCGACAAAACCTTCAGGCTGAACCATATAGACATCTTCCTCAAGATATCCATTTAGGAAAGTGGTTTTGACATCCATTTGCGAATCTCATAATCATAATGAGCAGCTATGGCAAACAATATCCTTATAGACTTTAGCATCGCAAGGTGAGAAGGTTTCATCATATCAACCCCTTGAGTTTGAGTAAAACCCTTTGCTACAAGTCTAGCCTTATAAGTATCCAAGTTTCCATGCATATCGTTTTTCTTCTTGAAATCCCACTTGCTTCCAACTACTTTGGAGTTAAGAGGTGGTACAACCAAGTCCCTACTTGATTGTCATGCATGGATTTCATCTCAACGCTCATGGCCTCGAGCCATTTGTCACAATCCGAATTGGACACTGCATCATGGTATGTGGTTGGTTCATCTGAATCTACCACATAGCATCCATCCATGAAAAATCTTATCTTTCAAGTGGATTACTAGTTCTACCACTTATGCAAACATTTTGTGTGTATTGATCAACCACTTGATCATCTTCAACATCCTCATGTTGAGTGCTAGTTTCAACCAAACGTGCATCGGGTTGTGGTTCTTGATCCTCCTAAAGATCCAATGTTCTACTGCTAGTTCCTTCCATAAGGAACTTTTCTTCTAAGAACTCACCCTTTCTGGAAACAAACACCTTTTGTTCTAGTGGATCATAGAAATAATATCCCATAGAATCTCTAGGATATCCAACAAAGATGCACTTGGTGGATCGGATTTCCAATTTGTTTGGGGTGGGAGTCTTAACATAAGCCTCACAACCCCAGACCCTTAAGTATGATAGGGATGGAACTCTTCCATGCCATATCTCAAAGGGTGTCCTTTCCACCTTTTTGGTTGGGGCCATATTTAGAATACGAGCCGCGGAGAGCAAAGCGAAACCCCAAAATGATAGAGACAATGTGCTTCTAGCCATCATAGATCGGACCATATCCAATAAGGTTCGATTCCTCCTCTCAGACACACCATTATGTTGTGGTGTTCCAGGTGGAGTGAGTTGTGAGACAATCCCACAATTCCTAAGATGATCTTGAAAAGCATCGCTTAGGTATTCACCTCCTCTATCGGTGCGGAGAACTTTAATCGACTTGTTGAGTTAATTTTGTACTTCATTTTGAAAGATATTGAAAATTTCAAAAGGTTCATCTTTGTGTCTTAATAGGTACACATACCCATAGCGACTATAATCGTCGGTAAAGGTAATGAAGTATCTTTCACCATTCCTAGTCATTGGCTTAAAAGGACCAAATACATCCGAATGTATGATTCCTAATAAATCTTTTGCCCTTTCGGCTTTGCCACTAAAAGGTGCCTTAGTCATTTTACCTTGTAAACAAGACTCACACACATCAAATGAATCACATTCACTAGTTTTTAAAAGACCATTCTTTTGTAGTGTTTGAATTCTTTTCTTGTTTATATGACCAAGACGACAATGCCAAAGGTAAGAGTCACTCAAATCCGATTTAAGTTTCTTGGTACTAGTTTGGTACAACAAGCTATCATTCAATGTGATTTCACGAACCAATTCATAAATACCATTGACGGGAATAGCTTTAAAGTAAAACATGTCATTCAAAGCAACATGAATTTCATTTCCAATAAATGATAATACATATCCAAATTGTTTTAATAGGGCTACAGAGATAATGTTCCTAGTCAAACTAGGAGCATACAAAACATTATACAAAATTACTTCCAAACCATTTGGAAGCTTCAAGATGTAGTCACCACGGGCTTCAACTTGAACTTTTGCCCCATTGCCCATGTAGAGGCTAACATCCCCTTTCTTGAAGTCACTATTTCTTTTGAACCCCTGCAACAAATTGCAAATGTGAGTTCCACATCCGGTATCCAATACCCATGTGTTTGAGGATATTAAGTATAAATCAATATGGATCATGTATGTTGTACCTGAGGTTTGCCCGGCATCCCTCTTTGCTTTCAACTCTTGGAGATGGACGGGACAAATTCTTGCCCAATGTCCAATCTCCCCACACTTGAAGCATGGGTCATTGGAAGCGACCTTTTGCTTCTTTTTTGGTGCTTTCAGTGGCACCCTTGCCACCCCTTTCCCTTTCCCCCATATGGGTCCCTTGCCCTTGGCAACTCTTGCCTTGGGTGCGGGATGAGGCCTTTTCTTGTTCCCACCTACATTGATGGTGAGAACGGGTAAAACCCTTTTATCCATGGCCGCCTCGGCCATTTTGAGCATTGAGTGAAGCTCACCAATGCTTTTGTCCCAAGCATTCATGTTGTAGTTCCACACGAACGTCTCGAACCTTTTGGTAAGGCCATTGAGGATCAAATCCGTGGCCAATTCCTTCGAGACGGGACAATTAAGCCTTTCGAGGTGGTCAATGTGGCTTTTCATCTTAAGTACATAAGATGAAACCGATTGGTTGTCGTCCATACGACATGCATGGAGTGCTCGAACCATTTTGAAGCGCTCAACCCTTGCTTGCTGTTGGAACGTTTCCTTCAGCTGGGTTATCATGTCATAAGTTCCGTGATGTTCATACTCCTTTTGGAGATCCGGAGTCATGCTTGCTAGCATGAGGCAAGACACTTGGACGGAGTCCTCAGTGTACTTCAGCCAATCGTTATAGGCCTCTTCATCATCCTCAGCAGGTTGATCAGGGATAGGGTCGTCTAAAACGTATGATCATTTCTCTTGTTTGAGAACGATTCTCAAGTTTCGATACCCATCAATAAAATTGTTATGATTTAGACGCTCCTTTTGGAGAATCACTCGTAAAGATCAATTTTAGTATTTTCGATATTGATATTTTAATAATTAATACCTTTTAAGGTCATTTTAATATTAAAATATAGAATCCAATATTACATTTAAATAGTGGTTAGGTGATCTTTATCCCACGATTTAAATTAATAAGGTGGTCAACGATTGACGGTTGCAACCATTTGCAACTTCTAGAGGATGGGATCGACTTGAAACATCATATGTAGAGTCGGAATGTTAATCCCATCAACACCATTTGGAAACCACATCATAGGTGATCCATTTGACATGGTTTGCAAATCAAGACACCCTACTTACACACACGTGTGAGTTTGCCAAAATAAGCGGTTAGGTGACCTTTATCCCACAATTATGGCATTCTCACCTCAAATCACAAGTTCCCTCAAAATGGTTAGGTGACCTTTATCCCACTAAGAGTTCCCAACTGACTCAAGTGTTGTGTAAAAGGAAGGCGTTGACCTTGTTTTTAAGACATTAGAGATTTCATAATTTAAGTTTTAGAAAACTCTATGTACTTGTATTTGCATGCTTTCAAATACAAGATACCCTATGGTCCTTTGATTAAAACCCATTTTAATCTTAAATAATTAAATCATTTTAATAACCATTTATTGCCTTTTAATGATTAAGAACCATTTTTATATAAGCTTGTTAAAATCATTTTTATAAAGATTTTTTATCATATCCAAATATCACACAATCATTCACAAAATCACAATCACACAAGCATAATATAAGCAACATCATGTGCATAACCATAGCTACTATTGTGACCACACTTGTTTGCCATCACAAGTGTGGTCATTTGGTCTTTCTTAAGGGTTACCAACAACACAAATTGAGATCGCAATGGACCTCCCACTTGATGTCCATCCATATGCTTCAAGTCCACTTTGTGTCTTCCTTTTGTGCTTCCTTCCCGAGCATCTTCTCTTACATAATATATATCCTAATACATTTTTCTAGTAAAAGAGAAATACTCCTAATCTATTATTACATCCAATGAATAAATAGATAAATTACAAGCACAAAACTTACAACCCAATTGAATGAAAATAACCAAAACCAACATTCAACCAAACCAAAACAACACAAGGTCTAAACTAGGTCATGCACCATCAAATGAACAATCATAAACATCATTCAACAAACAAAATAAACCCCATCAAACCCCAAATTTTCAGCCAACATAAACTGAAAATTAGGGTTTGTTTGTCCTCACAAACAACAACCAAAACATGTCAACCAATTGACATTCCTATCTTTCAAAGTTTAATCATAAGCATGAAGATATAACTTTGAAGGACATGGGGTTTATTAAATTAACCAAAATCAGCCTCTAATGAGTTGATAAACATCCTTTAAAACCGATTTTAGAAGGATAAAGATGCTAGTTTCCACATAACCGGCTCTAGATGCCATTGTTGGGGTTTGTCATACCATTTACAAGATGTTTAACCATTTAAACATATGAAACGCAGCGTAATATACTACTTTAAACATGTTAAAGTTTCTGAAAAATTACCATTATCATGTGTAAAACAACAAACCCATAGACAAAAGGATCTTTATTATGTGAAAATCTAGCATACAAAATGAACAAGAACACCCATAGGGTGTTCATAGAAATCTACCTTTCAGGACACAATGTTGTGGATGAAAGGAATGAAGAAGATGATAATGTTCTTGAGTTGCTAGCCCTCAAAGGAGAAAACCTCAATTGTAATACTCACCAGCTTCTTCCAAACACGTTGCTTTGTTAGGGAGCTTTACACCAAAACAATCTTCCAAAGCTACTATCTAACTCCGAAATTCAGCCCCAAATTTTCAGCCACAAATCTGATTTTTTCAAGAGGTTTTTGAGTGTTCTTGCTTGAGTGAAAGGAAGAGAGAAGAAGTGTAAATGATGGAAGAGTGTGTAAGTCATAAAGTCTTGCATGAAACAAGACATAATATGGTGTTTCCAAGGCCCCCTTGGGCGGCCGAATATCCTTTCAAATTTGGTTTCCCACCCATTAGATATTTTGTTAAAATTAAACACTCTTCCATGCATTTAGGTTATAAAATTAAAACATAGTCTAATTTTATAACATGACACACTTTTATTTGACATTATTTAACCAACTTAAATAATGAAACAAATAAATATCTCATGAACAAATTATCCATATAATGTTGTTCTATCACAAAAGTAATATGTAGAAAACCAATTTTCTAAATAGGTGTCAATATTTTTGTATGATCTTATCAACAAATAATTATTTATTGGTGTTTGTATAGCTTTTTATTGGGTATGACCCGAGTTGGATCATAACGTACTAACCACATCAATCTAGTATGTGTCTTGGGCATATAAGAGCCAACAGAGATAACATCAATTTAATTAACTACTTAAAAATAAATTAGATAAATAAAGAAAAAAATTAAAAGAAAAATGGACTGTACGCATCGGACTACACATGGTCATCTTCAGGAATTACATCACTTTCTTTTTAACGCCGTTGACCTCTAACAAATATAGAAAACATGGTTTATCAAAAGCCTTTGTATAGAGGTCAGCGCGTTGAAAATCAATATTTATTTTAACCATATCGATTAGGTTCTTTCAAAACAATCATGTATAAAGTGATATTTTATTCCGATGTGTTTGGTCTTAGGATGTTGGACCGGATTTTTAGTTACTGTAATTGCAGCAGAGTTGTCAACAAAAATATGAGTAGAAGAGATATTCAAACCGTAGTCCCGCATTTGCTGTTGAATCCATATGATTTGTGAATAGCAACTTGCAGCAGCAACGTATTCGGCTTCGTAGGTTGACAAAGCAACCGAGGTCTGCTTCTTACACTGCCAGGTCACTAATCTCCTCCCAAAGAATTGACATCCTGCTGATGTAGACTTGTAGTTCATCTTGCAGCCGCCGTAATCCAAGTCACTATACGCCGTAAGCTCGAAGTCATCGTCATAAGGATACCACAACCTAGTGTTGGTCTACCCTTCAGATAACGGAAGATCCTTTTGACCCCTATCAGATGGTTAACTTTTGGCTTTGCCTGATATCCTGAACATAGACATGTAGCATACATGATATCAGGTCTTGAGGCAGTGAGGTACATTAGAGATCCAATCATTCCTCGGTACATGGTGGCATCTACCAGATCACCATTCTCGTCGGGTGCTACATCATGGTTTGTAGCAAGTGGAGTCCCAGCTGCGGAAGCATTCTCCATATCAAACCGACTAAGAATATCTCCTACATACTTGGTCTGATGTAGGAAAATTCCCTTAGGTGCCTGATCCACCTGTAACCCGAGAAAGAACTTCATCTCTCCCATGGCACTCATTTCAAATTCAGCCTTCATTAGTGCTTCAAACTCTTTACATAATTCTTCGTTCTTGGAACCGAAGATTATGTCATCTACATAAATTTGGAGAAGCAGTAAATCACCATCCTTTTTTATGAACAGTGTGTAGTCAATAACATCTCTACGAAACCCATGTTTCACAAGGTGAGTGGAGAGTTTCTCATACTAGGCTCTAGGAGCTTGATGAAGCCCGTATAAAGCCTTGTCGAGTTTGTAAACTCTGTCCCGATAATATGGATCCTCAAATCCCTCGGGTTAACTGATGTACACTGTCTCTCGGATTTCACCATGAAGGATGCACTCTTCACATCTAGTTGATAAACTTTAATCTTCATATACGATGCATAGGAAAGGAAGATACGGATGGCTTCCATTCTTGCCACGGGTGCAAACACTTCATTGTAATCTATTCCCTCAACTTGTCAAAATCCTTGAACTATAAGTCGAGCCTTGTTTCTGATGATTACGCCTTAATCATCTTTCTTGCATTTCAAAACCCATTTGGTGCCAATGACCTTAGCACCTTTAGGTCTATCCACTAGAGTCCATACTCCTAACTTCTTGAACTGAAGAAGTTCTTCTTGCATGGCACTCACCCATGCCTCATCATTCAGTGCTTCACTAACATACTTTGGCTCAAATGAGACACAAAGCAGCGATATGCATCATCGTGAAGGTATTCCTTTTCCATCATCGAGGCATAATCAGCTGAATAGAACTGATTTCTGGTCTGAACTCTTGATCTGACATCCCTAATGACATTGTCCAAAGGATGATAGACATTTAGGTGTGATCCAGGAGTGGTTGGAACAACTACTTCAGAATCAAGATTATGACCGTTAGGTTCCGGATCTGAGGTTTTGAAGACTCAGAGGCATCAATGTCAGATGCTTGTGGACTTGTAGTAGGAGGAACCTGTTGCTCCTGAGTGTCCTGATCATTTTCCACGGCTTCGTCATTAGAGGAAGAGTCACTTACCTCGAGTGCTCCCCCTGAGTTGGTAGATGAATCACCTTGTGAGCCAGTTGATGTAGATTCCTAGGATGGTGTGTTTAGAACATCATACATCATTTTTGCTGCTAACTCATAATCAACATTAAGAGAGGGATGTTGAAGGACTTGAAGAATCCATCATAGTCGAAAAAGAAAGCGGGTCCTTTTCCAGCAGGAGGGGTGGTGTATCTCTGAACATCGACGTTACACCACACCTCTACTTGACCCGTTGAGTTGTTGTAGACTCTCTTGTTCCGTATGTTGTATCCTAGAAAGATACCTTCTTCAGCCTTCTCGCCGAATTTTCTCTCCTGAGTCTTCTTTAGTAGGGTGCACGGTGTGCCAAATGGCTCGAGATACTCTAGATTAGGTATACATCGTTGTAGTAACTTGTAACACGTCTTGCCATGGCGTTTAACTACCAAAACTCGATTTAACGTGTAACACGCATTTGCAACTGCCTCATTCCAGAATTGGATAGGCAGTTTCGAGTTTGCTAGCATAGTCCGTGCAGTCTCTATCAAGCTCCGATTCTTTCTTTCAGCAACGCCGTTCATCTGAGGAGTGTAGGCAGAAGTGAACCGGTGCACAATTCCTTTTTCCTTGCAGTATGCCTCCATTCATTGTTCTTGAACTCGGTTCCATTGTCTGAGCGTACTTGTCGTACCTTCAGCTTGTATAGGGACTCTAGTGTAGTTACTAATTCCTTGAATGACTCAAATGTTTCGGATTTGGATTTCAGAAACATTACCCAAGAGAATCTTGAGTAGTCATCAGTAACTACATAGTAGTACAAGTCGCCTGCAATGCTTCTTGTACTGACTGGACCAAATAGATCCATGTGAAGAAGTTCAAGAGGAAGTTCGATGGAATGAACTTTCTTTTCCTTATGAGACTTCTTTGTCTGTTTGCCCTTCTTGCATGCAACACAGAAATCAGGAAGTTGGAAGTTTTTGACATTAACTCCTCTCACGAGATCATTCTGGATCAAGTGATTCATCTTCCGTGGATTAATGTGTCCCATTCTCCTATGCCAGGAAATGGAATCATTCTCAGTAGCTTTTGACAAGAAGCATTGAACTTCACGATCCGTTGTGGAGGCCTTTGATATATCCAAGACATAAAGGTCATTATATCTTGACGCAGACATTAAGACTTGGTCCTCCAGGATCACATAGTCCTTTTTCAGGACATAGCACTTCTTGTTGTCAAATACTACCTTAAAACCTTTATCACAAATTTGGGATACAGAAAGCAGGATATTCTGAAGTTGTTGAACATAGTTTACCTTGTCAAACTTCACTTTCTGATTTCCCACTTCCCCTTGAGCTGTGATATACCCTCCTTTGTTTCCAGCAAATGAAACATGGTCTCCTTTTATTTGTTTGACGTTTGATAAGAGAGTCCTCTTCCCTGTCATGTGCCTGGATGCTCCGCTATCTATAATCCACATATTGGTTTCAGCACTATAGCGAACACCCTGCATATTCAATTGAAAACATTAATTCGTTAGGGACCCAAGCCTTACTGGCTTGGGTGACCCATATGCATCACACATCATAAATTCCACCCATTGACCTTTTGAGGGTGAGGGATGATCTATGGTCTTCTTGTTCTCATTATCATACATTGAGGTTGATTTTTCTTTCCATAAGCCCGCCTTGTGTAAGGTCTGTTTGTGATAAACATATGACTGGCTAAGGGTTGAACTTTAGGTTCACTAGCCCTTCTAGGTGGAGTCACTGAGTTCCTCTTAGAAGAACTAGGTTTTGGGTCCTGAAGTTCAACTTTCCTCCTTGGTGTCTGATAGGAAGGATAGTTAGACGCAATGTGTCCATACTCTCCACAGTTGTAGCATGATCTGCTTTCGACTTTTCGATTTAACTGTTTGTGTGGAGAAGTGTGTGACACCGTGTGACATTAACCTTTTCGGGTTGACACTCTTCTTGTTTAGATGTTTTATTTTGTTTAACAAAGTTAATTATTTTAACATTTTAAACATCTTTTCCATTTTGTTTACCTGGACTTTGACATGAAACCCATGATTGGTTATCACTACTGGTCTTTTTAGGTTCAGATTTGACTATGGTTCAACCAGACTTAACTTTAACCTTTTCAATTGTTCGTCCAAATTTACACAAGGCATTTTACCTTTTCATTTTGAGGTGGTATCCTTTTGTTTAGTGACAGATTCATTTGTTTACATTCGAAATCTGGATCACTAACCAGAGGAGTGGACACCACATGATCCTTGATTAGGTTATAATTTATTGGTTTACTTTTAGCATTCATCTAGGTCTCATGTGGTGGTGGAACCACTTTATATCCCAAACCCTCCCCATTATTACGCTCTCTCACTAAGTGTTGGATAATGTGTGAGGAACTTGTCCAACTATGTAGTTTTTGCTTTAAGGAATTTACTTCTACTTCTAAAATTGCCTTTTGTTTCTTAGTGTCTTCAAGGGAGTTTAGATAAGCCTAATGTCATTAGCTTGGTTAAAGGCTACTACTTCAGTTTCTCTAAGCTGTTTGCTTAAAAGGTCTATCTTTTCTTTTTAACTGTGCTTATTTTGTTTTAGAACTCTATTGGCTTCTGTGCATAGTTGTAAGTCCTTTACTAAGCTATCATTATGATCTAATAACCTAGCAAATTTTAAATCAATGAATTCCCTAAATTTATTACAATCAGAACAAGCATGATTATTGAACAACTGAGTAGTGGAACTTACATGCGGAGGTGTGGTTGAATCAGCCATAAGAATAGTGTCTGATTTCTCTGGTTCTGGTGATTCTGGACTTGTTGTACTTGTCCCTTCTTTAGGTAGTTGATCAACTACTGTTGCAGATTCTTCAACGTTTGACATCACGAGCTTAACTGCAATATCACCCTCACTTGCTAAGTCGTCGTCTAAGTCCTCAACACTAACAATGTTGGATTCTCCCGGAGACACAAACCGGAAGCTCCAATCTTGTCCTTCGTCATCATGAGCTGTTAAGGCTTTTGGATCCTTCCTCGACGAAGTAGGACTGTTTGTGGGCTTCTCCTGACGAGAGAAAGATAAGAATGGATTCCTATTTCCTGTCTTCTTGGGCTTCACGCATTCACGTTTGAAGTGCCCCTTTTCCCCACAATTGAAACAGGTAACTTTTGACTTGTCAAAGCCAAAGGTTGTGTCCTTAGTTGCAACCAAGTTCTGTCCGGTTTTCTTGACCAACTTCTTAGCTCTCCGAACAGCACTTGCTAAGGCCCACATTATATCCATCCTCTCCAGCTCTATCTCGTCCACCTGCTCGTAGTCCTCATCTACCAAATGACAGTTCCCAGTTTTTCCCGCAATTAGTCCATCATTGGAGTGGACTACTGCTGCTAAGAGATCTATGTGCTCTTTAGCTACCTCAACTGTCACATTAACAAAATTCTCAGTCTTTAGTTTTGTAGCATTGGCTTCAGGTACTATGTATTGGGTACCAAACGACCCTGATGCTTCTGAGCCTGAAGTAACTGTTAGAGAGGGACCAGTTGAACTTGACACAAAAGCCGTCTGAAGTGGTGCTCTAGACATTTCGGCTTGTGGAGTTGCGTTGTACAGTGCCGGATTCTGATCATAGGAAGACTTTTGGGCTCTATACTTCATCCTCAGCTCTTCCTCTCTCAGCTTCAGAATGAAATCATTGATATCTAACTTCATTAGCATATCATTCTGTCTAAGATTGGAGACAAAGGAAACCCATTTCTCTGGCAACCCATCTGCAAAGTTCGACACTTTGTCTTCCATAGACGTCGTTACTCCATGAGTGTGCATCTCACTCATCAAGTGGTAGAATCTGTCAATGACGTCATCCAGGCTTTCTTTACCCATCGAAGAGAAGTTGTCAAACTCTTTCTTCAAAGCTTTAGCCTTTATCGCCTTTAATGATGTATTTCCGTCATACCTTTTCTCCAATGCATCTGATAGCTTCTTTGCTTGCGTATACTCAGAAAATTGGTGGAAAATATCCTTGGGGATCGATTGAGTAAGCAGAGCATAGACTTTCTTCTCAGCATTGTATTTGACCTTTTGTCCATCAGTCATGCCACCTAGTGTAAGTTTGACACCATCAGCACCTATTGGCATCCTGTACCCCATCTCTATTGATTCCCACAAATTGGGATCTACTCCATTTAAGTAGATCTCAAAACATTGCTTCCATTGTGGGTATTCGTCTAACGTGATTAGCTTAGGGGGTTTGTGGTGATTCCCTACTTCATTCTCCAGAAGCAGTAGGTTTTGAATCCTTGAGTCTATCCCTGCTGTGAACGCCGAGTATTGGTCCTCCATTGCTATCAACTTTAAACTTTTGAACAAACTATTTCACTTGTGCGAATGAAGGTGTACGATTGGGATATTCTTACGATTGAACAATGGGATGGTTCAATCGTGAAACTGAACTAATGTGGATGGCTCAGTCGGGCAAATGAACAAATGCAGTTGGACAATGCGAATAAACTGCTCAGTCGTACGAATGGAGGTCCTGATGAGTCCATTCATGCATATGAGGGATACATATGGATTCAGTTGTGCGATTGAGTCAATCGTGCGACTGAAGCTATTGGATTTCAAAAATTTGTAGGTTTAAGGTGTTTTGCACGCAAAAACACAAATTTCTTGCTAACCCTAATTGCCGTATGCCGGAAAAACTAAACTTTATGATCAAGAGACGTCTAAAACACCGTTTTAACACAAAAGATTGCGTTTTTAGTGAAAAAAACACAATTTTTGTATAAAAAACGATTGAATCACACGTAAATCTAGAGCCAAAGCTCTGATACCACTTGTTAGGATCGTGCATTGAATGAAATACTAACTGAAATACCTGTATACCGAATCAAATAGTGCGGAATCCTATTTGATTGGCGATTCAATCAGTGAGAACGCACGTAGAAACAATTATAGATTGAATCTAAATGTTAAGAACGATTGGTAATCGATCTAGTGCGATCTATGAACTTGGAACAGGTTCTTAGAGGTCTCTGGACGGCTAGGGTATGATTTAGTACGTAGGTTATTGAAGTGTTTTGTTTTTCCATGATTTAAGTGGTATTTATAGGTTAGGGTTTGTCATTCGACCGACTGAACCATTAGCATGGTTCAGTCGTGCGATTGAGTCACGTGGTTCATCCATTCGCATGACTGAGTGTTCAGTCATGCGACTGTGTCAATCTCATGTTGCAATCATGCGATGATCCAGTCTCCTGGTTTAGTCGTGCGACTGGTTCATTAGCATGAAGTTGTTCATGCGTATGGTCCATTAGCATGAGCCATTCGCATGAGAACTTCATACGACTAAGTTTGAATATGTTTCACAATCATTAGTTAACTTAGATCTATTCAAACAACCACAACCTATATAGTTAGTTAAATAAGCACTAATACATACTAAGAAATGAAATATTCAACATTATAAGCACAACCACACATTGTATTCCATTAAGTACCCATTCTATTACATATGTGTAAGACAATAAAGATGTTTTATATTAAGCTCAGAAACTAGGTACGCATGTATCTACACTGTCTACCAAAGAACTGACATCCTGCTGATGTTGACTTGTAATTCATTTTGCAACCGCCATAATCCGAGTCACTATACGCTGTAAGCTCAAAATCATCATCATGAGGATACCACAACCCGAGTATTGGAGTACCCTTTAGATAATGGAAAATCCGTTTAACACCAATGAGATGGTTGACTTTCTTTTTCGCCTGATATCTGGAACAAAGACACATCGCATATATGATATCAGGACGAAATGCTGTGAGATGCATAAGGGATCCAATCATTCTTCTATACATTGTAGCATCAACCAGATCACCATTTTCCTCGGGTGCCATATTGTGGTTTGTGGCAAGTGTAGTTCCAGCAGCTGAAGCATTCTCCATGTCAAACCGACTGAGGATGTCCCCTACATATTTAGTCTGATGCAGAAAGATTTCTTTTGGTGTTTGATCCACCTGTAATCCTAGGAAGAACTTCATCTCCCATTGCACTCATCTCAAATTCTGCTTTCATGAAAAATTCAAATTCTTTACATAACTCTTCATTTTTGGAACCGAAGATTATGTCATCAACATAAATCTATACCAGCAGTAAGTCGCCATCCTTTTCTTTGATGAACAGTGTGCAATCAATAACTCCTTTGTGAAAACCGTGTTTCACCAGATGAGTTGAGAGTTCTCATACCATGCTCGTAGGGCTTGATGGAGCCTGTAGAGAGCTTTATCAAGCTTGTAAACTCTGTCCCGATGATAAGGATCCTTAATCCTTTGGGTTGACCGACATACACTGTCTCACGGATTTCACCATGAAGGAATGCACTCTTGACATCTAGTTGATAAACTTTGATCTTTATGTAAGATGCATAGGCTAGGAAGATACGGATTGCTTCCATTCTAGCCACTGGTGCAAACACTTCATTGTAATCAATTCCTTCGACTTGTCTAAAACCTTGAACGACAAGTCGAGCCTTGTTTTTTATTATGACCCCTTGGTCATCTTTCTTGCACTTCAAGACCCATTTAGTGCCAATTACTTTAGCACCTTTTGGCCTATGTACTAGTGTCCATACTCCTAGCTTCTTGAATTGAAGGAGGTCTTCTTGCATGGCACTACCCCGTGCCTCATCGTTTAAGGCTTCACATATATATTTTGGCTCAAATTGAGACATAAAACATCGATAAGCACCATCATGAAGATAGCCTTTTTCCATGACTGAGGCATAATCAGCTAAGTATAGCTGATTTATGTCTGTACTCCCGATTGTACAACCCCTATGATGTTGTCCAGAGGATGATATACAATTAGCCGTGAACCGGGAGTGGTGGGAATAACTACTTCCTCATCCAAATTTGGAATTCCTGGTTCAGTATCTGTAGCCGTTAGAGTGCAAGGTTCTGAAGTGTTAGAGGCATCAATATCTGATGCTTGTGGACTTTCAGTAGCAAGAACCTGTTCCTCCTGATCCACCTATTCAGTCTTTACTTCTTCATCGTCAAAGGAGGAGTTGCTTACATCAAGTGCTCCCCCTAAATGACTAAAATATTCACCTTGTGAACCTGATGCTGTCGAGTCTAGTGACGGTGATTTTAAGACATCGTACATCATTTTGGTCCATAACTCATCATCAGGAAGGGAGAGAGGATGTTGAAGGACTTAAAAAATCCATCATAATCGAAGAAGAATGCGGGTCCCTATCCAGCAAGGGGTGGTGTATCTTTGAACATCAATGTTGCACCACACTTCTACTTGACCCGTTGAATTGTTGTAAACTCTTATTTGGTATGTTGTATCCTAGAAAAATCTCTTCTTCAGCCTTCTCACTGAACTTCCCTGACTGAGTTTTCTTCAGCAGCATACATGGTGCGCCAAATGGTTCGAGGTACTCCAAATTAGGTTTACGTCACTGGAGCAACTCATAACATGTTTTACCAAGACGTTTAACACCAAGAATCGATTTAGGTGTAACATGAATTGACAACTGCCTCATTTCAAAATTGGATGGACAGTTTCGAGTCGGCTAGCATCATTCTTGCTGTCTCTATCAAGCTCCTATTCTTTCATTCACCAACTCCTTCATTTGTGGAGTGTAGACAGATGTGAGCTGGTGTATAATTCCTTTCTCTTTGCAGAAGGCCTCCATCCACTGGTTCTTGAACTCCGTGCCATTGTCTGAACGAAGCTATCTTACTTTCAGCTTGTAGAGAGATTCTAATGTAGTCACCAACTATTTGAAAGATTCAAATGTCTCTAATTTGGATTTCAGAAACATTACCCTGGAGAATCTTGAGTAGTCATCAATGACTACAAACTGTACAAATCACCAACGATGCTCTGGGGCTCATAAGACCAAACAAATCTAAAAGATTTGATCTGCCCAAGATACATATAAAATTGATGTGGCTAGTGTGATATGATCCAAGTCGGGTCATACCCAATAACAAGCCAAACAAACACCGACAAATATTTAATTGTTGATTAGATCAAACAAATAAATATATATATTTAAACACCAATTTAGAAACCAGGTTTCTGAATCATTGCTATTGTGAATGAACAAAATTATATGTATAATTTTGATCATTGAAATAAGTTATTTTATTACTTAAATTGGTTAAGTAATAATAAACAAAAGTGTATTGATTTTAAAAGATAAATGGGTTATACTTTTATAAAACAAGAATGGAAGATTGGATTTTTTTAAAAATTAGAAGTGAAGACAAAGGGTGCCTTATACGGCCACCCCTTGGTCTTGGAACTCTCTTTTTTGTGTTTTTAAGAACATGCAATGAAGGGTCCTTTCCACTCTTCCATTCACACACCTTTCACTACAACACTTAGCAAGAATTCTCTCCCAAAGCTCTCTCTCTCTATTTTCGGAACTTAGAGGCAGAATTGTAAAGATTTTCAGCCTTCAAAACCTGCTTTCTTGGCTGAAAATCGACTTTGAAGAGATCATTCAAGTGGGTGTTGCAATCCTAGCAAGGAAGGGTGTTATACAAGCTTGGGGTACAACCTCTTGAGGATTTCTTGCTTGAAGTTTCAGCCTCAAATCTCATCATCCTCATCTCCTCTTTCGGGTTTAGGAAGCTACAAAGGTTGTAGTTCCTTGATTATTTGTTGTTTTACATTGTATGCATTATGTATAAAGATCCATGGCTTGGGGTTATTATAAAATGGGTTTTATAATCAGATCTTAATATGTTTTAAAATATTATTCCGCTGCGTTTTCATATAAATCATGTTGTATGAAGCTTTGATAAACATGTTAAAACCCCATCAATGGCATCAAGAGCCACTTATACATATGCATACATGTATTTCACTTTGCTTTCTTTTGGACAGCCCAAACCGTGGGTTTAAAGGGCTATTTTGGTGCCCCCTTTGATGTTTTAAAGATGCTATATTATGCATATTAGGATCTTTAAAACTCTAGTTTATAAGATTATTGTTTGCTTGGACTAAACCCATTTGTTCTTGGTTTATGTTGGCCAAAAACATGGGTTTTAAGGGGCTGCCAAAAATCGACTTCTTATGTATTTTGGATATATTGGTTGTTTATGCATAACAAAGCCTAGACCACTTGGATTGTATGATTGATTGTCATGTTGTATTCATTTGGGCATGTAATTTAATTTTGTTTCAAGTCTAGTCTTGTAATTTATTTATTCACATGGTTTGTAATAAATAGATTAGGAGTTTATCTTTACTAGTAAAATGTATTAGGATACATATCTTGTAAGGAAGCTCAAGATCAAGACTTGAAGAAAAGATGGACAAAGAGGATGCTTGAAGTTATGGATTCAAGTGGGAGTCCTTTTTGGGTCAACCATGTGTCATGTTCTTTACCCTTAGGACAAGACCATTTGACACACTTGTTTTGGCTAAACAAGTGTGCTCAATTTAGTATGCTTTGTTATGCATATTTGAATGTTTTGTTTAATGTTTGGTTGAATGCATATGATGATGTTTGTTTTGAATATTTGGATGTGATTAACAAACCATCAACTAAAACAAACTATAAACGTGTAATTGGTTCTCAAATCATTAAGCAAAATACAATGGTTCTACAAAAGGAATTAATGGTTTGCAAAATAAAATAGGTTTTATTCATAAGAACCAATAGGATACCATATAGTTGAATGCATACAATCATATGGTACATAGACTTTTCTTAACAAGGATTGTGAAATCGTATATCCTTTTGTTAAACAAGTTAAACACCATCCTTTTTCACAACACTTAGGTTACTTGCAAACTCTTAGTGGGATAAAGGTCACCTAACCACTTTGAGGGAACTTGTAATTTGAGGTGAGAATACCATGTTTGTGGGATAAGGTCACCTAACCACTTATATAGTAAACTCACACGTGTGTGTAAGTAGGACGACTTGATTTGTAAAATATATTGAATGGATCACCTAAAATATGTTTTATAAAAGGTGTTGATGGGATAAACATGCCGTGATAAACATATGATGTTAAACGATCCCATACCACTAGAAGTTGCAATAGGTTGCAATTGTCATTTATGACTACCTTGTTTTATTTGAATAATGGGATAAAGGTCACCTAACCAATATTAAATATAACGTTGGATTCTAAAATTTTTTTTAATAGTCTATGAGACATAAAGGGTATTAATAAATGAAATATAATTATCAACGATTACTAAAATAGACTTTGTAACATCTTGTAGATGGCCGACAACAACAACGCTAATAATGATGTACCAAACCAAAACAACCAATCCCTAAGGGCGATTCTTCAAAGGGATCGTCTAACACCTAACAATTTCATGGATTGGTACCGCAACTTGAGAATTGTTCTCAAGCAAGAAAAGCGGGCCTATATCCTTGATGATCCCATCCCCGATGAACCTAACGAGGAGGATGTGGAAGCCTATAATGATTGGGTTAAATATGGGAGGACTCCATCCAGGTCTCTTGTCTAATGTTGGCAAGTATGACACCCGAACTCCAAAAGGAGTATGAGCTCCATGGAGCCTATGACATGATCACTCAGCTGCGGGAAACGTTCCAGCAACAAGCTAGAGTGGAGCGCTTCGAAACGGTTCGAGCGCTTCATGCATGTCGGATGGAGGAATCCCAATCAGTTTCATCTTATGTTCTTAAGATGAAAAGCCACATCGACCGCCTTCAAAGGCTGAACTGTCCCGTCTCAAAGGAGTTGGCCACGGATTTGATCCTTAATGGCCTAACTAAAAGGTTTGAGGCATTCGTCATGAATTACAACATGAACGGATGGGACAAGAGCATAAATGAACTTCATTCGATGCTCAAATCAGCTGAGGGAATGGGTAAAAGGGTTTTACCGTTCTCACCATTAATGAAGGTGGGAGAAGGAGAAGGTCTCTACCCCCTCCCAAGGCAACTGTTGCCAAAGGAAAGGGGGCACGTTGGGGAAGGGGAAGATGGTTGTTAGGGCGGAACCTCCAAAACCCAAGGAGAAGAAGCAAAAGGTTGCTGTGAACGACCCATGCTTCAAATGTGGTGAGATAGGGCATTGGATGAGAAATTGTCCAGTCTATCTCAAAGAGTTGAGAGAAAAGAGGGATGCGGGGCAAACCTCAGGTATAATATACATGATACATATAGAATAAATGTTATTTCTTCTAACACATGGGTATTAGATACCGGATGTGGAACTCACATTTGCAATTTGTTGCAGGGGTTCAAAAGAAATGAGCATTATGAGAAAGGGGAAATAAGTCTCTTCATGGGCAATGGTGCAAAGGTTCATGTGGAAGCCCAAGGAGACTACATTTTGAAACTTCCAAATGGTTTGGAAGTTATTTTAAGTAATGTATTATATGCTCCTAGTTTGACTAGGAACATAATTTCTGTTTCCCGTTTAAGACAATATGATTATGATTTCAAGTTTGTTGACAATGATTCATGTTTCTTTAAATCATGTATTTTATTTCAAAGCTATACCTTGTAATGGTATTTATGAATTGGTTCATGAAAACGCAACATATGATAGCTCAATATACCAAGCAACCACCAAAAACTTAAATTGGATTTGAGTGATACCTACCTTTGGCATTGTCGTCTTGGTCATATAAACAAGAAACGCATACAAACACTTCAAAAGAATGGTCTTTTAAAAACAAATGAATGTGATTCATTTGATGTATGTGAATCTTGTTTACAAGGAAAAATGACTAAGGCACCCTTTAGTGGAACTAACGAAAGGGCAAAAGATTTATTAGGTATCATACATTCGGATGTATGTGGTCCTTTTAAGCCAATGACTAGGAATGGTGAAAGATACTTCATTACCTTTACCGACGATTATAGTCGCTATGGGTACGTGTATTTATTAAGACACAAAGATGAAGCTTTTGAAATGTTCAAAATCTTCAAGAATGAAGTAGAAAATCAACTCAACAAATCAATTAAAGTTCTCCGCACCGATAGGGGTGGTGAATACCTAAGTGATGTTTTTCAAGATCATCTTAGGAGTTGTGGGATTGTCTCACAACTCACTCCACCTGGAACACCACAACATAATGGTGTGTCTGAGAGGAGGAATCGAACCTTATTGGATATGGTCCGATCTATGATGGCTAGAAGCACATTGCCTCTATCATTTTGGGTTTCGCTTTGCTCTCCGCGGCTCGTATTCTGAATATGGCCCCAACCAAGAAGGTGGAAAGGACACCTTTTGAGATATGGCATGGAAGAGTTCCATCCCTATCATACTTAAGGGTTTGGGGTTGTGAGGCTTATGTTAAGACTCCCACCCCAAACAAATTGGAAGTCCGATCCACCAAGTGTATCTTTGTTGGATATCCTAGAGATTCTATGGGATATTATTTCTATGATCCACTGGAACAAAAGGTGTTGTTTCCAGAAAGGGTGAGTTCTTAGAAGCCAAGTTCCTTATGGAAGGAGCTAGCAGTAGAACAGTGGATCTTAAGGAGGAACAAGAACCACAGCCTAATACACGTTTGGTTGAAACTAGCACTCAACATAAGGATGTTGAGGATGATCAAGCGGTTGATCAATACACACAAAACGTTCGCAGAAGTGGTAGAACAAGTAATCCACCTGAAAGATATGGATTTTTTATGGAAGGATGCTACGTGGTGACTCCGATGAACCAACCACATATCATGATGCAGTGTCCAATTTGGATTGTGACAAATGGCTTGAGGCCATGAACGTTGAGATGCAATCCATGTATGACAATCAAGTTTGGGAACTTGTTGTACCACCTCCTAATTCCAAAGTAGTTGGAAGTAAATGGGTTTTCAAGAAGAAAACCGATATGCATGGAAACTTGGATACTTACAAAGCTAGACTTGTAGCAAAGGGTTTCACTCAAACTCAAGGGGTTGATTTTGATGAAACTTCTCACCTGTTGCAATGCTTAAGTCTATAAGGATATTGTTTGCCATAGCAGCTCATTATGATTATGAGATTTGGCAAATGGATGTCAAAACCGCTTTCCTAAATGGATATCTTGAGGAAGATGTCTATATGGTTCAGCCTGAAGGTTTTGTTGATCCAAAACATCCTAACAAAGTATGCAAGTTAAAGAAATCAATCTATGGATTGAAACAAGCATCGAGAAGTTGGAATCACCGTTTTGATGATGAAGTAAAGAAATTTGGCTTCATCAAAAACGCTGATGAGGCTTGTGTGTATAAAAGGCTAGTGGGAGCACAATAACCTTCCTAGTATTGTATGTTGATGACATACTACTATTTGGAAATGACATTCCAACCATGGAAGGTGTAAAAACCTGGCTTGGAAGTTGTTTTTCCATCAAGGATCTTGGTGAAGCCGCCTATATTCTGGGAATAAAGATCTATAGGGATAGATCAAGGCGGCTGATTGGTTTGAATCAAAGTGCATACATTGACAAAATCTTGAAAAGGTTCAAGATGGAAAACTCTAAGAAAGGTACTGTACCTATTCAAAGAGGGACAATATTGAGTACAACTCAATGTCCAAGCTCCAAGGAGGAGCAAAATAGGATGAAGGCAATCCCATATGCATCTGCTATGGATCCATCATGTATGCAATGATATGCACTAGACCGGACGTGTCATGCGCTTTAAGCATGACAAGTAGATACCAGCAAAATCCTGGTGATAGTCATTGGATGGCTGTCAAGAACATTCTGAAATACCTAAGGAGGACTAAGGACATGTTCTTGATCTACGGGTCTGGTGAAGAGGAACTCGTTGTAAAAGGTTACACGGATGCGAGTTTCCAAACCGATCGAGATGATTCACGATCTCAATCAGGGTACATCTTTATTCTGAATGGGGGAGCTGTTTCTTGGAAAAGCTCAAAGCAAGAAGTCGTAGCGTTGTCCACTACAGAGTCAGAATACGTCGCCGCTTCAATGGCAGCACAGGAAGCTGCATGGCTGAAGAAATTCATAGCCGATCTAGGGGTAGTCCCTTCCATTCAGGATCCCCTAGAGATCTTTTGTGACAACGAAGGTGCGATTGCTCAAATCAAGGAACCTCGTGCTCATCAAAAGACTCGGCACATTGAACGGAGATTCAACTACATAAGGGATGAAGTTGAAAAGGGAAAGATATGTATTCGCAAAGTCCACACTGATAAAAACATTGCGGATCCACTCACAAAACTCCTTGAAAAGGCAAAGCATGAAGGTCATGCTTGTGCCATGGGACTTAGATATTCTAGTGACTGGGTTTAATGTTGTACTTTATATTTGAATATTGGAACTTATGTTATTTGACTTAATTACATGGTTATAATATTCATTGTTCTTCTACTTTAGCATGTTTAAATCCGTGAATAAATAAGTTATTCTAAACGTTCGTAGTCGATCATACTTGTGGGAACAATTATGAATGTAAGACTATAATGAACTTGGATTGGTTGATATTCATAAGGTATGAATATAGAGCAAGAGGTTGCTAGCAAGGTTCATTGATATCTATGGGATATAGATATTGGACTGACCCGCACTCAATTATTTCTGCATGGAATCTTTGTGATTAGTCATAAGAAATATTGAGTAAAGGCGAATATCATAGTATCCTCAGACCTGAGATACATATTGGGTCTTGATATTCACCGAATATTGTATTTTGACTTAGTTCTTTGCTGTTCTGAAATATTGGCAGTACATAAGGCTGAGTTCAGGTATGATACGAAGTGATTGTGAGAGACGTATGTAGTCAAGATGGGATTTGTTCCTCTTATTCGTTGAGAGTTAGATGTCTAAGGCCTATTAAAGTTAAATCATCAGAGAATGACAATTCTGTGTCTCTTGGATTTAACATGACATCTGAACAAAAGGATAAATGATTAGTTCACCTAAAACATATTCAAGTAAGGTACTTGAAAAGGATGATGTTATTGAATGGCACTTAGTCATATACATTAGGGGTAGCAAACCGTTGCTAGGCGTTATTTGCTGCTTGCATCAATCTTCTATGAATCTTGTGCAAGTGGGAGATTGAAAGATTTGATCTGCCCAAGATACATATAAAATTGATGTGGCTAGTGTGATATGATCCAAGTCGGGTCATACCCAATAACAAGCCAAACAAACACCGACAAATATTAATTGTTGATTAGATCAAACAAATAAATATATATATTTAAACACCAATTTAGAAACCGGGTTTCTGAATCATTGCTATGTGAATGAACAAAATTATATGTATAATTTTGATCATTGAAATAAGTTTTTATTACTTAAATTGGTTAAGTAATAATAAACAAAATGTATTGATTTTATAAAAGATAAAGGGTTATACTTTTATAAAACAAGAATGGAAGATTGGATTTTTTTTTAAAAATTAGAAGTGAAGACAAAGGGTGCCTTATACGGCCACCCCTTGGTCTTGGAACTCTCTTTTGTGTTTTTTAAGAACATGCAATGAAGGGTCCTTTCCACTCTTCCATTCACACACCTTTCACTACACACACTTAGCAAGAATTCTCTCCCAAAGCTCTCTCTCTCTATTTTCGGAACTTAGAGGCAGAATTGTAAAGATTTTCAGCCTTCAAAACCTGCTTTCTTGGCTGAAAATTCGACTTTGAAGAGATCATTCAAGTGGGTGTTGCAATCCTAGCAAGGAAGGGTGTTATACAAGCTTGGGGTACAACCTCTTGAGGATTTCTTGCTTGAAGTTTCAGCCTCAAATCTCATCATCCTCATCTTCTCATTTTCGGGTTTAGGAAGCTACAAAGGTTGTAGTTCCTTGATTATTTGTTTTTACTTTTGTATGCATTATGTATAAAGATCCATGGCTTGGGGTTATTATAAAATGGGTTTTATAATCAGATCTTAATATGTTTTTAATATTATTCCGCTGCGTTTTCATATAATCATGTTGTATGAAGCTTTGATAAACATGTTAAAACCCCATCAATGGCATCAAGAGCCACTTATACATATGCATACATGTATTTCACTTTGCTTTCTTTTGGACAGCCCAAACCGTGGGTTTAAAGGGCTATTTTGGTGCCCCCTTTTGATGTTTTAAAGATGCTATATTATGCATATTAGGATCTTTAAAACTCTAGTTTATAAGATTATTGTTTGCTTGGACTAAACCCATTTGTTCTTGGTTTATGTTGGCCAAAAACATGGGTTTTAAGGGGCTGCCAAAAATCGACTTCTTATGTATTTTGGATATATTGTTGTTGTTTATGCATAACAAAGCCTAGACCACTTGGATTGTATGATTGATTGTCATGTTGTATTCATTTGGGCATGTAATAATTTAATTTTGTTTCAAGTCTAGTCTTGTAATTTATTTATTCACATGGTTTGTAATAAATAGATTAGGAGTTTATCTTTACTAGTAAAATGTATTAGGATACATATCTTGTAAGGAAGCTCAAGATCAAGACTTGAAGAAAAGATGGACAAAGAGGATGCTTGAAGTTATGGATTCAAGTGGGAGTCCTTTTTGGGTCAACCATGTGTCATGTTCTTTACCCTTAGGACAAGACCATTTGACACACTTGTTTTGGCTAAACAAGTGTGCTCAATTTAGTATGCTTTGTTATGCATATTTGAATGTTTTGTTTAATGTTTGGTTGAATGCATATGATGATGTTTGTTTTGAATATTTGGATGTGATTAACAAACCATCAACTAAAACAAACTATAAACGTGTAATTGGTTCTCAAATCATTAAGCAAAAACAATGGTTCTACAAAAGGAATTAATGGTTTGCAAAATAAAATAGGTTTTATTCATAAGAAACAATAGGATACCATATAGTTGAATGCATACAATCATATGGTACATAGACTTTTCTTAACAAGGATTGTGAAATCGTATATCTCTTTTGTTAAACAAGTTAAACACCATCCTTTTTCACAACACTTAGGTTACTTGCAAACTCTTAGTGGGATAAAGATCACCTAACCACTTTGAGGGAACTTGTAATTTGAGGTGAGAATACCATGTTTGTGGGATAAAGGTCACCTAACCACTTATATAGTAAACTCACACGTGTGTGTAAGTAGGACGACTTGATTTGTAAAATATATTGAATGGATCACCTAAAATATGTTTTATAAAAGGTGTTGATGGGATAAACATGCCGTGATAAACATATGATGTTTAAACGATCCCATGCCACTAGAAGTTGCAATAGGTTGCAATTGTCATTTATGACTACCTTGTTTTATTTGAATAATGGGATAAAGGTCACCTAACCAATATTAAATATAACGTTGGATTCTAAAATTTTTTTTAATAGTCTATGAGACATAAAGGGTATTAATAAATGAAATATAATTATCAACGATTACTAAAATAGACTTTGTAACATCTTGTAGATGGCCGACAACAACAACGCTAATAATGATGTACCAAACCAAAACAACCAATCCCTAAGGGCGATTCTTCAAAGGGATCGTCTAACACCTAACAATTTCATGGATTGGTACCGCAACTTGAGAATTGTTCTCAAGCAAGAAAAGCGGGCCTATATCCTTGATGATCCCATCCCCGATGAACCTAACGAGGAGGATGTGGAAGCCTATAATGATTGGGTTAAATATGTGGAGGACTCCATCCAGGTCTCTTGTCTAATGTTGGCAAGTATGACACCCGAACTCCAAAAGGAGTATGAGCTCCATGGAGCCTATGACATGATCACTCAGCTGCGGGAAACGTTCCAGCAACAAGCTAGAGTGGAGCGCTTCGAAACGGTTCGAGCGCTTCATGCATGTCGGATGGAGGAATCCCAATCAGTTTCATCTTATGTTCTTAAGATGAAAAGCCACATCGACCGCCTTCAAAGGCTGAACTGTCCCGTCTCAAAGGAGTTGGCCACGGATTTGATCCTTAATGGCCTAACTAAAAGGTTTGAGGCATTCGTCATGAATTACAACATGAACGGATGGGACAAGAGCATAAATGAACTTCATTCGATGCTCAAATCAGCTGAGGCGGGAATGGGTAAAAGGGTTTTACCCGTTCTCACCATTAATGAAGGTGGGAGAAGGAGAAGGTCTCTACCCCCTCCCAAGGCAACTGTTGCCAAAGGAAAGGGGGCACGTTTGGGGAAGGGGAAGATGGTTGTTAGGGCGGAACCTCCAAAACCCAAGGAGAAGAAGCAAAAGGTTGCTGTGAACGACCCATGCTTCAAATGTGGTGAGATAGGGCATTGGATGAGAAATTGTCCAGTCTATCTCAAAGAGTTGAGAGAAAAGAGGGATGCGGGGCAAACCTCAGGTATAATATACATGATACATATAGAATTAAATGTTATTTCTTCTAACACATGGGTATTAGATACCGGATGTGGAACTCACATTTGCAATTTGTTGCAGGGGTTCAAAAGAAATGAGCATTATGAGAAAGGGGAAATAAGTCTCTTCATGGGCAATGGTGCAAAGGTTCATGTGGAAGCCAAGGAGACTACATTTTGAAACTTCCAAATGGTTTGGAAGTTATTTTAAGTAATGTATTATATGCTCCTAGTTTGACTAGGAACATAATTTCTGTTTCCCGTTTAAGACAATATGATTATGATTTCAAGTTTGTTGACAATGATATTCATGTTTCTTTAAATCATGTATTTTATTTCAAAGCTATACCTTGTAATGGTATTTATGAATTGGTTCATGAAAACGCAACATATGATAGCTCAATATACCAAGCAACCACACAAAAAACTTAAATTGGATTTGAGTGATACCTACCTTTGGCATTGTCGTCTTGGTCATATAAACAAGAAACGCATACAAACACTTCAAAAGAATGGTCTTTTAAAAACAAATGAATGTGATTCATTTGATGTATGTGAATCTGTTTACAAGGAAAAATGACTAAGGCACCCTTTAGTGGAACTAACGAAAGGGCAAAAGATTTATTAGGTATCATACATTCGGATGTATGTGGTCCTTTTAAGCCAATGACTAGGAATGGTGAAAGATACTTCATTACCTTTACCGACGATTATAGTCGCTATGGGTACGTGTATTTATTAAGACACAAAGATGAAGCTTTTGAAATGTTCAAAATCTTCAAGAATGAAGTAGAAAATCAACTCAACAAATCAATTAAAGTTCTCCGCACCGATAGGGGTGGTGAATACCTAAGTGATGTTTTTCAAGATCATCTTAGGAGTTGTGGGATTGTCTCACAACTCACTCCACCTGGAACACCACAACATAATGGTGTGTCTGAGAGGAGGAATCGAACCTTATTGGATATGGTCCGATCTATGATGGCTAGAAGCACATTGCCTCTATCATTTGGGGTTTCGCTTTGCTCTCCGCGGCTCGTATTCTGAATATGGCCCCAACCAAGAAGGTGGAAAGGACACCTTTTGAGATATGGCATGGAAGAGTTCCATCCCTATCATACTTAAGGGTTTGGGGTTGTGAGGCTTATGTTAAGACTCCAACCCAAACAAATTGGAAGTCCGATCCACCAAGTGTATCTTTGTTGGATATCCTAGAGATTCTATGGGATATTATTTCTATGATCCACTGGAACAAAAGGTGTTTGTTTCCAGAAAGGGTGAGTTCTTAGAAGCCAAGTTCCTTATGGAAGGAGCTAGCAGTAGAACAGTGGATCTTAAGGAGGAACAAGAACCACAGCCTAATACACGTTTGGTTGAAACTAGCACTCAACATAAGGATGTTGAGGATGATCAAGCGGTTGATCAATACACACAAAACGTTCGCAGAAGTGGTAGAACAAGTAATCCACCTGAAAGATATGGATTTTTTATGGAAGGATGCTACGTGGTTGACTCCGATGAACCAACCACATATCATGATGCAGTGTCCAATTTGGATTGTGACAAATGGCTTGAGGCCATGAACGTTGAGATGCAATCCATGTATGACAATCAAGTTTGGGAACTTGTTGTACCACCTCCTAATTCCAAAGTAGTTGGAAGTAAATGGGTTTTCAAGAAGAAAACGATATGCATGGAAACTTGGATACTTACAAAGCTAGACTTGTAGCAAAGGGTTTCACTCAAACTCAAGGGGTTGATTTTGATGAAACCTTCTCACCTGTTGCAATGCTTAAGTCTATAAGATATTGTTTGCCATAGCAGCTCATTATGATTATGAGATTTGGCAAATGGATGTCAAAACCGCTTTCCTAAATGGATATCTTGAGGAAGATGTCTATATGGTTCAGCCTGAAGGTTTTGTTGATCCAAAACATCCTAACAAAGTATGCAAGTTAAAGAAATCAATCTATGGATTGAAACAAGCATCGAGAAGTTGGAATCACCGTTTTGATGATGAAGTAAAGAAATTGGCTTCATCAAAAACGCTGATGAGGCTTGTGTGTATAAAAGGGCTAGTGGGAGCACAATAACCTTCCTAGTATTGTATGTTGATGACATACTACTATTTGGAAATGACATTCCAACCATGGAAGGTGTAAAAACCTGGCTTGGAAGTTGTTTTTCCATCAAGGATCTTGGTGAAGCCGCCTATATTCTGGGAATAAAGATCTATAGGGATAGATCAAGGCGGCTGATTGGTTTGAATCAAAGTGCATACATTGACAAAATCTTGAAAAGGTTCAAGATGGAAAACTCTAAGAAAGGTACTGTACCTATTCAAAGAGGGACAATATTGAGTACAACTCAATGTCCAAGCTCCAAGGAGGAGCAAAATAGGATGAAGGCAATCCCATATGCATCTGCTATTGGATCCATCATGTATGCAATGATATGCACTAGACCGGACGTGTCATGCGCTTTAAGCATGACAAGTAGATACCAGCAAAATCCTGGTGATAGTCATTGGATGGCTGTCAAGAACATTCTGAAATACCTAAGGAGGACTAAGGACATGTTCTTGATCTACGGGTCTGGTGAAGAGGAACTCGTTGTAAAAGGTTACACGGATGCGAGTTTCCAAACCGATCGAGATGATTCACGATCTCAATCAGGGTACATCTTTATTCTGAATGGGGGAGCTGTTTCTTGGAAAAGCTCAAAGCAAGAAGTCGTAGCGTTGTCCACTACAGAGTCAGAATACGTCGCCGCTTCAATGGCAGCACAGGAAGCTGCATGGCTGAAGAAATTCATAGCCGATCTAGGGGTAGTCCCTTCCATTCAGGATCCCCTAGAGATCTTTTGTGACAACGAAGGTGCGATTGCTCAAATCAAGGAACCTCGTGCTCATCAAAAGACTCGGCACATTGAACGGAGATTCAACTACATAAGGGATGAAGTTGAAAAGGGAAAGATATGTATTCGCAAAGTCCACACTGATAAAAACATTGCGGATCCACTCACAAAACTCCTTGAAAAGGCAAAGCATGAAGGTCATGCTTGTGCCATGGGACTTAGATATTCTAGTGACTGGGTTTAATGTTGTACTTTATATTTGAATATTGGAACTTATGTTATTTGACTTAATTACATGGTTATAATATTCATTTGTTCTTCTACTTTAGCATGTTTAAATCCGTGAATAAATAAGTTATTCTAAACGTTCGTAGTCGATCATACTTGTGGGAACAATTATGAATGTAAGACTATAATGAACTTGGATTGGTTGATATTCATAAGGTATGAATATAGAGCAAGAGGTTGCTAGCAAGGTTCATTGATATCTATGGGATATAGATATTGGACTGACCCGCACTCAATTATTTCTGCATGGAATCTTTGTGATTAGTCATAAGAAATATTGAGTAAAGGCGAATATCATAGTATCCTCAGACCTGAGATACATATTGGGTCTTGATATTCACCGAATATTGTATTTTGACTTAGTTCTTTGCTGTTCTGAAATATTGGCAGTACATAAGGCTGAGTTCAGGTATGATACGAAGTGATTGTGAGAGACGTATGTAGTCAAGATGGGATTTGTTCCTCTTATTCGTTGAGAGTTAGATGTCTAAGGCCTATTAAAGTTAAATCATCAGAGAATGACAATTCTGTGTCTCTTGGATTTAACATGACATCTGAACAAAAGGATAAATGATTAGTTCACCTAAAACATATTCAAGTAAGGTACTTGAAAAGGATGATGTTATGAATGGCACTTAGTCATATACATTAGGGGTAGCAAACCGTTGCTAGGCGTTATTTGCTGCTTGCATCAATCTTCTATGAATCTTGTGCAAGTGGGAGATTGAAAGATTTGATCTGCCCAAGATACATATAAAATTGATGTGGCTAGTGTGATATGATCCAAGTCGGGTCATACCCAATAACAAGCCAAACAAACACCGACAAATATTTAATTGTTGATTAGATAGATCAAACAAATAAATATATATATTTAAACACCAATTTAGAAACCGGGTTTCTGAATCATTGCTATTGTGAATGAACAAAATTATATGTATAATTTTGATCATTGAAATAAGTTATTTTATTACTTAAATTGGTTAAGTAATAATAAACAAAAGTGTATTGATTTTATAAAAGATAAATGGGTTATACTTTTATAAAACAAGAATGGAAGATTAGATTTTTTTTAAAAATTAGAAGTGAAGACAAAGGGTGCCTTATACGGCCACCCCTTGGTCTTGGAACTCTCTTTTTTGTTGTTTTTAAGAACATGCAATGAAGGGTCCTTTCCACTCTTCCATTCACACACCTTTCACTACACACACTTAGCAAGAATTCTCTCCCAAAGCTCTCTCTCTCTCTATTTTCGGAACTTAGAGGCAGAATTGTAAAGATTTTCAGCCTTCAAAACCTGCTTTCTTGGCTGAAAATTCGACTTTGAAGAGATCATTCAAGTGGGTGTTGCAATCCTAGCAAGGAAGGGTGTTATACAAGCTTGGGGTAAAACCTCTTGAGGATTTCTTGCTTGAAGTTTCAGCCTCAAATCTCATCATCCTCATCTTCTCATTTTCGGGTTTAGGAAGCTACAAAGGTTGTAGTTCCTTGATTATTTGTTGTTTTACATTTGTATGCATTATGTATAAAGATCCATGGCTTGGGGTTATTATAAAATGGTTTTATAATCAGATCTTAATATGTTTTAAAATATTATTCCGCTGCGTTTTCATATAAATCATGTTGTATGAAGCTTTGATAAACATGTTAAAACCCCATCAAAATCCATGTGTAGAAGTTCAAGAGGCAATTCAATGGAATTTACTTTCTTTGCCTTGTGAGACTTGTTGGTCTGTCTAACTTTCTTACACGCTACACAGAAATCCAGAAGTTGAATATTCTTGATGTTTACTCCATTCACTAAATCATTTTGGATCAGATGATTCATCTTTTGTGGATTATGTGTCCCATTCTCCTATGCCAAGAGATTGAGTCGCTCTCAGTTGCCTTTGACAAGAAGCATTAAACTTGATGATTAGTTGTGGAGGCCTTTGATAGATCCAAGACATACAAGTCATTTTATCTTGAAGCTGACATTAAGATATGGTCCTCGGGATAATGTAATCCTTCTTCAATACATAGCACTTCTTGTTGTCAGAAACAACTTTGAATCCTTTGTCAATATCTGGGATACTGAAAGCAAGTTATTCTGTAGTTGTTGAACGTAGTTTACCTTATCAAACTTTACTTTCTGGTTTCCCATTTCACCTTGAGTGGTGATGTATCCTCCTTATTTCCAGCAAATGGTACATGTCCCCCTTTAATTTGTTTGACATTTGAAAGGAGAGACATGTTCCGGTCATGTGCCTAGACTCCCCACTATCAACAATCCAGGTATTTGTGATAGCACTGTAATGGACACCCTGCATATTTAGAGGAAATTATCAGTTTAGGTTTGGGACCCAAGCCTTAACTGGCTTGGGTGACCAGAGGAATCACATCATGAACTCAACCCACTGCCCATTTAGGGCGAGGGCATATCATTCTTCATATTGTTCTTATCATCAGAAAGTTGACTTGACTTTTCTTTCTATAAGCTAGTTCTATGTAAGGCTTGTTTGTGATAAATAGACGACTGGCTTACAGTCTGAACTTTAGGTTCATGTATACTCTTTGGTAGAGAGATAGAATTCCTTTTAGAAAAACATGGTTTAGTATCATAAATTTCAATTTTCTGTCTGCGAGTCTAATAATAAAGACAACTTGGAGCAATATGTCCTTTCTTTCCATAACTATAGCAAGATCTCCCTTCTACATGTTGATGGAATTGTTTTTGTGGGGCAGTGTGTGATACAGGTGTGACTTTAGTCTGGTTGGGTTTGGACACTTCTTGTTTAGATGTTTTTGCTTCTTTAACAAAATTCATTGTTTGAATGTTTTTAACTTCTTTAACCTTTTGTTTATTTGGACTTTGACGTGGAGCACGTGGTTGGTTAACTGGTTTGGTCGTTTTGGGTCCAAAAATAGACATGTTTGAACCTGACTTTACATTAACCTTTTCAAATTGTTCATCCAAATTCACAATAGGCATCTTACCTTTAGATTTCAAAGTAGCCTCCTTCTATTTAGTGACAGAATTCACCGGTTTACCCGTGGAATCCAGATCACTAACTAGAGGAGTGGACACCACATGATCCTTAATTGGATTGTTATTTACTGGTCTACATTTAGTATTTAACATGATCTCATGTGGTGGTGGAACCACTTTGTAACCCAACCCCTCCCCGTTATTTCATTCTTTCACTAAGTGTTGAACTATGTGAGAAGAACTAGTCCAACTATGCAATTTTTGTTTTAACAAATTGACTTCAACTTCCAAAACTACTTTTTCTTTCTTTGTTTCTTCTAAAGAAGTTAAATGGAACTTTATATCATTAGCTTGATTAAAGGAAACAACCTCAGTTTCCCTTAGTTGTTTACTTAAAAGTTCTATTTTTTCTTTATAACAACACTCATTTTGTTTCAGAATACGATTAGCTTCTGTGCACAGTTGTAAATCATTTAATAAGCTATCATTGTGGTATAATAACCTAGCAAATTTTAAATCTATGCTTTCTCTAAATTTGTTACATTCAACACAAGCCTGATTATCAAAGAGTTGGTCTTTTGTACTTACATGTGAAGACTCGATTGAATCAACCATCAATGCAGAGTTTGACTCTTCTGATGCTGGAGATTTTGACATGTCATTCTGAGTTCTTCTTCAATCAGGTGATCAACAACATTCATAGCTTCTTCATTATATGATGTTACTTGTTCAACTGTGATTTCACCTTCACTCGCAGAGCCATCATCCAATCCCTCGACACATGCAATATTTAATTCACCCGGTGACACAAAGCTGAAGGTCTAATCTTGTCCGTCATCACCTTGAGCAGTCAAGGCCTTTGTCTCTTTGCTTGAAGAGGTAGCTCCACTTATGGGTTTGTCTTGATGGTGGAAGGTTGAGAACGGATTCCGTTACATGTTTTCTTGGGCTTTACACATTCATGTTTGAAATGCCCCTTTTCCTCACAATTAAAGCAGGCAACTTTGGTTTTGTTGAAACCAAAGGTTGTGTCTTTTGTGGCTACCAAGTTCTGTCCTGTCTTTTTCACAAACTTTTTGTCCCTTTTGACAGCACTAGCCAACACCACATGATATCCATCCTCTCTAGTTCATTTTCGTCCACCTGCTCATATTCTTCATCTGCCAGACGGCAATTTCTGATCTTCCATGCAACTAGACCATCATAGGAATGGACAACAGCTGCTAGGAGATCCATGTGCTCCTTTGCTATTTCCATAGTTGTATTACCGAGATTCTCGGTCTTCAACTTTGTAGTGTTGGCTTCGGGCACTATATATTGGGTAAGAGATGACCCTGACGTTTCTGGCCCTGAAGCAATGGTTTAGGAAGGAGCTGCTGAATTAGACACAAAGGCAGTTTGAATTAGTGCTCCTGAACTAGTTGGAGTTGGAGATGAGTTATAAAGTGAAGGATTCTGGTCGTAGGATCCTTTCTGTGACCTGTATTTCATCCTAAGTTCCCCCTCCCTCAATTTCAGGATGAAGCCATTTATGTCTAACTTGGCAAGTATATTGTTCTGTCTCAGATTAGACACAAACGAGTTCCACTTCTCCGGCAAACCATCAGCAAAGCTTGACACTTTATCTTCCATAGACGTTGTGACCCTATGAGTGTGCAGCTCACTCATCAGATGGTAGAATCTGTCAATTATATCGTCCAAGCTTTCTTTCCCTATTGAAGAGAAATTATCAAACTCTTTTCTGAGAGCCTTTGCTTTGAATGCCTTTAACGTTGCATTCCCATCGTATCTTTTCTCCAAAGCCTCCCATAACATTTTCACCTGTTTGTTCTCCGAGAACTGATGAAAAATATCTTTTGGTATCGACTGGGTCAGCAGGGCATACAACTTCTTTTCTACATTGTACTTAGCTTTTTGACTGTCAGTTATACCTCCTAACGTTAACTTAACACCATCAGCCCCGACTGGCATACTATAACCTGTCTCAATTGATTCCCAAAGATTGGGATCAACTCCATTTAAATAGATATCGAATCGCTCCTTCCATTATGGGTAATCATCTAACGTTATAAGTTTAGGTGGTTTATTGTGATCCCAATTTCATTTTCCAGAAGCAGATGGTTCTGGATGCGAGAGTCCCTTCCGGCAGTAAACGCAGAGTATTGATCTTTCATCTCTTTAACTTAGAACTTTTAAACTTTAAACTTGTGCGAATGGACAAATCGAATGAGTAAATCGTGCGATTGGACAAATGCGGATAAGTCAATCATGCAATTGGACAAATGTGGATGACAATCGTGCGATTGGATTCAGTTGTACGTATGGAGTGTGCGATTGGAGACAAGCGAATGGGGTCGTTCAGTAGTACGAATGAGTAAGCGACTGAGTTCAATCGTGCGACTGGGGTGTGCGATTGAGTTCAGTCGTGCGATTGAGCCAATCATGCGACTAAAGGCTGTTGTTTTTGCAAAATGAAGGTTTTTGAATCTTTGACACAAAAGCACAATTTTTCAAGAACCCTAATCCGCCATATGCCGAAAAAACGTAAACTTTGAGACCTGGAGACGTTGAAAACACTGTTTTACTCAAAAAGGTGACTCCTTTGAATGAAAAACATGATTTTTACACCGAAACTAATCGAATCAACACACAAAATCAAGAGGCAAAGCTCTGATACCACTTGTTGGGACCATGTATGTACGGAGTACTAACTGATAATGCGTGAAACTAGATCAAATAGTGTGGAATCCTATTTGATTGGTGATCCAATCAGTGAGAACGCAGCCCCGATCAATCCAATGATTAAAGAATCGTTAAGAACAATTAGAACAAGATCAACGGTGAACAATGAACTTGGAACAGGCTTTCTGGACGCTCTGGACGGCTAGGGTACAAGTATGTGTTCAAGTGTTTTCCAATTTTTTTTCACGAATTAGGTGGTATTTATAAGTTATGGGTTTCCAATCGTATGACTTAACCATTAGCATTGTTTAGTCGTGCGACTGATCATGTGATTAATCCATACGCATGACTGAAGGTTCAGTCGTGCGACTGAGTCAATCTTATGTCTCAATCGTGCGACTGATCCAGTCTCCTGGTTTAGTCGTGCGACTGATCCATTAGCATGAAGTATTCATGCGTATGGTCCATTAGCATGGTCCATTCGCATGAACACTTCATACGATTAAGTTTGAACACATTTCTCAATCATTATTGACTAAGAACTAGGCATAACAACCTCAAACCTATATAGTTAGTTCAATATACTTTATCACACAATAAACAATGAAACATTAAACATTATAAGCATCAATCACATATTGTAAGACATGACAGACATTTACATTAAGCTCATAAACTAGGTACATATGTATCAATAATATAGTTTACGCATTGCCTAAAGTAGAAATTTTTTCTTCTTACAATTCATGGTTTTGTTGGATGCCCAAGACACATACAAGATTGATGTGGTTAGTACGTTATGATCCAAGTCGGGTCATACCCAATAACAAGCTAAACAAACACCAATATATGTTTATTGTTAATGAGATCATATAAATTAACATTGACACCAATCTAGAAAATTGACTTTCTAGAACTTTGCTTTGTAAAAGAACAATATTATATGGATAATTTGTTCATGAGAATTTTATTTGTTTCATTATTTAAGTTAGTTAAATAATAACAAATAAAGGTGTGTTAATGTTATTAAATTAAAAAAGGTTTTAATTTTATAAACTAATAACTTAAAAGAGTGCATTTTATAAAATTACAAAATGGGAGGGAAACCCATTTTGTAAAGCATATTTCGGCCGCCCTTGGGTTAGTGAGGGGTCCTTTTCTTTTGTCTTGGACACTTGAAGAAATAGCTTCTCTTGCACTCTTCTTAGCACACTTCTTCTCTCTCACACACAAGACAAAGTTTTCTCTTAAAACCAAAGCTGAAATTTCGGATTGAAGGCTTAAAAGGGCTGAAAATTTCGGATCTTTCAAGGAGCATTGGTAGAGAGTTGCGGTATTGTGCATCCTAACTTGCAAGGTGTTTGTAAGACTTGTGGGTATCACAACTTGAGGCTCTCTCTCTCTTGGGGGCTGGATATTCAACATCATCATCATCTTCATCTTCCTCTCCAACATCTACAACACTTGTTCAAGAAAGGTTGTTTCTATGAACACCCTATGGTTGTTTTGTTTTGTTTGATAGCACATTATTTCACATATGTTTATGATCCTTTCTTGGGTTTTGTTTGTGTTCAAAATGGTGAAAATCTTTCAGATTACTAACCATATCTTTGACACCTTTCCGCTGTGAAATTTTAAAGTTTAAATGGTTAAACTAGCTTGATTTACATGTAGCAAAACCAACAATGGCATCTAGAGCCGGTTATGTGGAATATGTGCTTCAAAAGGTCTTGAAAAGTTAGTTTTCATGGACTTTTTCAACCCATTAGGGGCTGTTTTGTTGTGGATATATGAATCCCTTATGTTTCAAGGTTTATTCTGGATATATGAATCCCTTATGTTTCATGTTTTATTCTTGCATGCTTTAGTGTAAACCTTGAAACATTTACATCAAATGGTTGATTGTGTTGTTTGGACAAACCTTAAAGTTTTAGTTTATGTTGGCTGAAACTTTAGGGCTGAAATAAGGGATTCATTGTGGTTCTTGGATGTTGAATGTGTTTCATATTATGGTGCATAACATAGCCTTGGCCTTATGTGTTTGGTTTTTGGTTTTGGTTGATTGTGTTTAGTCATGTTGGTTTGTTCTTGAAAGGGTTGTAATTTGTGTTTTTGTATTTTGGGTTGTAATTTGTTTATTCATTTGGTTATATAATAAATAGATTAGGTGAAATTCTTTTATTAGAAAAATTGTATTAGGATATGATTTTGTAAAAGAAGATGCACAAGATGAAGACTCAAAGAAGGACACAAAAGACATGGACACTTGAAGCATTTGGATGTGGATTCAAGTGGGAGTTCATGAACACATTTTGATGTATCATCTTCACCCTTAGGAAAGACCTTATGACAACACTTGTGATGGCAAACAAGTGTGATCAACTTAGTGGCTATGGTTATGCACCCATGTTTATATGTTTATGCTTGTTTGGTTGTTTGTTGTTTGATTGTTTGGTTGATATTTGGATATGCATTACAAACTCACTAACAAACTTAACAAGCTGAAAATTTGATGGTTCTTTATCATTAAGTGGTTATTAAAAGGATTAATGGTTATAATAAAAGATGTTTTATCAAAGATGTATTTGAAAGCATGCAAATATAAGATACATAGAGTTTTCTAAACTAAGATTATGAAAACTTTAATTTCTTTTATAAACAAGTTTAACACCATCCTTTTGCATAACACTTGAGTCATTTGGAAACTCTTAATGGGATAAAGGTCACCTAATCATTTTAAGGGAACTAGTGACTTAAGGTGGGGATACCATATTTGTGGGATAAAGGTCACCTAACCACTTATGTTGGAAAACTCATATGTGTGTGCAAGTAGGGTAACTTAATTTGCTAACCATGTTAAATGGATCACCTACAATATGGTTTACAAAGGTGTTGATGGGATTAACATTCCGACTATACATATGATGTTTTAAAGTCGATCCCATACCCTAGAAGTTGCAAAGGGTTGCAATTGTCAAAACATTGACTACCTTGTTAATTTAAATAATCGGATAAAAGTCACCTAACCACTATTTAAATGTAACGTTGGATTCTAGATTTAAAATTGTGTAAGACACTTAAAAGGGGTTTTAATTATTAAAATATGAACAATATCAAAATTACTAAAATTGAACTTTTTTATATTTTGTAGATGGCCACCAACCATAATGATAACAATGAAATCCCGACCGCTCACTCACTATCACTAAGAACCATTCTCCAAAAGGAGCGTCTAAACCATAATAACTTTATTGATTGGTTTCAAAACTTGATAATTGTTCTCAAGCAAGAGAAACGATCATACATATTAGACGATCCAATTCCCGATCAACCTAATGAGGATGATGAGGAGGCCTATAATAATTAGGTGAAATACACTGAGGACTCGGTCCAAGTGTCTTGCCTTATGTTGGCGAGTATGACTCCAGATCTCCAAAAGGAGTATGAACATCATTGAGCGTACGACATGATAACCCAGTTGAAGGAAACGTTCCAACAACAAGCACGGGTTGAGCGCTTCGAAATGGTTCGAGCACTCCATGCGTGTTGTATGGACGACACCCAATCTGTTTCATCTTATGTACTTAAGATGAAAAGCCACATTGACCGCCTCGAAAGGCTGAATTGTCCCGTCTCGAAAGAGTTGGCTACGGATTTGATCCTCAACTCTTTGTGAAAAAGGTTTGACAATTTTGTCATGAATTATAACATGAACGGGTGGGACAAGAACATAAGTGAGCTTCACTCTATGCTAAAAACTTCCAAGGCGGCCATGGGTAAAAGGGTTTTACCCGTTCTCACCATCAATGAAGGTGGGAACAAGAAGAGGCCTCACCCTGCACCTAAGGCAAATGTTGCCAAGGGTAAATGGCACATTAGGGGAAAGGGAAAGGGAGTGGTAAGAGCGCCACCACCAAAACCAACAGAGAAGAAGCAAAAGGTTGCTTCAAATGACCCATGCTTTAAGTGTGGGGAGATTGGACATTGGGCAAGAAATTGCCCAGTCCATCTCAAAGAGTTGCAAGCAAAGAGGGATGCCGGGAAAACCTCAGGTACAATTTTCATGATCCATATTGGTCTAAATTTAATATCCTCTAACACATGGGTATTGGATACCGGATATGGAACTCATATTTGCAACTTATTGCAGGGGTTCAAAAGAAGTAAGGACTTCAAGAAAGGGGATGTGACCGTCTACATGGGGAATGAGGCAAAGGTTCAAGTTGAAGGCCGAGGGGACTACATCTTGAAGCTTCCAAATGGTTTGGAAGTAATTTTGAACAATATTTTGTATGCTCCTAGTTTGACTAGGAACATTATTGCTGTTGCCCAATTAAGACAATATGGTTATGTTTTGTCATTTATTGAGAATGAAATTCATGTTTCTTTAAATGGCCGTTTTATTTTAAAGCTATTCCTGTTAATGGTATTTATGAATTGGTTCGTGAAAACACATTATATGATAGCTCATTGTACCTAACCAACACTAAGAAACTCAAATTGTATTTGAGTGATACCTATCTTCGGCATTGCCGTCTTGGTCATATAAACAAGAAGCGCATACAAACACTTCAAAAGAACGGTCTTTTGAAAGCAAATGAATATGATTCATTCGATGTATGTGAATCTTGTTTACAAGGAAAAATGACTAAGGCACCTTTTAGTGGCAAGTCCGAACGGGCAAAAGATTTATTAGGCATCATACATTCGGATGTATGTGGTCCTTTTAAGCCAATGACTAGGTACCATGAAAGATACTTCATTACCTTTACCGACGACTATAGTCGATATGGTTACGTGTACTTATTAAGACACAAAGATGAAGCTTTTGAAATGTTCAAAATCTTCCAAAATGAAGTAGAAAATTAACTCAACAAGAAAATAAAAATTCTCTGCACCGATAGAGGAGGTGAATACCTGAGTGATGCCTTCAGTGACCATCTCAATCATTAGCATGAAGTATTCATGCGTATGGTCCATTAGCATGGTCCATTCGCATTAAGACTTCATACGATTAAGTTTGAACACATTTTTCAATCATTATTGACTAAGAACTAGGCATAACAACCTCAAACCTATATAGTTAGTTCAATATACTTTATCACACAATAAACAATGAAACATTAAACATTATAAGCGTCAATCACCTATTGTATTTCATTCAACTCATTCATTACATATGTGTAAGACATGACAGACATTTACATTAAGCTCATAAACTAGGTACATATGTATCAATAATGTAGTTTACGCATTGCCTAAAGTAGAAATTTTTTCTTCTTACAATTCATGGTTTTGTTGGATGCCCAAGACACATACAAGATTGATGTGGTTAGTATGTTATGATCCAAGTCGGGTCATACCCAATAACAAGCTAAACAAACACCAATATATGTTTATTTTTAATGAGATCATATAAATTAACATTGACACCAATCTAGAAAATTGATTTTCTAGAACTTTGCTTTGTAAAAGAACAATATTATATGGATAATTTTTCATGAGAATTTTATTTGTTTCATTATTTAAGTTAGTTAAATAATAACAAATAAAGGTGTGTTAATGTTATTAAATTAAAAAATGTTTTAATTTTATAAACTAATAATTTAAAAGAGTGCATTTTATAAAATTACAAAATGGGAGGGAAACCCATTTTGTAAAGCATATTTCGGCAGCCTGTAAGGCCCCGTCCCCGGGACGCTTACAACTGGTGATTCATCGCACGTAAAACATATACTTTACATTCATTCATCAAAACATTGCAGCGGAAAACATAAAACAAATGGCATTTCATTTCATTCTAAAAAATTTTGCAAAATAATGCATCGTTTGTTGATTACAAAATTACATTGTTGTATTACACCACAAAAGCCTTAAATAAATGGATGCCATCCAAAAGAGCTGAGTAGCCGCCTCGTGCCATCCTCAGCAATGTTTACCTGACAACTGATAACGTATAAAAGTCAGTGTCGCTGAGTGAGTTCTAGTTTTATAAATAAACATACATAAATCATTATTTATTTCCTTTCAGAGTCCATACTATACGTTTCATACATTTGTGGTCATACATCATACGTACATACAGATAATATCATTATTATCTTCCATTACGTTCATTAATCTTCGTTCATTCGCTACATCTTGTGACATGTACAATACCCCGAACATTGTGCACGAAGCTGGTTACTGGGCCTGAGGTCTATCATAGACCCCGAACGTTGTGCACGAAGCTGACTCCAGTACCTAAGGCAAGTACATTCATCATTCATCTTTGTCTTGGACATTTGAAGAAATAGCTTCTCTTGCACTCTTCTTAGCACACTTCTTCTCTCTCACACACAAGACAAAGTTTTCTCTCAAAACCAAGGCTGAAATTTCGGATTGAAGGCTTCAAAGGGCTGAAAATTTCGGATCTTTCAAGGAGCATTGGTAGAGAGTTGAGGTGTTATGCATCCTAACTTGCAAGGTGTTTGTAAGACTTGTGGGTATCACAACTTGAGGCTCTCTCTCTCTTGGGGGCTGGATATTCAACATCATCATCATCTTCATCTTCCTCTCCAACATGTACAACACTTGTTCAAGAAAGGTTGTTTCTATGAACACCCTATGGTTGTTTTGTTTTGTTTGATAGCACATTATTTCACATATGTTTATGATCCTTTCTTGGGTTTTGTTTGTGTTCAAACTGGTGAAAAATTTTCAGATTACTAAAAATATCTTTGACACCTTTCCGCTGCGAAATTTTAAAGTTTAAATGGTTAAACTAGCTTGATTAACATGTAGCAAAACCCAACAGGTTTGATGATTGTATGATGTTAGTTGTATTGTTTTGATGATAGTTTACATGGATTATGCAAGAAATTCATGGAATTAATGCATTGTTCATACATTACTATAAGTAGTAACTTTTGTGTTTGAGATTTTATAGTTATGATGAATGGATGATGTTTGTCATGTTTAGATGAATGTTATGAACTTGATTATTTATAAAATTGATAAATTCATGAATGAATTGGTGTTAGATTGAGTTTGAGTATTACTTTCCCAAAAGGGAAACTTTATTTATATAGAACATTGGATATGGTGATTTGGGCATGTTTATGATGGTAGGATCATGTTAGAATGCTTGTTGATGATGTATAATGTGGTGCAATGTGTTAATTGGGTTGAATGGATGCTTGATTGATCATTTAGGAAATTTAGATTCTTGATGACTATACATGATGATGGGTTATGTTAAGTGATTACGATATCATGTTTGGGATTGTAATTGATCAATGTTGTTTATGTTGATTGATATGAATCTTGTGAATAATGTGATTATGATTGTCATACACACATGTGAATCTAAGGCCCCTATTTACTAGAATTGGCAACGTTTAGGGTGTGAAGTCGTGAGTGGCTTCACATGGCATGTAGTGCATGATTAGACTCCATGTATGATTTATTAGTTAGGATGTGATTATAATTGTGTTGAGCATATTGATTAGTTTAGATTCTATGCGTTGTATGATAAAGTCTAGGGGTGAACAAAAAACCAAAATAACCGAACTGTAACCAAAATAACCGACGCAATTGAACTGATAAAACTGAAACATCTAGAAAACCAACGGTTTGGTTTGATGATTTTTTAAAAACTGAATTTTTCAGTTCGGTTTTGGTTTTGCTTGTAACAAAAACCGAAAAAACCGAACCGCAACCATATAATCAAACTTGTAAATTTAAAGGTGTAATTGTATACTTAGATAAATTATTAGCCTATTAGTTACTTATCTAACTTGTGTTATCTAATATAGATTAAATATTTAGGTTATAAGAATAAATCTAATTTATTTATTCAAATTAATAGATTAAGATGTTTTATTGAATATATTGTTCTTATATTTTATAATTATATTTAATTTTAAAGAACTAAATTATAAAAATATATAGATTATATTTAGAGATCAACAAAATAATGTAAGGCTAAAATTTTTTTTGCTTAAATTCATTACTTTAAGATATTTTTTTTCTAAAACTTTAACCACAAATGGTAAAACAAAAAAAAACCAAAAACCGAACTGAAACCAAAGTTAAAACCGAAAACCAAAAAACAAAAATACCGAAACTGAATGGTATTAAAAACCTAGTAACCGAAATATCGGTTTTTGGTTTCAGTTTTAGGCCAAAACTGATCCATACCGACCATACACACCCCTATGATAAACTAAGGTAGTATGATGATTTTGGTGGAACAAGAGGTTGATGATGTGACATACGTGAATAATGTAACCTTTTGGGTTTTCGTTAACTAAATGTTATCTTCATTAGGCTCTTGTAAGGGTCCTTTTTGTCAATAATGAAACTATGTGGGCTTATTTATGCTTGTTCCTTTTATTTACGTTAATTCGTTAATTTAGAAGTTAATAACTTAATTTATAATAATAATAATAATAATAATAATACTAATAATAATAATAAATATATTTATGAACTTTGAATATTAATTATAAGGTGCTAATGTGAATATACAAAAGTTTATAAAGTTAAATAACACAAAAACTTGAATTATATAGAAAAATTGAATTTTATAAGTCCGGGGTTTAATTAGTAATTCTTGAAACTTCAATTTAAAAGTTTCTTATAAATAGTTAACTTTCCTTATTACAGGGACCAGAAGAGTAAATTTAAACCCAAACCCCCCTTTTTTTCTCGCCGCCGGCCGGCGAAGCTCCGGCCCGGCGCCGGTGAACCAAAAACCACCCGAAACATGTCGATTTTTGACACATTCAACCCTAGTCACTTTGCAGAACCGTATTCGAACCTGAAGAGGTATTTAATTTGATATTAAACACGATCATGAAACTCTTTGGATCATATAACTGAACCGCAATGAAATCAAAATCATTCCACATTAAAATATTATTAACATCCTAAATTAATCAAGCATACAGGTTCCACTAATCATTTCTAACTCGTTAATGATCTTAAATTCTGAAGAAATGATGAATTAAACACCGAATTGAACCCTTTTACATTCATATTCAAATGGAAACCGTTTATATTGAATCACATCGAATCGAGACTATTTAACAGAGGGCAAAGGTCCCCTTCGATCCCTTTCAACTCTTTGTTCATTGTGTGCGTACTGAAGCTTTATCGGACTCAATTCACATCGATTCGTTCATAATCGAGTAATTTAAACATACCACACACTCGATATCACGTAGGGATTAAAAGACCTAATGTTAATTCAATTAACATACATGAATAGGTGCTTAATTTAGATCAAATCGTATCTAGGGTTTATGTGGATTTTGGGGGTTTTAATCGGATTTGTGTTTTTAGAGGTTAGAAACCAATTCTTAACAGGCATCGACGCCCCACTCTACCGGTTAAGAGCATGTGCATATACACCTGAGGTGCCGGGTTTGAACCCGGGCAACCTCAACCATTTTTAAAGGCTTTCTTTATTATTAAATTTCAAAAATTTACGTTTCCTTATGGATCTAAATAAAAATGAATTTGCTAACTAAATTTATCCCATAAATTATTAAATAAATTTCTGTAAATTTTACACAGTATTATATTTTATTTTATTGTTAAACAAATAGTTTATTAATATAAAAACTATGACGAAAGTATCTAGAAGCTTATTTCTTTTAATTACTTTATAAAATGGTCTTTAATCAAATAAAATTTAATAACTTACTTACATAATCAAAATGCAATTGATTATTTTGGATGACTCGTTATTTAACTATTATTAAATTAATAGTTACTTTATTTCTACAATTTAAATCTAAATTCTTATTTATCAACTATTATGAGTTGGAAAGTATTTAATTTTCTTAATCGTTTAATATTATTTTTTCAAATGATTATCTAATCAACTATTTCACAATTATTGAATTAAAATATAATTGGGTAAATCATCTTATTTAAACCAACTATCCAAAACCCCAAATTCGTATGATCTACTCTAGACTTTCGTTGAGTTAATCAAAACTTAATCATCTTAGGTGATTTGTGAGGAAATCATTGGAGCAACCTAGTTCTTATTATTATTTGTCTAAAAGAACATTTTATATCATGTGAGTTTTCATGCCCTTTTGCTTTATTTTACACCTTTTGGGGTGAAACATATTAACCTTCTAAATATACACTTGTAAACCATCTTGAAACTTGTAATGCACTAGCAATTCATATTTAAACTTGTCATGGTTATTTGAAATATTGTGAGCCATATATGATAGACATCTTGTAGTAACAATCATTAAATATTACTAGCCTAGCGATGTCATAGATCTATGGCCTTGACAAGTCTATTTGGTGTTAAAGCCGGGGTTATTGCCGGCTCCTGATGACGTATTCTTGTTCATCATGGGAACCAAGTACACTTAGCTAATGTATAACTTATTGTGGCCATCTTTTTCAAAGTTTGATCGGATGATTCTGCTATCTATATTCTTGCATTATTTCTAAACCTATGACATGAATTGCTTCTTATATAATGTTATATGTATGTATAACCCATGAAAACTTACCAACATTCAATTTTTGACTTTAGTTTTAACATGTTTCAGGAAATACCCAAGCTTAATGGTAAATTTTGAAGTGGACACATCTAGGATTGGACCTAGAAATAAAAGTTTTATTTTAAATTTGAGTTGTTGAACTTGTGATATGCTTTGGTTGTTTGCTTGAGACTTTTGGTTGTAATGCTTCACTAAAACTTATGATTAATTATATTTACATTTAGTGGTAGTGTTATGTGATTTTTAACAATCTTAACCCTCACATCTCAATGATTCTACTGTTAAGGTTGGGATATGATAGATTGGTATCAGAGCCCATAACTATAGGGATTTAGGTTCTTAGAAATGGTGACCTAGAGACTATAGCTAATATAGGAACCCTACATGAAAAATCTTTATAATCTTGTAAGTCTATCTATTGCATGCTACATAATACTACCTGTTATAGGAGGGCCTCTTAATGTGCTACATGATGCTTTTTAGTTAAAATTGCTCTTTAATTGAAAAACTTGATTGCTTAGCCTCCCTTTATGCCTATCCTTAATATTTTATCTTCAAAGCATGAAATCTCTTAAACTTATTCTCAAGACACGTGGGATCATACACTTTATATTGAAAGATTCAAGTTTCAAGACGCTATGTCTAATCTATGAAAATCTCATCAAGGTTCTATTTCTGTTAGCCTAAAAGGAAGTTGTGTGACTCATACACACCTGTATTCTGGATTTCCTAGCAAAAAGCCATCGGGCTAAGGTAAGCATTTTGCATAAATCCTAATCAACTGTGAGACTAGTTATGCTTACCTGGGGATTTTCTGGATGAGTGATAAACTATGGTTAAAATACAAAAGCTTCCTAAGGTAAAGTGGAGTTAAGTTACCTTGACGTGTCAATGTTTCCTATTGGCTATGTGTTACCAAATAGAATCATTTCGTGTGTGTTTTATAAGTCCCAAAAAATTATTGCTTCGTTTACTATCCTTACCTCAAAAATTTCCATGTCTAACTTACTCTATATCTTGAATGTCTCGTCATCATGGATAGCGTGGTAGCTCCAATCGTAAAATGGCCGCTATGATCGCCCGACAAATGGCTGTTGTTCTCCCGACCATGGTCGCTAAACTGAATAGCTCTCTAATGGCAAATGTTAGTAATAACACCAATGGGCGAGGGGAGAATAGTGCAAATCAAGGAAGAAATAACCAAACCTACACGTTCAAGAACTTCAATTTTTGAAAAACCCACTAGTTTTAGTGGGAAAGAAAGAGCTACTGGACTTCTCGAGTGGTTTGAGAGCATGGAGAACACCTTCGTCAATAGTGAGTGTCCCAAGGCACTCAAGGTCCGTTATGCCACAAGTGTTCTTCAACAAAGGGCACTTACGTGGTGGACAACGAGAGAGAATCGAGGTGCTGATGCTATTTGGCACTATCATGGGATGATTTCAAGAACATTGCGATCCAAAAGTTTTGCCCAAGGAGTGAGCTAAAAAAGCTTGAGGAAGAATTCTGGAACCTTAAGCAGGATGGTGGGGATCATTTGGCTTACTCAACTAGGCACCATGAGCTAAGTATCCTTTTGCCTCACATGGTTGATACCATTCTCCGCAATATTGCGAAGTTCATCGAAGGGGGTACCACCTCAAATTCAAGATGTTATGGTGAGGAGTAGACCCACAAATCTAGAGGAAACAATTACTATCACCACTCAACTCACTGAAAATCACATTAGAGCGGCACCTTGTTTGTTAAAGGTGCTATAAAGGTTGAAAAGGTGTTCCTGAAGCAACCAAGGAGGTCAAGAATGAACCATCCTACAACAACAAGAGGCATAAGTTTACTCTAGCCCAAAACTTTGCTATGGCAACACCTAAAGTACCCCAAAGGCAACCTGCTCCAGCTACACAAGCTCTTGCTGCTAGATCCCTCTACCGTTGTGTAACGTTTGGAAGTATTATCATGTGGGAAATAATCCTTGTCGCATTTTCTCACTGTGCGGGAAATATGGTCACTTAGTTGCTACCTGTCATCGTGCACTACACAATGTTGCATTAGTTGCTAATCGAGCTTGCTATAACTATGGGGAAACCAACCATTTTCGCCAATAATGCCCTTGTCATGGGGGTAATGTTCCACAAGCTCGAGGGTGTGCTTTCAACATTAACGCAAATGAAGCACTAGCAAAAAATGACGCGGTGAACGGTATGTCGAATCCAATCTTAACCTTTATAATCCTAGTTTCTGTTGTGTTACCTGTATCGTTAAATGTCTTAAAACCGAACAATTATGTTTCTTGTTAATAATTCCTATGCTTACGTCTTGTTTGATTCAGGAGCCGATAAGAGTTTTGTCTCATTAGCATTTGAACCCATACTTGCTAAGTCGCATACGAAGTTAAAAAGCCTTTCACCGTTGAAGTCGCCGATGGAGAACCCATCACCGTTAGCGTTATATTTTTGATTGCATCTTGATTCTAAACAGCATGATTTTCTTATTGACCTTATTCCTATGAAACTTGGAAGTTTTGACATTATCATCAGCATGGACCGGCTAGCCAAACATCATGCGGAATTCATTTGTCTCGAGAAATGCATCCGAATTCCTTTACCTTTGGGGGATACATTGAAAGTTTTTGGTAAAAAATATTCTAAAGGACTCAAACTTATGTCATGTACTCAAGCCTGAAAATGTCTAAGTAAGAATTACAAGGCCTTCTTGGACTATGTAGTCAACATGAAATTCAAAGGGAAAGACCTTAAGGATGTTCTGATTGTATGGGACTTTTCAAAAGTGTTTCCTGATGACCTTAGTGGTCTACCTCCTGTGCATGAAGTAGAGTTTAAGAATCACTTGATTCTGGGAGCGAACCCTGTGACTAAGTCACCTTATTGACTTGTACCATCAGTAATGCAAGAGTTAGCCGGTCTACTTCAAGAACTGTCTAATAAGGGCTTTATCCATCATAGTTCTTTGCCATGGGGTGCACCTGTACTGTTCGTGAAGAAGAAAGATAGATCGTTCGGTATGTGCACCAACTACCATGAACTCAACAAACTCACTATCAAGAACCTACCCTCTTCCTTGTATTGATGACATTTTCGATCAACTGCAAGGAGCTGCTCTATTCTCAAAAATCAATTTACGTTCTGGCTATCATCAACTGCAAATTCACGACGATGATATTCCAAAACTACATTTCATACTCTATGTGGACACCATGAGTTATGGTTATGTCATTTGGGTTAACAAAGGCTCATGCAATATTTATGGATCTCATGAATCGAGTATGCAATCACAAATTTGTGATAGTGTTCATAGACAATATTCTCATTAATTCAAAGTGTAAACCTGATCATGAACTCTACTTGTGATAAGTCCTTGAGCTGATAAATAAAGAGCAGTTGTATGCAAAGTTTTCAAAGTGTGAATTCTGGCATGAGGAGGTCTAATTTCTAGGACATGTGGTGAATAGCCAAGGAATTCACGTTCACCCTACAAAGGTGGAAGTTGTGAAAAATTGGAGTGTCCCCAAAACCGCAACTGAAGTTCGTTCTTTTCTTGGTTTAGCGGGATACTACCCTTGTTTCATTGCCAAATTCTCTAGAATTGTGAAGCCGTTTTCTTACCTAACTCACAAGTATAAACCATTCAAGTGGGGGCCTAAGCAAGAAGAAGCTTTCGAAATGTTAAAACACAACCTATGTAATGCTCTTATCTTAACCCTTCCTGATGGAAATGATGACTTCACTGTATATTGCGATGCATCTAGGCAAGGCCTTGGTTGCGTTCTTATGCAACGAGGAAAGGTTGTAGCATATGAAGCAAGACAATTGAAGGTCCATGAGGTGAATTACACGACCCATGATCTTGAACTTGGTGTTATGGTTTTTGCCTTGAAGATTTGGAGGCATTACCTTTATGGAATGCAATGCATAGTCTACATTGGTCCAAAAGCCTTCAACATGTTTTCAATCAAAGGATCTTAACATGAGAGAACGTCATTGGGTTGAGTTGATTAGTGACCATGACTATGATATCCGTTATTACCCAGGAAAAAAGAATGTCATAGCTCATACATTAAGTCATAAGATTCATAACAAGATGATCTAGCTTCAAGAAATTCACTATCGACAATAATGGTTTAATACCTTGGGAGAGTTCGACATGAAGATTCGTTAGAATATCAATGAGACTACAATGCTACTGCAAAATTTGAGGATTGAAAATGACATTGAGACTTGCATCTTAGAGGCACAACAAGCGGAAGGAAAAATGGGTGAAGAATTAGAGTATAATCTTCGAGCTCAACTGGAAAGAAAACCCAATGGATTGTTGTATTTCTTGAATCAGATATGGGTTCCAATTCGTGATAATCTTAATACTTTCACCGGGAACGAAGCTTATCAAACTTGTTACTCCATTCACCCTGGTTTCGATAAGATGTATATGGATCTGCATGGACAATAATGGTGGCTTGGGATGAAGAAAGACATCACAACTTACGTAGCCAAATGCCTTGCATGTACAAAGGTTAAAGCAAAACATCAACGTCCCAGCCCGAAATTCCTAGGTGGAAATAGGAACATATATCCATGGATTTCATAACCAAATTACATGGTCATGATTGGATATGGGTGATCGTCGACCGTTTGACCAAATCGGCGTATTTCATACATATACGTGACACTTACAAAATATCAAAGTTGGCTCGTATGTACATTGATGAGATTATGAGTCATCATGGCGTACCTTTACACATCATATCTTATTGAGATGCTTGTTTCACTTTGCTCTTTTGGTCGTCTATGCATGAACTCTTGGGTACCTAACTGGATTTAAGCACAACTTATCATCCTCAAACGAATGGTCAAACTGAGCGAACCATTCGGACTCTAGATTTTGCTACACCTTTATGTCCTTGACTTCCGTGGTGATTGGGATACACATTTACCTCTAGAATAATTCTCTTATAATAATAGCTACCACACGAGCATGAAGATGGCACCTTTCAAAGCACTTTACAGTCAAATGTCGTTCCCCGATTTGTTGGACGAATATTGGTGAAAATTTCATCACTGGTCATGAACTCATACAAAAAACGACACATATAGTGATTCATACTGAAAATTCAAACCTCGTGGCCAGACTCCAAAAAAATTTCCAAGAATTCTAATTTTCCATGATTCGTCAAAATCTTGAAGTGGCTAGAAGTGACAAAAGATCTATGCGAATAAAAGATGCAAGCTGTTGGAATTTCAAGTTGGAGATATGGTTCTTCTTAATGTCTCACCATTGAAGTGAGTTGTTTGCTTTGGGAAGACGGGTAAATTAGCTCCATAGTTTTTAGGACCTTTCAAGATTTTGAAAAGGGTCGGCAAAGTGGCTTACAAGCTGGAACTACCTTCTGATCTTAGCGGGGTTCATCTTGTTTTCCATTTCTCAAATTTGAGGAAATGTTTGGCTGATGACGGTCTGCATGTTCCTTGGATGACATCCAGATCGACGATTCCTTACATTTTGTTGAGAAGCCTATTGAGATCATGGATCACATCATGAAGAAGACTAGAACCACTACCACCCCAATCATCACGGTTCGTTGAGAAAATAAATGTGGACCCAAATTTACCAGGGAACGTGGGGATCATATGAAGAAGTGCAGGGGCGTTTGAGGGATGGTCATTTGCAACACAACAACACAATGAGGAGAGTGAGTTAGAAAACTTTATAGATCAAATGGGAAATAGCAACCAGTCACACTTTGATACTCAGAAACACATAATTTTAGAGACAAAACAAGAACAATAAGACAAGTATATGGTTTTCAAGAACGTTGTATATTGCTCTCTAGTTCCTTACAAGTGTTACAAAGTGTTTAGAAAGATACAAGGGACTAGAGACTTTATACTACATCCTATAGCTGGCCATACTTTGAAGGCCAGCTGGATACATGATCTAGACAACAAAATCAGTGTAAAGTCAAAAGGCAGATTGTTTTTTTGATAAGTGACTATGATTGCCATAGCTCACATTTCCTAATATATTACAAAAAAGATAGAAGTACATAATGTAGAAAGAAACAAACTCAAGACCTTAATGTACAGTTTACGAAAAGCATGAACCTTTCACCAACTTGTGAAAGTTGGTGAGTAAAACACAGTTGCAGCGGAAAGGTGGTCCAACTTTATGGTAAAAGAACATCAGATAATAGCATGTACACAAAAGTCTTTGGAAGAAATCTCTTTACAAGTGTTGGCTTCAGAAGACTTTGTCTTGAAGCTTCGGAAGACTTCATGTTTGGTTTCAGAAGATATTGGTCTTGGCTTCGGAAGAATTCACACTTGGAATGTTTTCTAATGCAGAATGTGAAACTTATGAAGCATTCTACTTTAGCACTTGGTGCATGCATGCAGGATAGACTTTTTGATTTTTTTTGGGTGCATCAGCCTTATATGAATCCTTACAAACTCCCCCTAGGCTGATTCTACCAAAGCATTTGAAGACTTTAGATATTGACAGTCCTCATTATGATAATGACCATGCCTTTCTTCATAAGATGGTCAGGATCATTCAGACTCTTAAAATGTCTTCTCATCTTAAAAAGACATGTAGAGGTAGATTAAACATGTCTTGCCATGTGTAGACATCTTCAACACCTTGATCTCTAATGACATGCCATCTTTTTGGATAACTAGAGTAGGTCCGGGACAAGGTGGGTATTCCTGATACCAGAGGAGCTACTTGGATTGGAGTTGGTGGAGCTTTCTCTTGTTGCACATCCTCAAGATGTTCTGTCTCATCTTAAGATTTGGAGATGGATGCCTCTTTCTTCTTCTTCTTAGACTTTGGTTTAGAAGTCATCATTTTTTCCCTCTTTGAACTTTTTGATTGAGAAGACTAGCCTGCACCACCTTCTTGATCATCCTTGTCTTTCTTAGTTGGGTCTTCCTCTCTCACATGTTCAGATTGAAAGGGGACAAAATCCTGCTGTGGATCAAAAAATGAAGCTTGTTGAGACTCAGCAGGAGGTCTAGGTTGTTTTTCTTAGTTGGGTCTTCCTCCCCATACATGACACAATCCATTTTCTTCTCCCTAAGGGCCTTCTTTTAAGAACAAAGCTGACTTTGATCACTTTCTTTCTCCATCTTTATCTTTGCAGATGCTAAGACAATTCCTTTAGGGTAAGAACTGCCTTGGAGCTGGATGGTTCAGGCTGTGTAGCAGTGATACACAACTGATCAACCTTCTTTTTGTTGTTGTCTTGATTTGAAGATGAAGCAGAACTCTTGGTACTAGAGTTCAGGTTCATGTCTTTAATCTTAACCACTTCAAACTCTATAGACATAAGACTTGTTTCTGCTTAGAGTCAAAAGTGGCTTTGATATCTTAAGCCTTCTTTGCTTTTATCTTGCTCTTTCTGATCAAGTTCTTTCTCATTGACTTGGTTATCACATTCTTCTTATTCTCCTTAGAAGGATAGTGACCCTTCTTAGAATCCTCTTCTTCACTCTTCTCAAAGGCATTCTCCACTATCACTTCTTCATCCTCTTCAGTCAAGGGGTCTTTGAGAGGAAGCTCATCTTCACCAGTTCCACATCCAGTAGATCTTACAGACAAGATTGTATGTGGACGAGCTATTTCACAAGATCCTTGTCCTTGCTTATTCTGATAAAAAATTTTGCATGCAAGTATGAGGATATAATGTTCTTGAAGGTCTTTTCTTCAAGAACACATTTTCTGCCCTGGCTTTGCTGATCACAAGCTCAACCTGGCATTCAGTCAACTTGGTTTTAAGATATTTGATCTAAGTCCTATATTTGGTGTGCTCATGTTTAAGAACTGAAATAGTTTCTCTAAATCATTTATTTTCAGTTTATAGTCATTTTCAGACCTTTTGAAATTAGATTTTAAGATATTCAAGGACTCAAGATCATCTCATCTCTAAGTTGTAGGACCCGTATCTATTAACTTTAGCAATAAATTCAGTTGTACAGAGATGCTCCAATACCTTTGCTTCATCATGGTCAGCCATCAGTGCTCGGTTTGGAGATGCATCTTCCACCCGAAAGCTCCAGTCAAAACCACCTTCTTCAACTTCTTCAACTTCAATTGCAACTTATTGCTTTGGCTTCTCATCTAGGTGACTTTCTCAGTGTAGTTTGGTCTGGTTTGTGTGCTTGGCCACCATTTGTCCTTGGTGCCTTGCACTCCCTAGCAAAGTGTCCCATGTTGGTACCGTTGTAATATTTGACTTTGCTTTTATCCAGCCCAAACTTTCCACTTGCTGCATTGCTTGGGAACTTCCAACTTGTCCTCTTGTAGAACTTCTTGGCTCTGTAAGTAAGAAGAGCCATCTGCTTGGGTATTTCCATATACCCAGATCATCTAGATGGATACAGTCAAGGTCTTCAAGGGTCAAAAGAAAGTTTCTTGAGCTTTCATCAAAAGACACAAAGGCTTGTGAAGAACTTGTTTCTTTGAATGGGCTTCCTTGGGTGTAGCTTTCTCTTGGTGTCTTCGGGAAGGTGATGAAAGGACCCTTTTGTGAGTTGTCAAGGTAGCATATAAGATGATATTGAGGTTCTATGCTATCCATTTCAGTCATATGCAGGCTGAACTCATTTGATTGCTGGATTTACCAGATGAACCTTGCATGTTCACCTCCATCTGGTATCCACTGAGAATACCATACAACTCAGCCAAAGTAAAAGTCTTAAGGTTCTCAGTCCTCTTGATAACAACACAATAATATGTCCATTGCCTAGGAAGAGAGGACATAACTTCCTTACATTTCCCTATTTTCAAGAGTCACTCCAACATCCACTAGTGTGTTCACAATCTCATAATACCTGAAGTATTGTTGAGTCATGGTTTCACATATTTTAAAGGTGAAGTTTTCAAACTACTGGTTTAAGAGGTCCTTTTTGTTCTCCTTGGCTTTATTAAAACCCTCATACATTAGTTCCAATGCTCCCACAGCTGCTTAGCTGTGTTGCATTTCTTGAAACCTCTGTATATAGAGTTTGGAAGAGTAATCTAAATGGTTGTCATGGCTTTCTGATCAATTTCTACTCTTTTTCTATCTTATTAGAGTAGTAGGCCACAAAATTTTGGAATCATACCACCTCCAGCAGCAGCTGAAGAGGTGCTTGGTATGTAAGGTCCTGAGCAATAGATTCCCACATCCTGGTGTTTTGAGACTTGATGAAACCTTCCATCCTTTGGCACCAAGTGTCAAAGTCTTCAGGAGTGATTAGTAAGGACTTTGTCATCGTTCCAATTCCATATCAGCTTTAGTGATAACTACCATTTGAGATGTTAGTATTTTGTGTGTGTGTGAGGGATGTTAAGATAGTGGGATCTTATAATCAAGTGCCTGGAATGCTCTGATACCAATTGCAGGACTGTTTAAGGGATGGTCACTTACAACACAACAACACAATGATTAGAGTGAGCTAGAACACTTAACAGATCAAATGGGGTACTAGCAACCAATCATACTTTGATACTCAGAAACACAAGTAATTTAAAGATAGAACAAGAATAATAACACAAGTATATGGTTTTCAAGAATGTTGTGTATTGCTCTCTAGTTCCTTACAAGTGTTACAAAGTATTTAGAAAGATACAAGGGACCAGAGATACTTTATACTACATCCTACAACCACCATACTATGAAGACCAGCTAGATACATGATCTAGACAACAAAATCATGTAAAGTCAAAAGGCAGATTGCCTTTTGACAAGTGACTATGACATGCGATAACTCACCTAATATATTACAAAAGGGTAGAAGTACATAAAGTAGAAAGAAATAGACTCAAGACCTCAATGTACGGTTAACCAAAGCATGGACCCTTCACCAACTTGTGGAAGTTGGTGAGTCAAACAGAGTTGCAGCGGAAAGGTGGTCCAACTTTGTGGTAAAAGTACATCAGATTAGCATGTACTGACAAGAACATAAGTGAGCTTCACTCTATGCTCAAAACTGCCGGCGGCCATGGGTAATGGGTTTTACCTATTCTCCCATCAATGAAGGTGGGAACAAGAAGAGGCCTCTCACCCTGCACCTAAGGCAAATGTTGCCAAGGGTAAAGGGCACATTAGGGGAAAGGGAAAGGGAGTGGTAAGAGTGCCACCACCAAAACCAGCGGAGAAGAAGCAAAAGGTTGCTTCAAATGACCCATGCTTTATATGTGGGGAGATTGGACATTGGGCAAGAAATTGCCCAGTCCATCTCAAAGAGTTGCAAGCAAAGAGGGATGTCGGGAAAACCTCAGGTACAATTTTCATGATCCATATTGGTCTAAATTTAATATCCTTTAACACATGGGTATTGGATACTGGATGTGGAACTCATATTTGCAACTTATTGTAGGGGTTCAAAAGAAGTAAGGACTTCAAGAAAGGGGATGTGAGCCTCTACATGGGGAATGAGGTAAAGGTTCAAGTTGAAGGCTGAGGGGACTACATCTTGAAGCTTCCAATGGTTTGGAAGTAATTTTGAACAATATTTTGTATGCTCCTAGTTTAACTAGAACATTATTGCTGTTGCCCAATTAAGACAATATGGTTATGTTTTGTCATTTATTGAGAATGAAATTCATGTTTCTTTAAATGGCATGTTTATTTAAGCTATTCGTGTTAATGGTATTTATGAATTGGTTCATGAAAACACATTATATGATAGCTCATTGTACCAAACCACACTAAGAAACTCAAATTGGATTTGAGTGAATCTATCTTTGGCATTGCCGTCTTGGTCATATAAACAAGAAGCGCATACAAACACTTGAAAAGAACGGTCTTTTGAAAGCAAATGAATGATCATTCTTCGATGTATGTGAATCATGTTTACAAGGAAAAATGACTAAGGCACCTTTTAGTGGCAAGTCCGAACGGGCAAAAGATTTATTAGCATCATACATTCGGATGTATGTGGTCCTTTTAAGCCAATGACTAGGTACCATGAAAGATACTTCATTACCTTTACTGACGACTATAGTCAATATGGTTACGTGTACTTATTAAGACACAAGATGAAGCTTTTGAAATGTTCAAAATCTTCCTAAATGAAGTAGAAAATCAATTCAACAAGAAAATAAAAATTCTCCGCACTGATAGAGGAGCTGAATACCTGAGTGATGCCTTTAGTGACCAACTTAGAAGTTGTTTTTGTCTAACAACTATCTCCACCTGGAACACCACAACATAATGGTGTGTCGAGAGGAGAAATCGAACTCTATTAGATATGGTTCGATCTATGATGGCTAGAAGCTCACTGCCTCTATCATTTTGGGGTTTCACTTTGCTCTCTGTGGCCTGTATTTTGAATTTGGCCCCAACCAAGAAAGTGGAAACAACACCTTTTGAAATATGGCATGGAAGAGTTCCATCACTGTATATTTAAAGGTATGGGGTTGTGAGGCTTATGTTAAGACTCCCACCTCAAACAAGCTAGAAAGTTGTTCCACTAGGTGTATCTTCATTGGATATCCCAGAGATTCTATGGGATATTATTTCTATGATACATTGGAACAAAAGGAGTTTGTTGCCAAGAAGGCTGAGTTCTTAGAAGCTAAGTTCCTTACGAAAGGAACTAGCTGTAGAACTGTGGATCTTGAGGAGGATCAAGAACCACAAACCGATACACGTTTGGTTGACACTAGCACTCATCATGAGGATGTTGAGAATGATCACGTGGTTGATCAATATACACAAAACATTCGCAGATCTGGTAGAATTAGTAATCCACCTGATAGATATGGATTTTTCGTAGATGGATGCTATGTGGTTGATTCCGATGAACCAACCACCTATCATGATGCAATGTCCAATTTGGATTGTGACAAATGGCTTGAAGCCATGAACATTGAGATGCAATCCATGTATGACAACCAAGTGTGGGACTTGGTTGAACCACCTCTTAACTCCAAGATATTTGGAAGTAAGTGGGTTTTCAAGAAGAAAACCGCTATGCATGGAAACTTGGATACTTATAAAGCTAGACTTGTAACAAAAGGTTTCACTCAAACTCAAGGGCTTGATTATGATGAGACCTTCTCACCAGTTGCAATGCTAAAGTCTATTAGGATATTATTTGCCATAGCTGCTCATTATGATTATGAGATTTGGCAAATGGATGTCAAAACCACTTTTCTAAATGGATATCTTGAGGAAGATGTCTATATGGTTCAGCCCGAAGGTTTTGTCAACTCAAAACATCCTAACAAAATATGCAAGAAATCAATCTATGGATTGAAGCAAGCATCAAGGAGCTGAAATCACCATTTTGATGAAGAAATAACCAAATTTGGGTTCATCAAAAACGCTGATGAAGCATGTGTATATAAGAAGGCTAGTAGGAGCATCAACATTTTCTTAGTATTGTATGTCGATGACATCCTACTATTTGGAAATGACATTCCAACCATGGAAGGTGTAAAAGGCTGGCTTGGAAGCTGTTTCTCCATTAAGGATCTTGGTGAAGCTGCCTATATTTTAGGAATAAAGATCTATAGGGATAAATCAAGGCGGTTGATAGGTTTGAATCAAAGTGCGTACATTGATAAGATCTTGAAAAGGTTCAAGATGGAAAACTCTAAGAAAGGTACCGTACCTATTCAAAGAGGAACAATATTGAGTAAGACTCAATGTCCAAGCTCAAAGGATGAGCAAGACAAAATGAAGGGAATCTCGTATGCATCTGCTATAGGATCCATCATGTATGCAATGATATGCACTAGACCGGACGTGTCATGCGCTTTGAGCATGACAAGCCGATACCAACAAAATCCTAGAAGCAGTCATTGGATGGCTGTTAAGAACATACTGAAGTACCTAAGGAGGACTAAATATACGTTCCTAATCTATGGATCTGGTGAGGAAGAACTCATAGTAAAGGGTTACACGGATGCAAGTTTCCAAACTGATCGGGATGATTCACGATCACAATCGGGGTACATTTTCATCTTGAATGGAGGAGCAATCTCTTGGAAGAGCTCAAGCAAGATGTGGTGGCATTATCAACTACAGAGTCAGAATACATCGTCGCTTCATTAGCAGCTCAGGAAGCTTCATTGTTAAGAAGTTCATTGCCGATCTAGGGGTGGTCCCTTCCATTCAGGACCCCCTAAAAATTCTTTGTGACAATGAGGGTGCAATTGCTCAAATCAAGAAACCCCGTGCACATCAAAAGACTAGGCACATTGAACGAAGATTCAACTACATAAGGGATGAAGTTGAAAAGGGAAAGATATGTATTCGCAAAGTTCACACGGATCAAAACATTGCGGATCCACTCACGAAACTTCTTGTAAAGGCAAAGCATGAAAGTCATGCTTGTGCCATGGGACTTCAATATTCTAGTGACTGGATTTGATCTTTAATTTTGTATTGAGATATTGTAACCCTTATTACTTGAATGAATTATTCGGTTATAATGATTCAACTAATATTCCTATTTTGCATGTTTAAAATCCGTGAGTAAAGTATTTACTCAGAATGTCTGTAGTTGTTCATACTTGTGGGAACAAGCATGAAGGTAATGCTATTATGAACTTGGATTGGTAGACATTCATATAGATGAATGTAGAGCGAAAGGTTGCTGCCAAAGTTCATAGATATTTGTGGGATGCAAATATTAAACTGACTTGCATCTCAAATATTACTACATGGAATCTTCCTGATTGATCATAAGTAATTTTGAGTAAAGGCAAACATCATTTGGTATCCTTTGACCTGAGATACATATTGGGTCTTGATATTTACCGAATATTATACTTTGACTTAGCTCTTCGCTGTTCTGAAACATGGCAGTACATAAGTCTGAGTTCAGGTATGATATAAGGTAATTATGAGAGACGTATGTTGTCAAGATGGGATTTGTCCCTCTTATTCGTTGAGAGTAAGATGTCTAAGGCCTGATAAAGTTAAATCAATGGAGAATGATCATTCTATGTCTGTAGGATTTAACATGACATCTGCGACAAAAGGATAGATGATTGATTCACCTAAATCATTTCAAGTATGGTACTTGAAGAGGATGATGTTATTGAATGTCACTTAGTCATACGTATTAAGGATAGTAAACCGTTATTAGGCGGTATTTACTGCTTGCATCAATCTTCTATGAATCTTGTGCAACTGGGAGATTGTTGGATCTTGTATGCCCAAGACACATACAAGATTGACGTGGTTAGTACGTTATGATCCAAGTCGGGTCATACCCAATAACAAGCTAAACAAACACCAATATATGTTTATTGTTGATGAGATCATACAAATAACATTGACACCAATCTAGAAAATTGGTTTTCTAGAACTTTGCTTTGTAAAAGAATAATATTATATGGATAATTTGTTCATGAGAATTTTATTTCTTTCATTATTTAAGTTAGTTAAATAATAAAAAATAAAAGTGTGCTAATGTTATAAAATTAAAATAGGTTTTAATTTTATAAACTAATAACTTAAAAGAGTGCATTTTATAAAATTACAAAATGGAAGGGAAACCCATTTTGTAAAGCATATTTCGGCCACCCTTAGGTTAGTGAGGGGTCCTTTTCTTTTGTCTTGGACACTTGAAGAAATAGCTTCTCTTGCACTCTTCTTAGCACACTTCTTCTCTCTCACACACAAGACAATTTTTTCTCTCAAAACTAAGGCTGAAATTTCGGATTGAAGGCTTAAAAGGGCTGAAAATTTCGGATCTTTCAAGGAGCGTTGGTAGAGAGTTGAGGTGTTGTGCATCCTAACTTGCAAGGTGTTTGTAAGACTTGTGGGTATCACAACTTGAGGCTCTTTCTCTCTTGGGGGCTGGATATTCAACATCATCATCATCTTCATCTTCCTCTCCAACATCTACAACACTTGTTCAAGAAACGTTGTTTCTGTGAACACCCTATGGTTGTTTTGTTTTGTTTGATAGCACATTATTTCACATATGTTTATGATCCTTTTTTGGGTTTTGTTTGTGTTCAAAATGGTGAAAATTTTTCAGATTACTTACCATATTTTTGACACCTTTCCACTGTGAAATTTTAAAGTTTAAATGTTTAAAGTAGCTTGATTAACATGTAGCAAAACCCAACAGGTTTGATGATTGTATGATGTTAGTTGTATTGTTTTGATGATAGTTTACATGGATTATGCAAGAAATTCATGGAATTAATGCGTTGTTCATACATTACTATAAGTAGTAACTTTTGTGTTTGAGATTTTATGGTTATGATGAATGGATGATGTTTGTCATGTTTAGATGAATGTTATGAACTTGATTAGTTATAAAATTGTTAAATTCATGAATGAATTGGGTGTTAGATTGAGTTTGAGTATTACTTTCCCAAAAGGGAAACTTTATTTATAAAGAACATTGGATATGGTTATTTGGGCATGTTTATGATGGTAGGATCATGTTAGAATGCTTGTTGATGACATATAATGTGGTGCAATGTGTAAATTGGGTTGTATGGATGCTTGATTGATCATTTAGGAAATTTAGGTTCTTGATGACTATACATGATGATGGGTTATGTTAAGTGATTAGGATATCATGTTTGGGATTGTAATTGATCATTGTTGTGTGTTGGACCAAAAGAACCAATGAGCCAAGATCAGAAAACCTCTAAGTCCCACACGGTATCACAACAACTGCTGAAAGCCTCATCAGTAGTTTGACAAGTGCTGAAGACTTCAACAGCTGAAGATCAAGTGCTGAAGACCTTAACAGCTGAAGAACCAAAGTGCTGAAGTACAACAGCTGAAGAACACAAGTGCTGAAGCTGAAAGACCAAAGTACTGAAGTACAACAGCTGAAGAGTTCACAAGTGCTGAAGATCAACAACTGATGTACAAAGTCTGAAGACAAAGACTGAAGACATCAGCTGATGATATCTACTGAAGTCATCAGCTGATGAAACGCCTGAAGGTCAAAGTCTGAAGATCAAGTACTGAAGCCTCAGTAGTTGTCACAACTGCTGAAGAGTACTTCTTCAGTAGTTGTGATATCAGTAGTTTTATTTTCTTTATTTCAGTAGTTTTGTAAAACGACTGAAGAGCTTGTTCTTCAGTCGTTGTAGTTTCAGTAGTTTTATATTTTGTACTTAACTTGCTGATATGTTCTCAGTAGTTGTGAACATTTCAGTAGTTTGTTAAGAATTAGTTATTTCTGTATTGGATCTGCCAGTTGTCACTTTCCGTGATAACAGCAGTGACTGTTGCACTCTATATAAGGAGTGACAACCTATTGTAATGATGAAATGAAATGATGAATTGAATGGAATGAATGATTGATTCGATTAGAAATATTCTTCATCTATAAACATTCCCAGAAATCAGAAATACATACTCTCCCAATAACTGTATGCGATCTTAATGTTCACAATATTGTTAGCTTGCTACAATTTGTCTAATTCGTGTTTGTATTCCGCTGCGTTATATTCTGTTACATCAAACCTGTGATCACTGATCCTGTCAAATGGTATCAGAGCAGGTTAATCATTGATCGATCTAATAATTGATCATTGAAACTGCTATTCAAGATCCAAGTTTGATTGAATTAGCTTTTGTTTTTGCAAGAAACGGTTATAGAGATTGAATTTTTCTGTATTTCTGCTCATTCATCCTGAGATCTTTTCTTGGTTCTCATTGAGTTTGTTGTGGTTTGTCTAAAACTTCTTTTTAAACTTGAACTAAACTGTTTTTGAACTGAAAATGACCACTCCCTCCAATGATCCTCACAATACTGGTTCCTCAACCAAGCCTCCTATGCTGGTTAGGAATGAGTATAACATATGGCAAAGACGTATGCTCCATCACCTGTCTGTTAACAGCGCAGGGTGTTGGACATCTGTGGTACATGGTCCACACAAGCCTATGGTGAATAACCCGGAAACCAATCAAATGGTCCGAAGAGGAGGGAGCAATACTCAGATGAGGATAAAAAGTTGCTTGAGATTGATGCAAAAGCCCATGGAATTCTGGCCATGGCTTTGCCCAATGAAATCTATTCTGGGCTAATGCATCATGAAACTGCCCATGACCTCTGGATTGCTTTGAAAGAACAATTTGGAGGAACAGATGAGGTCTTGGCAAATAATAGAGAAATTCTTGCCCAACAATATGAGACATTCTCTCATAGAAAGGGTGAGACACTGACTCAACAATATGAACGGTTTTCTTGTTTGATCTCTGAACTAAAAATGGTCAAACTTGAATACACCAATATTCAGATGAATAACAGATTTCTCAGATCACTGCCTGAGAGATGGGACACATATACTATTGTCCTACGCTCCAGTGCAAGTTTGGACAAACTATCTCTCACCCAACTCCATGGGAAATTGCTCACTTTTGAGAGAGAGATAGAACAGAAGAGAAAGCTGTCTTCATCTGGAAAACTCACTGAAGACTTGGTATGCTGCAGCTAGAATAGGTGACAACTACTGATGCTCTCAGTAATTCATATTGATGAACATGAGTGCCTGTCACATATAAGTACTGATGAGCTCTTTTAACCTCAGTAGTTTTTATAACTACTGAAGGCTAAAAGTTCTCACAAGTATTGAAGTACTTCATCTGCTCTAAACTACTGAAGTAGTTACAACTACTGATGCAGTCATAACTACTGAAATCAGTAAAAACAGATAAGTACTGATGTCCTATGAAACAACTGAAATCAGCCATAAAGACTGATGAATGTGTTGAGGACAGTTTGAAACAGCTGAAAAGCTAAGAATTGACGAAAACAGCTGAAGAGAACTTTCTCCTCAGTCGTTTGTACCACTGCTGTTTCATTTTAAACAACTGAAGCAAAACCACGTCTTCAGCAGTTTTATAACTACTGATGACCAATATCAAGTCTTCAGTTGTTTACAACAGCTGATGACAAAACCACTGTCTTCAGTAGTTTCATAACTACTGATGACAAACACCATGTCCTCAGTTTTTTCAATCACCTGAAGTCAAAACCACGGTCTTCAGTAGTTTTCTAAACTACTGACGCCTAACACCGCGACTTCAGCTGTTTCAACGTCTGAAAGGATAATACCATGTCAACGGTCGTTTAAAACTACTGATGACTAACACCACATCCCTCAGTCGTTTCCTCACCCGTACCCTATAAATACCCTTAACCTGAGCTCTCCATGCTTTATCTTCTTCAAACCTAACGTTCCTCTCCAAAAAAATTTCCATGGCGTCTATGCAAATTAAACCGCGACACAACTGTGTTGCCTACTCACAAAATCGCCGATCTGGACTAAGTTCGATACTGCTATCGATCTTATGGTTCAGTCCCAATACAACAAGGCATTCCTTCTGAACCCCGTTTTACATACCGAATCCTTGAACCAATTTTGGATAAACGTTAATGTCACTACTGAGGAGAGCAACACACGATCCCTCGGTCAGTCGTCAACCACAAAGAAGTAGTGATTACTCCTGCAACAATCCGTAAAATTCTTCAACTCAGTGATGCTACTTCTCCTGCTGGATATCCGAAGGGCACCATAGATCTATCATTTGCTCAGCATGGATATCAAGGTGATCTCAATGCCACCACCATCATGAAGAAACACTTTAATGACGCTGAGCGCCTGATCTTTCACATGGTCAATGTATGTTTGGCCCCTAAGACATCGTCTTGGGATCAAATGTCCACCAAATGGCAGCAGGTAATGTATTCTATCCTTGAGCAACAACCACTGAATTTTTCAGAATAATATTTTCAGAGCTCAAAGATATGGCTCAAAAACTAACTGCCAACCGTTGGATACTCTATCCACGGTTCATAATGGCCATTATAATAGACCAGCTTAATGCTGAGGGACTTGTTGGCTTGGGAGTCCCTGCTACGGCTGTTTTGCCCGAAGTATACTCCCGGCACAACTCCGACCGGACACTCAAACTGGCTGCCAAGCTGCGAAAACCCACGCAGCTGGAACCCACAGCCACCACCTCCAAATCCAATGTCCCCACCAAACCACCAAAAAGAAACCCAAAATGGCTACTCAGGGAATTGAGTCCCCTGAGGATGCTCCTGCACAACAAACGCAGGATAAATCCACTAGTCCAAACCCCCTAGTGGATACCATGACTCCTCCAGTCACAGCCGCTCAGGCTTCCTCTCAACAGGAGCCTGCAGCAACCCAAGGGGCACCTACTTATCTGGGATCTTCCTCACTTGAGGAGATTGCCATTGAAGAGCACCATCCACCCCAGGTGCACACTGCTTCTACCCCCGTACCCCAAACAACCGCCCCTCACAGCCCAACTTTAATAGTTGCTCAAGTGCTGACTCAATTGCACTCCTCACCCCCTCCCCAGAAACCACTTATTACTGGGAATACCTCTACAATTGAGGGGGAGGAACACCGTGCACCTGAGAACCCACAGCACAGGGGTTTCCCAATTCTATCTCCTGGTGTAGAGAAGGAGCTTAGAATATCTAGTGAGGCTGCCACCTCCTCTGACTCAGCACATGACCAGAGTGAGGCTGGTAACATTGCTAAGACCTCCCTAGAGGCAACTGCTGATGATGGACATTGTCCTGAGGCTGGAAGTCCCCAGTACCAAGCACAAGGGGCACATGCACCAACTGGTCTACACCAGTGCATGTACATCCTGCTCTAAGCAGGAGGTCAGGTGATTCAGTATCAACTGATGATGACCTGAGCTTCTTCTTCGATGTAGTTGCTCAAAACACCATTCTAGAGGATGAGGTTAGCAGACTCAAAGAGCTGCTGGCCAAGATGTCTCAGGATGCAAGTCCATCTGCCACCCTCATACACCCACAGATGGCACCTTCCCTTGAAGGTTTCCCAAATACAGAGCCACCCCAAAATCAACCACCTGCCTCCGCTTCAGGCCTACTTCTCAGGAACAGAACCCTCCTGAGCAAATAGGTGCTGCACTCAAAAATTCCCTCCCTCTCATCACCCCCCTAATCACTGATATAGTGATCAAAGCCCTTGATGAGAGGCTTTCCTCAACATTACAGCCCTTGGTTGATGCTGCTGTCCACAAGACTCTTTCTGCGGTCTCAACCCCTTCCTCCAATGCAACCAAAAAGGGGGAGAGTCCTGCAGTGAAAGAACAGAAGAGGAAAAGATCCGAGGAAAAGAAGGAAGCGAAGCAAGCCCAAAAGGAGGAGAAAGAACAGCAACCAATGCTCACCTACAAGCGAAAGAAAGGTGCTGATGAGCACATTGCTGAAGATAAAGCCTTGGAGCTACTGATAAAAGAGGCTGATGCCGAACACAGTAGATCAATGGACAACATCATTGATCAGCTGTTCAGGCAAGGTCATGACACCAACAAACTTGACTCTGAGATTCGACGACTAGAGATTGAAGAAATCCAGAATAGATGGGCAAGTTATGAAGTGTTAGAAAGAGAAAGGCTAGAAATCATGATAAGATTTATTGCAAAATATCTTGGAAGATCAATGATTGAGATCAAAGCTTGGTCCAGGGACAGTATCTTGGCAATCACCACCAAGATCTGTTCGTCTGAAGCATACACTAAGGGGCTTGTTATTGAAGCTTTGAATGAAGTGGGTGCTGGGAGCAGGACTGAGCTAGCAAAGCAATCAAAAGCCACACTCACCTCAAGGATGCTAGCACAGCCTGTCAACATTCCACACCAAAACCACCCAAAACACAACCCACCAAACCAACTCCCTTACCCTCAAAACCATAGCCGATGATATACCCTTGAAGAAGAAGAGAAGGATATTGAGGCTAGAAGAAGATGAAGAAGATGATGAAGACAGGCTGCCGCTATCAGCTGTGATTCAGTTGCCTAAGGCCACAAGTCACTCCTCAGCAATTACTCCTGAAGTCCAGAGACAAATGGTTAAAGTGAAGCTAGAAGAAGAAGAGCTTCATAAACAGCATGATGAGGAATTACTGAAGAGAGTTGACAAAGCTTATGCAGCCACATCTTCCATCATCAATATGAAGGAGCAAGCCCTCAGACTTTACACTCTCAGGCATACCTTTCAATATCAAAAGGAAAGAGTGAGGATTTGGCCTGATCCCAGGGTCTCTCACAGAATTCATAAGAACAATATACCTCGGAGATACATTGGCCAGGTGAAAAAGATCGTAGATGAAGTGATCTCTCTGGTCTTTGTAGTTTCACCCTGGGAAATCCTAGAAGACTTCAAGAAGGCCTACAAAGCTAATCTAACCCCTCAGAAGATGCTGGAAAACAAAATAGTGAAAAAGGGGCTAGTTTACAAGAGGCTTGAGGAAGTCAGGAAAAATGAGCTCCAGTTGTTCCTAGAGGGTAATCACCCGGATGAGTTTGCTTACAGAATAATAACAACTGTGGAGCTAAAGAATGGGAAACAGGCCAAATACCTGTCTGAGTATTATGGGCCGGAATCATTGTTTGAAGGAGGTGCTGAAGAGCTAACCATGGAGGAACAAATCACCTTCCTTGAGGCCTACACAAGAGAGTCGTACAGACTCATTATGGGGAAGTGAATCTCATGAATGGGATAACAACTCTGTGTCCAGTTCCCCAAAACAGAGTTCCCATTCATACTCTGCCAAACAAATATTTGAGGTTCTTCCCAGGCCGGAGCGTACATGGGTCATCTTCTCTACTGATCAAGAAGGAAAAAGACCAACATTTTTGCCATCAATAAGTGGGAGTATAAATAAGTTAGAGGTTTTGGCTGCATTGGTTCAGGGGGAGTTTGTTGGACCAAAAGAACCAATGAGCCAAGATCAGAAAACCTCTAAGTCCCACACGGTATCACAACAACTGCTGAAAGCCTCATCAGTAGTTTGACAAGTGCTGAAGACTTCAACAGCTGAAGATCAAGTGCTGAAGACCTTAACAGCTGAAGAACCAAAGTGCTGAAGTACAACAGCTGAAGAACACAAGTGCTGAAGCTGAAAGACCAAAGTACTGAAGTACAACAGCTGAAGAGTTCACAAGTGCTGAAGATCAACAACTGATGTACAAAGTCTGAAGACAAAGACTGAAGACATCAGCTGATGATATCTACTGAAGTCATCAGCTGATGAAACGCCTGAAGGTCAAAGTCTGAAGATCAAGTACTGAAGCCTCAGTAGTTTGTCACAACTGCTGAAGAGTACTTCTTCAGTAGTTGTGATATCAGTAGTTTTATTTTCTTTATTTCAGTAGTTTTGTAAAACGACTGAAGAGCTTGTTCTTCAGTCGTTGTAGTTTCAGTAGTTTTATATTTTGTACTTAACTTGCTGATATGTTCTCAGTAGTTGTGAACATTTCAGTAGTTTGTTAAGAATTAGTTATTTCTGTATTGGATCTGCCAGTTGTCACTTTCCGTGATAACAGCAGTGACTGTTGCACTCTATATAAGGAGTGACAACCTATTGTAATGATGAAATGAAATGATGAATTGAATGGAATGAATGATTGATTCGATTAGAAATATTCTTCATCTATAAACATTCCCAGAAATCAGAAATACATACTCTCCCATAACTGTATGCGATCTTAATGTTCACATATGTTGATTGATATGAATCTTGTGAATAATGTGATTATGATTGCCATACACACGTGTGAATTTAAGCCCCAATTTACTAGAATTGGAAAGGTTTAGGGTGTGAAGTCGTGAGTGGCTTCACATGGCATGTAGTGCATGATTAGACTCCATGTATGATTATTAGTTAGAATTTGATTATAATTGTGTTGAGCATGTTGATTGGTTTAGATTCTATGGGTTGTATGATAAAGTCTAGGGGTGAACAAAAAACCAAAATAACCAAACCGTAAACAAAATAACCGACGCAATTGAACCGATAAAATTGAAACATCTAGAAAACCGATGGTTTGGTTTGATGATTTTTTAAAAACCGAATCTTTCGGTTCGGTTTTGGTTTTGCTTGTAACAAAAACCGAAAAAATTGAACCGCAACCATATAATCAAACTTGTAAATTTAGAGGTGTAATCGTATACTTATATAAATATTAGCCTATTAGTTACTTATCTAACTTGTGTTATCTAAAATAGATTAAATATTTAGGTTATAAGAATAATATTTAATTTATTTATTCAAATTGATAGATTAAAATGTTTTATTGAATATATTGTTCTTATATTTTATAAATTATATTTATTTTTAAAGAACTAAATTATAAAAATATATAGATTATATTTAGAGATCAACAAAATAATGTAAGGCTAAAGTTTTTTTGCTTAAATTCATTACTTTAAAATATTTTTTTCTAAAACTTGAACCATAAATGATAAAACCAAAAAAACCAAAAACCGAACTGAAACAGAAGTTAAAACCGAAAACCAAAAACCAAAAAAACCGAAACTGAACGATTTTAAAAACCTAAAAACCGAAATATCGGTTTTTGGTTTCAGTTTTAGGCCAAAACTGATCCATACCGACCATACACCCCTATGATAAACTAAGGTAGTATGATGATTTTGGTGGAACAAGAGGTTGATGATGTGACATACGTGAATAATGTAACCTTTTGGGTTTTCGTTATCTTAATTACGCTCTTGTAAGGATCCTTTTTGTCAATAATGAAACTATGTGGGCTTATTTATGCTTGTTCCTTTTATTTACGTTAATTCGTGTTAGGATCTGGTATATAAACGAAATACCTGGAGATGAGCGTGTAAACCAGATCAAATAGTGCGGAATCCTATTTGATTGGCGATCCAATCAGTGAGAACACACGAAGAATCAATCAAGAATTGAAACTAACGTTAGAAATCGATTGGGAATCAATCTAATGTGTTCGATGAACTTGGAGAAAGAATTGGGAGGCTTCTGGATGGCTAGGGTACGTCTGGAATCGTAATTAATCAAAAGCTATCTTTTTTCACGAATTGGGTTGTATTTATAGGTTGGTATTATTCAATCGTGCGACTGAACCATTAGAATGGTTCAGTCGTGCAATTGAACCATGTGGTTGATTCATCCGCACGACTTAGTGTTCAGTCGTGCGACTGAGCCAATCTTATGTGTCAATCATATGACTAATCCAGTCTCCCGGTTCAGTCGTGCGACTGAGTCATTCGTATGAAGTTATTCATGCTTATGGTTCATTTGCATTGGCCATTCGCATGAGAACTTTATTAAGTTAAGTTTGAATGTATTAATTAATAAACATTATGTGTAACAATTCTAACAACCACAAACCTAATTAACCAATTTAATATCAACTTATTAATGAAATATTAGTCATTACAAATCACAAACAACCAATATCATTTCATTAATCACATCAAATTACACCAGAATCAGATAAACAAGATCTATTACATTTCATATCATGATGTAGGAACATACATGTATCAACAATTCGTTAATTTAGAAGTTATTAACTTAATTTATAATAATAATAATAATAATAATAGTAATAATAATAAATATATTATAAACTTTGAATATTAATTATGAGGTGCTAATGTGAATATACAAAAGTTTATAAAGTTAAATAACACAATAAGTTGAATTATATAGAAAAATTGAATTTTATAAGTCCGGGGTTTAATTAGTAATTCTTGAAACTTCAATTTAAAAGTTTCTTATAAATAGTTGTAAGGATTCCTTAAGTCTGATGCAACCCAAAATATCCAAAGTGTCTGAGCAACATGCACTAAGTACTGAAGTGAAGAATGCTTCGGAAGTTTTACACAATACATTAGAAAACATTCTAAGTGTAAAATCTTTCAAGTCAAGACCAATATCTTCCGAAGCCAAACATGAAGTCTTCCGAAGCTTCACCCTACGAAGACAGATTTCTTCCGAAGACTTTTAGTACACATGCTTTATCTGATGTACTGTTCCATAAAGCACCTTTTCCGCTGCGTCTCTGATAAGTCACCAACTTACAAGAGTTGGTGAAAAGGTCCATGCTTTTGGTAACTGTACATTGAGGTCTTGAGTATGAAACTTTCCACTTTATGTACTTTATCCTTTTTATAATGTATAAGGATGTGAGCTATGGCATGCCATAGTCACAAGGTCAAAAGGCAGATATGCCTTTTGATTCTACAATTGATTTTGTTAGTGTCTAGTCAATTGTATCCAGCTGGCTTTCATAGTATAGCCGGCTGTAGGTTGTAGTATAAGTATTTCAAGTTTCTTGTATCTTTAACATACTTTGTAACACTTGTAAAAGAACTTGAGAAAGCAATATACTGCATCCTTGAAAACCATATTCTCCTGTTCTGTCTCTTGCTTTACTTGTGTTCTTTGTATCACTTTTAGTTAACCCAGTTTACTGTTTGATTAGAGTTTAGATAATCTCCTCATTGTGTTGTTGTGGTGTAATTGTGTTCAAACCCTTAAACGATCCTGCAATTGGTATCAGAGCTTTCAGGCTCTTGATATAAGATCTAACCATCTTAAGATCCCTCACACACACAAAAACTAAACTCTTCAAATGGCTTCCATCTCAAAGACTGATATGGAGACTAGAACCATGAACAAATCCCCACTAATCACTCTTGATGATTTTGACACCTGGTGCATGAGGATGGAAGGCTTCATCAGGTCTCTTGACTCAAGAATGTGGGAATCTGTTGAAAATGGACCTTTCATACCCACCCCCTCTGCTACTGGTGCTGGTATGATTCCTAAAGATATGGCCAACTACTCAGATGAAGATAGAAAAAGAGTAGAGATTGACAGGAAGGCCATGACTGCTCTTCAGACTGCTCTCCCAAACTCTGTATACAGAGGTTTTAAGAAGTGCAAAACAGCTAAACAGCTGTGGGATGCACTGAAGCTGATGTATGAAGGCTCCACTGAAGCCAAGGAGAACAAGAAAGATCTTCTGAAGCAGCAGTTTGAAAATTTCACCTTTAAAGCAGGTGAAACCATGACCCAACAATACTTCAGGTATGTTGAGATTGTGGATACCCTAGTGGATGGAGGAGTTCCTCTTGAGAACAGAGACATTGTAAGGAAGTTCATGTCCTCACTTCCTAGGCAATGGACACACTATTGTGTGGTGATCAAGAGGACTGAGAACCTTAAAACTCTTACTCTGACAGAGTTATATGGGATTCTCAGTGGATACCAGATAGAGATGAACATACAAGGTTCATCTGGCAACTCCAACAATCAAATGGGTTCAGCCCTTCATGTGGTTGAAAGGGACAGCATAGAACCCCAACATCATCTCATATGCTACCCTGACAACTCACAAAAGGGTCCTTTCATCACCTTCCTGAGACACCAAGGGAAAACTTTACTCAAGGAAGTCCATTCCAAGAGACAAGTTCTTCTCAAGCCTTTGTGTCTACTGATGAAAGCTGTGGGAATTATCTCTTTACTCTTGAAGACCTGGACTGTATTCATCCAGATGACCTGGAATACATGGAGATAGTTCAGCAGATGGCTCTCCTCACTCACAGAGCCAAGAAGTTCTACAAGAGAACAGGAAGAAGATTTCCAAGCAATGCTACCAGTGGAAAGTTTGGGCTGGATAAAAGCAAAGTTAAGTGTTACAACTGTAACCTTATGGGTCACTTTGCTAGGGAGTGTAAGGCACCTAAAGCAAATGGGGGCCAAACACCACCCAGACCAAACTACACTGACAAAGCTCCTCAGTCTGAGAAGCCTAAGCAACATGTTGCTGTTGCTGTTAAAGAAGGAGGCTTTGACTGGAGTTTTCAGGTGGAAGATGCTTCTCCAATCCAAGCACTGATGGCTGACCATGATGAAGCCAAGGTATTGGAACATCTCTGTACTCCTGAATGCATTGCTAAAGTGAATAGATACAGGTCCTACAACTTAGACATGAGATCCGATCTTGAGTCATTAACATATTAAAATCTGATTTTAGAAAGTCTGAAAATGATTACAAGTTAAAAATAGAAGCTTTGGAGAAAACCATTTCAGTACTAAAACATGAAGATACAGATTTTAGAACTCAGATCCAAGATCTCATAACTAAATTGACTGAGTGCCAGGCTGAGCTTGTGATCAGCAAAGCCAAGGCAGAGAAAAGTGTTCTTGAAGAAGATACCTTCAAAAACATGATATCCTCATCCCTGCATAACAAAGTGTGCTATCAAAATAGACAGGGACTAGGATCAAATGAGATAGCTCCTCCACACACAATCTTGTCTGTAAGATATCCTAGGTGTGGAACTTGTGAAGATGAGCTTCCTCTCATAGATCCTATAAGTGAGGATGATGAAGAAGTGATAGTGAAGAATTCCTCTGAGAAGAGTGAAGAAGAGGATTCTTCCAAGGGCCACTATCCTTCTGAGGAGAAGAAATCATCTGTGATGACCAAGTCCAAAAGAAAGAACTTGATCAGGAAGAGCAAAAGGAAAGCAAAGAAGGCTCAAGAAATCAAGGCTACTTTTGATGCTAAGCAGAAAGAAGTTTTTATCTCTGCAGGTTTCAAAGTAGTAAGGACTGAAGACATCAACCAAGACTCCTCATCTAAGAGTCCTGGTTCATGTTCAAATCATCTCAGAGCAAAGAAGAAGACTGAGCTGCTGTGTACCACTACTGCACAACCTGGACCATCAAACTCCAAGAACAGTTCACAGCCCAAAAGAACTGTCTCAGCATCTACCAAGATGAAGGTGGAGAAGGGATGTGACCAACGCCAGTCTTGCTCTCTAAAGGAGACTCTTTTGAAGAAGAAAATGTTATGTGTCATGTGTGAAAATACTTCTCACATTGCTAAGGATTGCCCATACAATCCTAGAAGTACCATCCACATGACCAATACAAAGACTTCAAAGAATCTCAAGAAGTCTCAAGCTTCAGAAGGAAAGTCTGTTTCCTTCGAAAGCTCCAAATCAAAGAAGAAGGTAAATGGAAAATTACCTTCGGAAGTAAAATTGGTCTCGGAAGAAAGGAGTTCTTCCGAAGCACTGAAGTCTGCTGCAGTGACTGCAGAATCTTCCAAAGGTTCAGTCATCAAAACCTGTGAAGTTCCAAAAGCTTCAAAGGTTTTGAAGGTCAAGTCCAAGAGTCCAAAGGTGGTGTGGAAGTCTAAAAAAGACCAAATGACTGAAATTTCTCCATCAACAATAGATGAAGATCCTCACAGTACAACCATAGGATCTATTACTGTTGCATTACCTTCTATTACACTTACTGAGCCCAAGACAAGTACGGCTTGGGTTATCCACAGCTTATCAAACAAGCATGGTGGATGGGACCAGATTCTTGAGGATCTCTCCTTTATAGTTCATGGAATGATTCAGGGGGTCAAGTTCAGGTATTCACAATTTGTTTATACTAATTTACTTGCAAACTTAGACTCCTTAGAATACTACATGTTTCCTAGATATGTTCAACACATTCTCAACTGTGAACTGGGGTCACAGTTGAGGGAAACAAGTAATATTCTTAAATTGGGACACATGAAGCCCGGCATCTTTAAAATATGAAGAAGCCAACTGTAGGCTTCTCAGGGGTAGAAACAGCCCTAGTCCCAAAAATGTTAGAGCTCATTGCTCAAGGTGACAACCTAGCAGTCCAAGCTAGTGTTGAACCCACACCCACTGTCTCCAACCCTCTACACAACCTCAAATATCCATCACCTACCAAAGAAAATCCAAATAAACCCCTGCTCAGACTATTCAGTATGTGGAGGCCCCCATATACTCACCAATACAGGAAGAAGTGGATACTGGAGCTCCCACTTCTCCTGAGGAGCAAACCACTCCCATTGTTTCAAGAATCAGTGATGAGGTTCCACATGCTCACACTGATGAGCTCACTAGCCAACAGCCTTAAGCCTTCACTCTGAGTCTCAACACTCAAGTGAACAACCTTCAGGGGACAGCTACCATCCCCAGCTTTGGATCTCAACCAACCAATTCTCAACCTATCCTTCTATACTGATGAAGACTTAGGATTCGGTGTGTACCATGAGTCTCTCTTCTCATCCCCTACTCAAAGAGAGACGAGTACCTATGACTCTCCTCAGTCTATCCCACATCAGTCACCTATTACTGAGGTGGACACTTCTGAACTAGTTCCGGATGTCCATATGGAAGAGGCTCTCACTTTTGAAAGTGGTTACATCATTCAGACCTCAACCATGGCAACTCTGCCCTCTGGCATCTCAACTGAGGCTGCCAGTGAGCAGAGGAAAACCAGCAGCCAAGAAACTCAAGCTGGTGGTGAGCGAGAGGATTTTGGTTCAATCATCTCATCCCCCAGTGATTCTTCTATGAAGATGAGGGGAACTTGAGACTAAAGGTGCAGAAATTGTAAAAAACATGCACCTATTTAGTCTCTAAGGTCAGCCACTTGGAATCTCAGGTGACTACCTTACAAAACAGGGTCAATGATCAGCAACTTCAGATTTCATATTTGAAGGAAAAACTAGCTGAGAGACCTTTAAGGAGAGCTCAACCAGGAACACAAGAACCTGTGGCAGTGACTGATTTATCCTCCAGCTCACCTATGCAAATGGGTGATGCTACCAAAAAGGGGGAGAAAGTTATCACAACCACAAAACCTGGGAGTTCTTCAAAGAGAATGGACATAGAGGACTCACCATCCTCACTTGTTGTTGTGCATTCTCAGCAACTTCCTCAAACTCACATTAATGTGGACTCTATAGACTCTATCATCAGGAGTCTCTTTGAGGAAGGTATACCAAGGGCTGTCTCATCTCCACCACATGGAACTGGCAACTACATCATCAGATGGAGGTATGATGATGACAGAAGAGCCCTCATAATTCAAAGAGTTCAAGGCCAATAAGAAGTCTTTCAGTTCCAAAGCCTGAGCTTCTATGAAGGACTGGATTTAGTCAACATGCCACTTGTCAATCCAAGCAAATCTAGACAAGCTGACAGGCTGGCTCAAAGAATCCAAGACAGGATCCTTGCAGAGTTCTCTCTAAGAAGGAGACTTAGGCAATCAGGCAATGTCATCGGTCAAATGGATGTTGAGGTGGACCCTAAAATTAGTTTCATTAGGGAAACCTTGGCTGAAGGCCCAGTGGCAGAACCTGAGACCCTTGTCTCACCATCAACAACTGCTGCAGAGGTCCAAACTCCATCTGAGACACCTGCTGGTGAAGGTGTTTCTCAGCCTCTCTCTGGCCAGAGCATGGAAGCTACACCAAGCAATGAAGGCCAAGCCTCAATCCACCCTGAGTCACAAAGGTCTGTTGGTGACAAAGGGAAAAGGATAATGACTCCTGAGGAAATTGAGGAGGAAGAGCGAGAGAGGAAAAGGAGGCTAAGGGGAGAAAGTTCTTCTGGGTCATCTAAATTCATTCAAGCTGCAATCAGGGCTGCCCTCAGACCAAATACTAAAGATGATGAGTTAAGGGCAGTCAGGATTACCTATTTACAGACCAGGAACTATGATGTTGATGAAATCATCTCCCTCCCCTTAGAAGAGTTGAATGAACTGGTTGACATGGAAGTGTCAAGAGAGATAAAGGAGAAAGAGGATGCAAGGTTACTTCTCCAATTCAAAGAGGAGAAGAGACAGAAAAGACTTTACAAGCATACTCCACTCTCTCTCCAGTTCAAGAAAGTCCTGCACAGGAAGATGTGGCTCCACAAGAACCTCAGGTAGATAAAAAAGAGGATAGAATCAAAATGATAAACTACCTGAGTGCCACAGGCTTCTATCAGGCAAATGCACTTCTTCCCCTATCCTATGACTTCATTGAGTTCGAGTACTTAAAGCATCTTGAGCTTGAGCTAGTCAAGAAAGAAAAATAACCAAAAGGAAGCTAAGGGAAGAAGCTGCAAAGTCAAGAGCCATCATTCAAAAGAATGCAAAGAAGTCTGCTGACAGACAAAGAATGATGAGCTTCTTGAAGTCATATGGATTCTCCGGAAGGAGACTTGGTCCCATGTCTCTATCTACAATGGATGAGCATATAAGGGTGATCAAGCAGAAGATTAAAAGTGGTGAATTGATTGACTTGCACTCTCTTCCAAGTCAAGTCCCACCTGAAGTGGAGGTCAAGTTTGAACAACCAGAGACACCTGAACCAGAACCTCCAGCTGAGCCTCAGCAAACTTCATCTTCTAATCCAAGACAGGGTCAAACTCCCTCTCCTTCTGAACCTGTAAGGGAGGAACACCCAACTGAGAAAGACACTGATGATCAACATGGTGCTGCAGACCAGTCTTCTCAGTTAAAGACATTAAAGAGGAAGAAGAAAATGGCTTCTAAACCAAAGACTAAAAAGAAGAAGCCAAAGTCATCTACCTCTACACCCCAGGCTGAATCAGATCAACCTGAGGAAGTGCATGATGAAGCAACCCAATCAACTCCTATGCAAGTGGCTCCTCTAGCAACTGAGACACCTATCTTGTCCTGGACTTATTCTACCAATCCAGAAAGATGGCATGTTGTCAAAGATCAAGGTGTTGAGAATGTCTACTCCTGGCAAGACATAATCAACTTACCTCTGCATGATCTCTTTGAAATGAGAAGATACTATGAGAGTCTTGATGATCCTGACCACCAAATGAAGAAAGGAATGGTATTGATTGTACTGAAGACTACCAACATCTGAATATCTTCTAAGTGTTTTGGTAGCATCAGCCTAGGGGGAGTTTGTAAGGATTCCTTAAGTCTGATGCAACCCAAAACATCCAAAGTGTCTCAGCAACATGCACTAAGTACTGAAGTGAAGAATGCTTCGGAAGTTTTACACAATACATTAGAAAACATTCTAAGTGTAAAATCTTCCGAAGTCAAGACCAATATCTTCCGAAGCCAAACATGAAGTCTTCCGAAGCTTCAAGAGACAAAGTCTTCCGAAGCTTCACCCTATGAAGACAGATTTCTTCCGAAGACTTTTAGTACACATGCTTTATCTGATGTACTATTCCATAAAGCACCTTTTCCGCTGCGTCTCTGATAAGTCACCAACTTACAAGATTGGTGAAAAGGTCCATGCTTTTGGTAACTGTACATTGAGGTCTTGAGTCTGAAACTTTCCACTTTATGTACTTTATCCTTTTTATAATGTATAAGGATGTGAGCTATGGCATGTCATAGTCACAAGTCAAAAGGCAAATATGCCTTTTGATTCTACAATTGATTTTGTTAGTGTCTAGTCAATTGTATCCAGCTGGCTTTCATAGTATAGCCGGCTGTAGGTTGTAGTATAAGTATTTCAAGTTTCTTGTATCTTTAACATACTTTGTAACACTTGTAAAAGAACTTGAGAAAGCAATATACTGCATCCTTGAAAACCATATTCTCCTGTTCTGTCTCTTGCTTTACTTGTTTCTTTGTATCACTTTTGGTTAACCCAGTTTACTGTTTGATTAGAGTTTAGATAATCTCCTCATTGTGTTGTCGTGTTGTAATTGTGTTCAAACCCTTAAACGATCCTGCAATAGTTAACTTTCCTATTACAGGGACCAGAAGATTAAATTTAAACCCAAAGCCCCCTTTTTTTTCTCGTCGCCGATCAGCGAAGCTCCGCCCCGACGCTCGTGAACCGAAACCACCTGAAACATGTCAATTTTGACACATTCAACCCTAGTCACTTTGCAGAACCGTATTCAAACCTGAAGAGGTTTTATTTGATATTAAACACGATTATGAAACGCTTTGGATCTTATAACTGAACCGCAATGAAATCAAAATCATTCCACATCAAAATCATTCCACATCAAAATCTTATTAACATCCTAAATTAATCAAGCATACAGGTTCCACTAATCATTTCTATATCGTTAATGATCTTAAATTCTGAAGAAACGATGAATTAAACACCGAATTGAACTCTTTTACATTCGTATTCAAATGGAAACCGTTTATATTGAATCACATCGAATCGAGACTATTTAACAGAGGGCAAAGGTCCCCTTCGATCCCTTTCACTCTTTGTTCATTGTGTGTGTACTGAAGCTTTATCGGACTCAATTCACATAGATTCGTTCATAATCGGGTAAGTTAAACATACCCACACACTCGATATCACTAGGGATTAAAAGACCTAATGTTAATTCATTAACATACATGAATAGGTGCTTAATTTAGATCAAATCGTATCTAGGGTTTATGTGGATTTTGGGGGTTTTAATCGGATTTGTGTTTTAGAGGTTAGAAACCAATTCTAACAGGCATCGACGCCCCACTCTACCGGTTAAGAGCATGTGCATACACCTGAGGTGCCGGGTTTGAACCCGGGCAACCTCAACCATTTTTAAAGGCTTTCTTTATTTATAAATTTCAAAAAATTTACGTTTCCTTATGGATCTAAATAAAATGAATTTGTTAACTAAATTTATCCCCTAAATTATTAAATAAATTTCTGTAAATTTTACACAGTATTATATTTTATTTTATTGTTAAACAAATAGTTTATTAATATAAAAACTATGATGAAAGTATCTAGAAGCTTATTTCTTTTAATTACTTTATAAATGGTCTTTAAATCAAATAAAATATTTAATAACTTACTTACATAATCAAATATGCAATTGATTATTTTGGATGACTCGTTATTTAACTAATTATTAAATTAATAGTTACTTTATTTCTACAATTTAAATCTAAATTCTTATTTATCAACTATTATGAGTTGGAAAGTATTTAATTTTCTTAATCGTTTAATATTATTTTTTCAAACGATTATCTAACCAACTATTTCACAATTATTGAATTAATATATAATTGGGTAAATCATCTTATTTAAACCAACTATCAAAAACCCCAAATTCGTATGATCTACTCTAGACTTTCGTTGAGTTAATCATTGAACTTAATCATCTTAGGTGATTCGTGAGGAAATCATTGGAGCAACCTAGTTCTTATTATTATTTGTCTAAAAGAACATTTTATATCATGTGAGTTTTCATGCCCCTTTTGCTTTATTTCACACCTTTTGGAGTAAAACATGTTAACCTTCTAAATATACACTTGTAAACCATCTTGAAACTTGTAATGCACTAGCAATTCATATTTAAACTTGTCATGGTTATTTGAAATATTGTGAGCCATACATGATAGAAATCTTGTAGTAACAATCATTAAATATTACTAGCCTAGCGATGTCATAGATCTATGAGCCATATATGTCATAGCTAATGTATAACTTATTGTGGCCATCTTTTTCAAAGTTTGATTGGATCATTATGCTATCTATATTGTTGCATTATTTCTAAACTTATGACATGAATTGCTTCTTATATAATGTTATATGTATGTATAACCCATGAAAACTTACCAACATTCAATTTTTGACTTTATTTTTAATATGTTTCAGGAAATACCTAAGCTTAATGGTAAATTTTGAAGTGGACACATCTAGGATTGGACCTAGAAATAAAGTTTTATTTTAAATTTGAGTTGTTGAACTTGAGATATGCTTTGGTTGTTTGCTTGAGACTTTTGGTTGTAATGCTTCACTAAAACTTATGATTAATTATATTTACATTTAATGGTAGTGTTATGTGGTTTTGAACAATCTTAACCCTCACATCTCAACGATTCTGTTGTTAAAGTTGGGATATGATAGATTGGTATCAGAGCCCATAACTATAGGGATTTAGGTTCTTAGAAATGGTGACCTAGACTATAGCTATATAGGAACCCTACATGAAAAATCTTTATAATCTTGTAAGTCTGTCTATTGCATGCTACATAGTATTACCTGTTATAGGAGGGGCTTTTAATGTGCTACATGATGCTTTTTAGTTAAAATTTCTCTTTAATTGAAAAACTTGATTGCTTAGCCTCCCTTTACGCCTATCCTTAATATTTTATCTTCAAAGCGATGAAATATCTTAAACTTATTCTCAAAGACACGTGGGATCATACGCTTTATATCGAAAGATTCAAGTTTCAAGACGCTATGTCTAATCTATGAAAATCTCATCAAGGTTCTATTTCTATTAGCCTAAAAGGAAGTTGTGTGACTCATACACACCTGTATTCTGGATTTCCTAGCAAAAAGCCATCGGGCTAAGGTAAGCATTTTGCATAAATCCTAATCAACTGCGAGACTAGTTATGCTTACCTGGGGATTTTCTGGATGAGTGATAAACTATGGTTAAAATACACAAGCTTCCTAAGGCAAAGTGGAGTTAAGTTACCTTGACGTGTCAATGTTTCCTATTGGCTATGTGTTATCAAATAGAATCATTCCGTGTGTGTTTTATAAGTCCCGAAAAATTATTGCTTCATTTACTATCCTTACCTAAAAAATTTCCATGTCTAACTTACTCTATATCTAGAATGTCTCGTCATCATGGAAAGCGTGGTAGCTCTAATTGCAAAATGGACGCTATGATCGCCTGACAAATGGCTGTTGTTCTCCCGACCATGGTCGCTGAACTGAATAGCTCTCTGATGGCAATGGTAGTAATAACACCAATGGGCAAGGGAGAATAGTGCAAATCAAGGAAGAAATAACCAAACCTACATATTCAAGCATTTCAATTTTTGCAAACCCACCTGTTTTAGTGGGAAAGAAAGAGCTACTAGACTTCTTAAGTGGTTGAGAGCATGGAGAACACCATCATCAATAGTGAGTGTCCCGAGGCACTTAAGGTCCGTTATGCCACAAGTGTTCTTCAACAAGGGGACTTACGTGGTGGAACAACGAGAAGAGGAATCGAGGTGCTGATGCTATGTTGGCACTATCATGGGATGAGTTCAAGAACATTGCCATCCAAAAGTTTTGCCCAAGGAGTGAGCTAAAAAAGCTTAAGGAAGAATTCTGGAACGTTAAGCAAGATGGTGGGGATCATTTGGGTTACTCAACTAGGCACCATGAGCTAAGTATCCTTTTGCCTCACATGGTTGATACCATTCTTTGCAATATTGAGAAGTTCATCAAAGGGGGTACCACCTCAAATTCAAGATGCTATGGTGGGGAGTAGACCCACAACTCTTGACGAAATAATTACTATCACCACTCAACTCACTGTAAATCACATTAGAGTGGCACCTTGTTTGTTAAAGGTGCTATAAAGGTTGAAAAGGTGGTTCCTGAAGCAACCAAGGAGGTCAAGAATGAACCGTCCTACAACAACAAGAGGCGTAAGTTTACTCTAGCCTGAAACTTTGTTATGGCAACACCTAAAGTACCCCAAAGGCAACCTGCTCCTGCTACACAAGCTCTTGCTGCTAGATCCCTCTACCATTGTGTAACATTTGGAAGTATTATCATGTGGGAAATAATCCCTGTCGCATTTTCTCACTGTGCAGGAAATATGGTCACTTAGTTGCTACTTGTCATCGTGCACTACACAATGCTACATTAGTTGCTAACCGAGCTTGCTATAACTATGGGGAAACTAGCCATTTTCGCCAATAATGCCCTTGTCATGGGGGTAATGTTCCACAAGCTCGAGGGCATGCTTTCAACATTAACGCAAATCAAGCACTAGCAAAAAATGACGTGGTGAACGGTATGTCGAATCCAATCTTAACCTTTATAATCCTAGTTTCTGTTGTGTTACCCGTATCGTTAAACGTCTTAAAACTGAACAGGTATGTTTATTGTTAATAATTCCTATGCTTATGTCTTGTTTGATTTAGGAGCCGATAACAGTTTTGTCTCATTAGCATTTGAACCCATACTTGCTAAGTCGCATACGAAGTTAAAAAGCCTTTCACCGTTGAAGTCGCCGATGGAGAACCCATGACCGTTAGCATCATTATTTGTGATTGTGTTGGACCAAAAGAACCAATGAGCCTGATCAGAAAAACCTCTAAGTCCCACAGACATTAGAACTGCTGAAGAAGATCACAACAGCTGATTACAAGGTCTGAAGACAAAGTCTGAAAGTAAAGTACTGAAGAACAAAGACTGAAGACAAAGTCTGAAGCCATCAGATAAAGACAAAGTCTGAAAGTAAAGTACTGAAGAACAAAGACTGAAGACCAAAGTGATTAGTAGTTGTGACAACAGCTGAAGTAATTAACTTCAGTAGTTGTGATGGTTTGCTTTCAGTACTTGTATTTTAGTAGTTATAGTTTCAGTAGTTTTATGTTTTTGTACTTAAGCATTCTCTGAGATGTAATCAGTAGTTGTGAACTTTCTCAATAGTTTGCATAGTTTCAGTAGTTTGAATAATTCTGTTAGATGTCACTATCAAGTGGCATCAGCAAACGTCACATATCCTATATAAGGACTGTTGACCTAGTTGTAAAGTGTGACATTGAGCCACCACGAAAGTATACAAATGAAATATTTCGTTTGCAGAATTCTCTCTTTCTATAACCGTGTACTGTTACGTTAAATATCAATTGTGTTCTTGTGAATTGTTTAATTCGTTGTTCGAATTCTGCTGCAATACTCTCTAATTAATCAAACTTAGATCACTGATCTTAACAAATGGTATCAGATCCGGGTTAAGCATTAATCGATCTAACAATTGATCATTAAAACTGCTATTTCGATATCTAAGTTTGATTGAATTAGCATATTTGCAAGAATTGGTTATAGATCATTGAATTTTTGCTGCTTTCGGTTATTTGCTTTGAGTTTTCTCTTGGTTCACATTAGTTTGTTGTGTTTTGCACTAAATTAGTTAAAGCTTAATTGAATTTGGTTGAATCTGAGAATGACTACTCCTTCTAATGACCCTCACAATACCGTTCCTCAACCAAGCCTCCGATGCTGGTTACGACTGAGTATAACATATGGCAACAAAGAATGCTTCATCACCTGTCTGTTAACAGTTCAGGTTGTTGGACATCTGTGGTACATGGTCCACACAAGCCTATGGTGAACAATCCGGAAACCAACCAAATGGTTCCGAAGAAGAAGGAACAATACTCAGATGAGGATCGAAAACTGTTTGAAATTAATGCTAAAGCGCATGGTATTCTGGCCATGGCTCTGCCTAATGAAATCTATTCTGGGCTTATGCATCATGAAACTGCTCATGACCTCTGGAATGCATTGAAAGAAAAATTTGGTGGAACAAATGAGGTTTTAGCAAACAACAGAGAAATCCTTGCCCAACAATATGAGACATTCTCTCATAGGAAGGGTGAGACACTGACTCAATAGCTTGAGCGTTTTTCCTGTTTGATCTCTGAGCTGAAAATGGTCAAACATGAATACACTAATAGCCAGATGAACAACAGATTCCTCAGATCACTGCCTGAGAGATGGGACACATATACCATTGTCCTACGCTCCAGTGTAAATCTGGATAGCCTATCTCTCACCCAACTCCATGGGAAACTGCTTACATTTGAAGAGAGATAGAGAAGAAAAGGAAACTGGCATCATTAGGAAAGCTCACTGATGACTTTGTACCAGGGAACACTGCCTTGGTTGGTCATGGGTCAGAATATGCTGCATCAGAAAGCAATTATGATGAGCATATAGATTTCTCTTCAAACAGTTCTAATCATGCATTTGTTAGTGCTGACAGTCAGTCAGGCTGTAATAGTAACAATTTGTGTTTCATTATGGATGATTTAAAGGGTATTGTTGATGATGACCTAGAAGAGATGGATATTCTGAGCCAAATGGCCTTGATTAATATCAGATCTCAAAAGTTCTACAAGAGAACTGGTAGGAAATTTCTAGGACTCTATGGTAAAACCAAAGTTGGTTTTGACAAGAGTAAGTTGAGGTGTCACAAATGCCACAGGCTTGGGCACTTTGCAAGAGAGTGTATATCAACTGGATCTAACTCCTCTGCACCCTTTGTGACTTTTCCAAGCAATAGTCCACAAAATAGAGGGCAACATCCTGCAAGTTCTGGTCATCATTCATAACCCTTATCTCCTGCATATTTTGTCACTCAGGGTCCAATGTCATATCCATATCCCTGCTATTATATGCCTCAACCAAATCAAGTTCAAGTTCCTATTGCACAACAACCTCAAGCCTTACCTGAGCCTCTACCATCTCAATCATCTAAATCACAACCTTATCACAGCTTCTTCACCCCTGGTGTTGTTGACTGGAGCAGTTTACCAGATGATCTCTCTGGTAATGAGCATTATTTGCTGGTGATGGTAAACATGGTGGTGAACATCTTTTTGGGAATCTAGCTCTTATGGCCCTGGAGTCTACTGAGAGTTCATGCTCCAATGCATCTTCATCACAGATAATCCAGGTATCCTCTGAGGCTAAGGCCAAGCTATGTTTTGAATCTTGCATAGCTGCATTTATCTCTATTAGAGAGGCAAATGTAGCTTTAATTAATCAAAATCTTGAGCTTGAGCAAACTATTTCCAAAAGAAATGCTGAATATGAGTCTGTCCTTAAGGATAAATATGATGAGATTTATAAGCTTAAATGCCAATTAAATGATGAAAAGGCTAAGCTAGAGGTAATTCTTGAGAACCACAGAGAACTCAAAGAACTTGCAGTTACCCAAGTTGAGTGTGACCGCTGGGTATCATCCTGCAAGGGATTTGAAATGCTGCTCAGCAAGCAATCTGCTTGGAATGTGAAGTTTGGAATAGGTTACAACCACGTTGCACCACCTGCAGATTTTACTCCAAAATCAATAGTAAAACCTGAAGGTGAAAGTAATTTCCAAACCACATCATCATGTGTATCATCCTCAAGTGATCACCCAAAATCACAAGATGAAATCAGTGTTGATACCTCAGCAAATCAATTGCCTGATGAGTCAACTACTAATAAGCACATGAAACTGAGTACTTCAGATGTTGTCTCTCAAAGTATCTTAAGCATTGAAGGGAAAGATACAACATCTGAAAAGCATTTCAAATCAGCTGAAATAAAAGCATTAACAACTGCTAATAATGAATAGCTGAAGAACAAGTCTTCAGTTGTTACAGATCCTTTAGTACTTAACACAAGTACTGAAAGGAGGAAAGTACTGAAGAGCACCTTCAGTAGTTTCCACATCAGCAGTTGATCAATCAAGATGAACAATAAGCCATGTGAAATATGTGGTAAATTCAAACATCTCTCTGATGAATGTTGGTATAGAAAGGGTTCCAAACTCAACAGAGATAAGCTTATTAAAATCCAGATGGATGAAATGAAAAATGAGTTTGAGACCAAGTTTGTACCACAGTCATCCCAATGTGATGAACCCAAGCCTTCATCCAAATCCAAAAACAAGGATAGGGTTTATCATAAAACAGTACTCACCTTTTCAAGTTTAGTGACCAACTGCCTGAGTCTGCTACACTTGATGTTCCTGTAGCTTCTGTAGCTCCATCCACAACAAATGCTGATGAGATTTCTGACTCCTCTACGTCATTTGACTTGCCATCTAATACTTGGTTTCAAGAATCTGGATCACCATCTGCTACTGCTGAACCGGCTAAAAACACTTGCACTGATCTTATAGTATACCAAGAGCTAAAGAATCACCCCATGTCTCAAATTATTGGTGATATCAATGCTGGTGCCTCAACCAAAAGTCAATTGTCTAACTTCTGCTTCTATGCTCTCTTCATCAGTCAGCTAGAGCCAAAGAACTATCATGTTGCTTTGAGAGACAATGGATGGTTTGAAGCCATGCAGCTTGAGCTACTTTAGTTCAAAAAGCAGCAAGTGTGGGAATTGGTTCCTCTACCCCCAGGTAAGTGTGCAATAGGCACTAAATGGGTGTTTAGGAATAAAACTGATGAAAATGGGCTTATTGTCAAGAACAAGGCTAGACTGGTTGTACAAGGGTTTTCACAAGAAGAAGGTATTGATTATGATGAAACCTTTGCCCCTGTAGCCAGACTAGAGGCAATTCGATTGTTCTTAGCCTATGCTGCATTCCACAATCTTAAAGTTTTTCAATGGATGTCAAAAGTGCCTTTTTATATGGTAAAATAAAAGAAGAGGTTTATGTGTATCAACCACAGGTTTTGAGGACAATAAACATCCTGATTGGATGTATCAACTTGATAAGGCTCTTTATGGGTTGAAGCAAGCTCCTAGAGCATGGTATGAAACACTTTCAAATTTTCTACTTAACAATAAATTCACTAGAGGTTCCGTAGATAAAACTTTGTTTATTAAGAAAGTGGATCAGCATAAGCTACTTGTTCAAATTTATGTGGATGATATTATTTTTGCATCCTCAGATCCCCAGTTGTGTGATGATTTTACAAGTTTAATGAGTCAAAAGTTTGAAATGAGTGCAATGGGAGAATTACAGTTCTTTCTAGGCTTGCAAATCAAACAAAAGGCTGGTGGAACCTTCATTCATCAGTCAAAATATACAAAAGATCTTTTGAATAAGTTTGATTTACAAAATTGTAAGCCCTGTTCTACTCCCATGTGCAACACCACACAACTGGATGCAGATCAGAAAGGTAAAGCTGTTGATGAAACACTTTACAAATGTATGATTGGGTCCTTGATGTACTTAACAGCTTCTAGACCAGATATCATGTTTGCAACTTGTGTTTGTGCTAGATTTCAGGCTGCTCCTAAAGAATCTCATTTGATTGCAGTCAAGAGAATCTTTGGATATCTGCAAGGTACTCAATCTAGGTCTATGGTATTCCACTGGACACTCTTGCAAATTAGTTGCTTTTTCAGATAGTGACTATGCAGGATGTAAGTTAACTAGAAAGTCAACTTCTGGTGGATGTCAATTCCTAGGCAACTGTTTAATTTCTTGGCAGAGTAAGAAACAAACATCTGTTACTACATCCACTGCTGAAGCAGAGTACATTGCTGCTGCAAGTTGTACATCTCAGGTACTCTGGCTTCAGAACCAACTATTGGATTATGGCATTACAGAGACTAAGACTCCATTATTAATGGATAGTGCTTCATCTCTGTGTATTGTCAAGAATCCAGTCCAACACTCTAGGACCAAACATATAGAGATCAGACACCATTTTATTAGGGATTGTTTTGACAAAGGTCTCATTGATCCAAGTTTGTGCCTAGTGCTAATGAGCTTGCTGATATATTTACTAAGCCTTTGGATAGTTCAACTTTCCAAAACCTTGTGTTAAGGCTTGGTATGCTGCAGCTAGAATAAGTGATAACTACCGATGATCTCAGTAAACAAGTTCTGATGCTCATTAGTAACATGTCACAAATATGTACTGATCTGTTACAAACTACTGATGTAGTTATAACTACTGATGTTAGTAAAAACAAATAAGTACTGATGTCCTATGAAACCACTGAAAACAGCTATGTCTGCTGAGTAAGTGTTGAGGACAGTATGAACAGCTGAAAGCTAAGAATTGACAAAAACTACTGATGAGAATTTCTCTCTTCAGATTGTTTCCACAAACTGTTGTTTCACTCTAAACAGCTGATGACAAAACTATGTCTTCAGTAGTTTCACAACTACTGATGACTAATACCAAGTCCTCAGTTGTTACAACAGCTGAAGACAAAACCAAGGTTTTTAGTAGTTTCACAACTACTGATGACTAAAACTAAGTCTTCAGTTGTTTACAAACGTCTGATAGTTAAAACCAAGTCTTCAGTTGTTTTCATAACAACTGATGCCCACACCCACACTTTCAGTCGTTTTCTTTTCAGCCTTTTCTTAACCTATAAATACCTGCACTTATAACCAAACATTTCATTAGCCGTTTCTCAAACCTTTTCTCTCTCAACAATGGCGACCATGAAACTCAAACCCCGACACAACTGTGTTGCCTACCTTTCGAAATCGGCTTTCTGGAACAAGTTTGACAATGCCATCGATCTTATGGTGGATTCCCAATACCGAATAGCCTTTCTTCTGAATCCTACCATATACCCTGATTCCTTAACCTAGTTCTGGACCAACGTCTCTGTAATAACTGGTGAAAATGATAGCCAACTCACTCTCCAGTCGTTGGTGAACCAGAAACAGGTGCTCATCACCCCCAACATCATTCGCAAAACCCTAAACTTGCATGATGGAACCTATGTTAAAGAATACCCAAAAGGCACCAGTGATATGTCTTTCATCAACAAACGGGTATGAGGGCGACTAAAGTGCTACAACCATACTTAAAAAGCACTTCCATGATGCTGAACGACTTATCTTTCATATGGTGAATGTCTGCCTTGCATCAAAGACAGCTTCTTGGGATCAGATGTCTTCCCGATGGCAATAGGTATTGTACTCTATCCTTGAATGCCAAAATCTAAATTTTTCTGAGATAGTGTTCATGGAACTAAAGGATCTGGCTCAGAAACTTGTGGCAAGTAGATGGCTACTTTATCCCAGGTTTCTGATGGCCATAATTTTGAATCAATTAAAATCTGATGGCCTTGTTGGTCTTGGAGTCCCTGCTCCAGCTGTTTTAGCTGAGATATACTCTAGACATAACTCAGACCCTACTCTAAAAGGGGCTACCCGGATGCTAAAACCCAAGCAGAGGGAACCCACAGCCTCCACGTCCAGATCCAAAGTCCCCACCAAACCCAAATCCAAAAAGCCCAAAAAGGCTACTCAGGGAGATGAGTCCCCTAAAGATGCCCCTGTACCACAAACACAGGAAATACATACTGGTTCTACCCCCCAGTTATGTCCAAGACTCAACCGTCTGAAGCCGCACAGGTATCCTCTCAACAGGATCCTATTGCAACCAAAATTGGGGATCCCACATTTTTGGAACCTATCTCAATTGAGAGGGTTACCATTGAAGAGCACCTCTCACCCCGGGTGCAATCTGCTTTGGACCAATCTTCACATGCAACCGCCCCTCAAAGCCCAACCTGATAGTTGCTAAAGTGCTGCGTCAGTTGCATTCCTCACCCCCTCCCCAGAAACCACTTACCATTGGGAATACCTCAACTATTGAGGGGGAGGACCAAAATGCTTATGATAACCCACAACACAGGGGTTACATGTTCAATCTCCAAGTGTGGAAACGGAGGTTAGAACATCTGGTAAGGCTGCCACTTCTACTGATTTAGCAAATGATCAGGATGAAGTTGGTAGCATCCATAAGACCTTACCAGAGGCAACTGCCAATGAAGAACATAGTCCTGAGGCAGGAAGTCCACAGTACCAAGAACAAGGGGCACATGCTTCTACTGATCTACACTCAGAGCATGTACATCCTGATTCAATCAGGAGGTCAGGTGATTCAGCACAGACTGATGATGACCTGGGCTTTTTCTATGATGTATTAGCCCATAATACCATCCTAGAGATTGAGGTGAGCAGACTCAAAGAGCTGCTAGCCAAAATGTCTCAGGATTAAAGTCCATCTACCTCATAAACCCCACAGATGGCACCTTCCGTTGAAGGTTCCCCAAACACTAGGCCTACACACTTAACTGAGCCACCAGCCACTACTTTTGGCACCACTTCTCAGGGACAGACCCCTTTGAGCAGATGGTTGCTATCTTTCAAGACTCCTTACCTCTCATCACTCCTATTATCACTAACATAGTGCATAAAGCCATTGATGAGAGGATCTCCTCAAATCTACTAACCCTCATTGCTGATGCTGTTCACAAATCTCTTTCTGTCTTTCAAGACCCTGATCCCATGCAACCAAAAAGGGGGAGACTTCCAAGTCTAAGGCAGTGAAAGAAAAGAAAAGAACAAGAGTTGATGATGAGAAAGAACCTGCAAAAGAGAAGGAGGTGGAGAAAGAACTGATCTCAGAACAGCTGATCACAGATAAAGAGAAGGATGATCAGCTGATCACATATAAAAGAAAGAAAACTGCCGAGTCAAAAGCTGATAAAGATAAATCCTTAGAAGATCTTGTCAAAGATGCTGATGAAGCTCACAGCAGATCCATGGATAAAATTATAGATCAGCTCTTTCAACAAAGTCATGACACAGCCACACGACACTGAAATCAGAAGGCTGGAAATAGAAGAGATTCAAGCTAGATGGGCCGGTTAAATTGTGTTGGAAAGGGAAAGATTGGAGATAGTGATCAAATTCATTGCCAAATACCTTGGAAGATCATTGATAGAGATAAAGGCCTGGTCTAGAGACAGTATCTTGGAGATAACCAAGAAAATCTGCTCTGCTAGAGGCTATAATAAAGGGTTGATCATCGAAGCACTGGATTAAATAGGTGTAGGGAAGAGAATTGAAATGGCAAAGCTCTCCAAAGCCAACTCACAACCAAATGCTAAGTCAGTCTTCTCACACTCCCACTCAAACACAACCCTTATCTCTAAAATCTCCCAAATCTATCCCTAAACTAAAGCCACCCACAACTCACCCACAAAACCAATTCCTTTACCCCAAAAACCACCTCAACCTTACCCAGTTACACCCAGAAGAGGAGAAGGGTGTTGAGGGTAGAAGAAGATGAAGAAGAGGTCGATGATGAAGATTGTCTGCTAATCTCTGCTATTCTCAACCTTAAAACACCTGAGCACAGAAGTCAACAAGTGATTCACCTGACTTGAAAATGCAGATGGTGAAGGTAAAGATGGAAGAAGCAGAACAGCAGAAGCAGCACGATGAGCAGTTTCTCAAGATGGTTGACAAGGATTTCCCTCAGTCCTCATCCATTCAAGAAATGAAGAAACAGCTCTGAGGCTGTACACTCTTAGACATACTTTTTAACATCAAAGAGAAAGAGTGCGGATCAGCCAGACCCTAGGGTAAGTTCTAGGAATTCATAGAAGAATATACCAAGTAGATATCATGACCAAGTGAAGAAGACCTTGAATGCTGCAATTACATTGGCCATGGTAGTCTCACCCTGGGAAATCATTGAAGAATTCAAGAGAGCTCACAACTCCAAGACAACCCCTTAATCTATTCTTGAGAACAAAGATCAAGAACGGGTTGTTATACAAAAGACTTGAAGATCTTCAGAAGAGTGAACTCCAGTCGTTGCTTGAAGGTTCTCACTGTTAGACCAAAAGAACCAATGAGCTTGATCAGAAAAACCTCTAAGTCCCACAGACATTACAACTACTGAAGAAGATCACAACACTGAAGACATCAGCTGATTACAACAACTAAAGACAAAGTTTGAAAGTAAAGTACTGAAGACAAAGTCTGAAGCCTCACTGAAGACAAAGTCTGAAGTAAAGTACTAAAGACAAAGTCTGAAGCTATCAGCTGAAGACAAAGTCTGAAAGTAAAAGTCTAAAGAACAAAGTCTAAAGAACAAGACTGAAGACAAAGACTAAAGACCAAAGTGATCAGTAGTTATTACAACAGCTGAAGTTATCAACCTCAGTAGTTGTGATGGTTTCCTTTCAGTACTTGTAATTTACTTTTCAGTAGTTATAGTTTCAGTAGTTTAGTTTTAGTAGTTTTATGTTTCTTGTACTTAGCATTCTCTGAGATGTAATCAGTAGTTGAGACCATTCTCAGTAGTTTGCATAGTTTCAGTAGTTTGAATAATTCTGTTAGATGTCACTATCAAGTGACATCAGCAGATGTCACATCTCCTATATAAGGGATGTTGACCTAGTTGTAATGTGTGACATTGAGCCACCATGAAAGCATATGAATGAAATATCTCTTTTGCAGAATTCTCTTTTTCTATAACCATTTACTGTTACATTGAATATCAATTGTGTTCTTGTGAATTGGTTAATTCATTGTTCGAATTCCGCTACAATACTCTCTAATTAATCAAACTCAAATCTGATCCTAACAATGGTATCAGAGCAGGTTAATCATTGATCGATCTAACAATGATTATTGAAACTGCTATTCGATATCTAAGTTTGATTGAGTTAGCATATTTGCAAGAATTGGTTATAGATCATTGAATTTCTGCTACTTTCGTTTATCTGCTTTGAGTTTTCTCTTGGTTCATATTGAGTTTATTGTGTTTTGCACTAAATCAGTTAAACTTAATTGAATTTGGTTGAATCTGAGAATAACTACTCTTTCTAATGACCTTCACAATACCGGTTCCTTAACCAAGCCTCCGATGTTGGTTAGGACTGAGTATAACATATGGCAACAAAGAATGCTTCATCACCTGTCTGAACAGTTCAGGTTGTTGGACGTCTGTGGTACATGGTCCACACAAGCCTATGGTGAACAATCCGGAAACCACCAAATGGTTCCGAAGAAGAAGGAACAATACTTAGATGAGGATCAAAAACTGTTTGAGATTGATGCTAAAGCGCATGGAATTCTGGCCATGGCACTGCCAAATGAAATCTATTCTGGGCTTATGCATCATGAAACTGCTCATGACCTTTGGAATGCATTGAAGGAACAATTTGGTGGAACAGATGAGGTCTTAGCAAACAACAGAGAAATCCTTGCCCAACAATATGAGACATTCTCTCATAGGAAGGGTGAATCACTGACTCAACAGTTTGAGCGTTTTTCCTGTTTGATCTTTGAGCTGAAAATGGTCAAACATGAATACAGTAATAGTCAGATGAACAACAGATTCCTCATATAATACTGCTTGAGAGATGGGACACATATACCATTGTCCTACGCTCCAGTGCAAATCTGGATAGTCTATCTCTCACCCAACTCCATGGGAAACTACTTACATTTGAAAGAGAGATAGAGTAGAAAAGGAAACTGGCATCATCAGGAAAGCTCACTGATGACTTTGTACCAGGGAACACTGCCTTGGTTGGTCATGAGTCAGAATATGCTGCATTAGAAAGCAATTATGATGAGCATATAGATTTCTCCTCAAACGGTTCAGATCATGCATTTGTTAGTGTTGACAGTTAGTCAGGCTGTAATAGTGACCATTTGTGTCATTATGGATGATTTAAATGGTATTGCTGATGGACTTAGAAGAGATGGATATTCTGAGCCAAATGGCCTTGATTAATATCAAATCTCAAAAGTTCTACAAGATAACTGGTAGGAAATTTCCAGGACTCTCTGGCAGAACCAAAGTTGTGTTTTGACAGAGTAAGTTGAGGTTTCACAAATGCCACAGGCTTGGACACTTTGCAAGAGTGTGTAGATCATCTGGATTAACTCCTCTACACCCTTGTGACTTTTCCAAGCAATAGTCCTCAAATCAGAAGGCAACATTCTGCTAGTTTCTGGTCTTATTCATACCTATCTCCTCGACATATTTGTCCCTCAGGGTCCAATGTCATATCCATATCCCTGCTATTACATGCCACACCAAAATACGGTTCTTTTCAGTTCCTATTGCACAACAACCTCAGGCCCTAATGAGCCTTACCATCTCAATCATCTCAATACAACCTCATCACAGCTTCTTCACCCATGGTATGTTGACTGGAGTAGATTACCAGATGATCTCTCTGTAATGAGCAGTTATTTTGCTGGTGATGGTCAACTGGTGGTGAACTCCTTTGGGAATCTAGCTCTCATGGCCCTGGAATCTACTATAGTTCATGCTCCAATGAATTTCATCACAGTAACCCAGGTATCCTCTGAGGCTAAGCCAAGCTAGTTCGAATCTTGCATAGAGCAATTATCTCTATTAGAGAGAGGTGACAGGATCTGTGATCACAAGTTTGACGTATCAGAATATAAAGCAGCGGAATACAACACGAATTAGACAAATTGTAGCAAGCAATCGATACTTGTAAGCGTTAAGATCGCATACGGTTATAGGGAGAGAATATGAATTTCTGATTTCTAGGAATGTTTATAGATGTAGAATATTTCTATCGAATCAATCAATCATTCCATTCAATGCTCATTTCACTCAATGATTACAATAGGTTGTCACTCCTTATATAGAGTGCAACAGTCACTGCTGTTATCACGGAAAGTGACAACTGGCAGATCCAATACAGAAATAACTAAATCTTAACAAACTACTGAAATGTTCACAACTACTGAGAACATATCAGCAAGTTAAGTACAAAATATAAAACTACTGAAACTACAACGACTGAAGAACAAGCTCTTCAGTTTTACAAAACTACTGAAACAAGAAAATAAAACTACTGATATCACAACTACTGAAGAAGTACTCTTCAGCAGTTGTGACAAACTACTGAGGCTTCAGTACTTGATCTTCAGACTTTGACCTTCAGGTTTTCATCAGCTGATGACTTCAGTAGATATCATCAGCTGATGTCTTCAGTCTTTGTCTTCAGACTTTGTACATCAGTTGTTGATCTTCAGCACTTGTGAACTCTTCAGCTGTTGTTTTCAGTACTTTGGTCTTTCAGCTTCAGCACTTGTGTTCTTCAGCTGTTGTACTTCAGCACTTTGGTTCTTCAGCTGTTAAGGTCTTCAGCACTTGATCTTCAGCTGTTGAAGTCTTCAGCACTTGTCAAACTACTGATGAGGCTTTCAGCAGTTGTTGTGATACCGTGTGGGACTTAGAGATTTTCTGATCTTGGCTCATTGGTTCTTTTGGTCCAACAAACTCCCCTGAACCAATGCAGCCAAAACCTCTAACTTATTTATACTCCCACTTATTGATGGCAAAAAGGTTGGTCTTTTTCTTCTTGATCAGTAGAGAAGATGACCCATGTAAGCTCCGGCCTGGGAAGAACCTCAAATATTTGTTTGGCAGAGTATGAATGGGAACTCTGTTTTGGGGAACTGGACACAGAGTTGTTATCCCATTCATGAGATTCACTTCCCCATAATGAGTCTGTATGACTCACGAACATAGGCCTCAAGGAGAACAATTTGTTCCTCTGAGAGAGTTCTTCAGCTCCTCCTTCGAAGAAGAACTCTGGACCATAGTACTCTGATAAGTACTTCATGGTCCTGCCATTTTTCAGCTCCACCGTAGTTACCTCCCTATATACAAATTCATCAGGATGGTTGCCTTCAAGGAGTAACTGGAGCTCATTCTTTTGGATGTCTTCAAGCTTTTTGTATAACAACCCTTCTTAATCATCTTGTTTTCTAGTAAGGCTTGAGGTGTCTTCTTTGCTTGGTGAGCTTTCTTGAATTCATCAATGATTTCCCAAGGTGAGACTACAACGGCCAACATGATGGTAGATTCTATTGTTTTCGTACTTGGCCGTTGTATCTGTGTGGGATAGTTCTTTTATGGATTCTAGAACTCACCCTGGGGTCTGGCCATACTCTCACTCTCTCCTTCTGATACTGAAAGGTGTGCCTGAGAGTGTACAGCCTTTGAGCATGCCCTTTCATGGCTTGAATAGATGATGACTGAGGAAATTCCTTGTCAACCATCTTCAACAGTTGCTCATCGTGCTGTTTCTGCTGTTCTTCTTCTTCTATCTTGACTCTGACCATTTCCCTTTGAGAGTCAGGTGTGATCATGGATTGACTCTGGGGTTTTGGTAGCTTCAGAACAGCAGAGAGTGGCAGACTATCATCTTCATCCTCTTCTTCTTCTTCTTCTTCCATCCTCAGCACCCTTCTCCTCCTTCGGGGTACATCACTGGATGATGGTTGGGTTGGTGAAGGGATTGGTTTTGAAGAGAGAGGATGTTTGGATTTTGGCTTAGAGGTTGGTTGGGAGATTTGAGGGATAGGATCTGTTTGAGTGGGTGGAAGGGAAGGTTGATCTAGCATCCTTGTAGTAATTTTGCTTTGTGAGTTTAGCCATCTCTAACCTTTTGCCAGCCCCAGCCTCATCAAGGGCTTCCACAATGATCCCTTTGTTGAATTGCTCAGACAGACAGATTCTGGTGGCTATAGCCAGAATGCTGTCCCTGGACCATGCGCGGATCTCCATTAATGATCTTCCCAAGTATTTTGCAATAAAGCGGATCATTATTTCCAACCTCTCTTTCTCAAGAGCATCATACCCTGCCCATCGGGTTTGTATCTCTTGTACCTCTAACCTTCTGATCTCACTATCCAGTGTGGCTGTGTCAAACCCCTGCCTGAATAGTTGTTCAATTATTTATCCATGGAGCGGCTGTGTGTGGTGTCAGCTTCTTTGACCAGCTCTCCAAGGATTTTTCTTCAGCAGTGTGATCATCAGCACTTCTCTTTCGCTTGTACGTGAGCAGAGGTTGCTTTCTTTTTCCTCTTCCTCAGATCTTTTCCTCTTTCTTTCTTTCTTTCTTTCACTGCAGTACTCTCCCCCTTTTGGTTGCATTGGAGGAAGGGGTTGGTACCGCAGAAAGAGTCTTGTGGACAGCAGCATCAACCAGGGGCTGTAATGTTGAGGAAAGCCTCTCATCAAGGGCTTTGATCACTATATCAGTGATTATGGGGGTGATGAGAGGGAGGGAATTTTGGAGGATAGCACCTATTTGCTCAGGAGGGTTCTGTTCCTGAGAAGTAGGGCCTGAAGCAGAGGGGTGGTTGATTTTGGGGTGGCTCTGTGTTTGGGAAACCTTCAAGGGAAGGTGCCATCTGTGGGTGTAATGGTGGCAGATGGACTTGCATCCTGAGACATCTTGGCCAGCAGCTCTTTGAGTCTGCTAACCTCATCCTCTAGAATGGTGTTTTGAGCAACTACATCATAGAAGAAGCTCAGGTCATCATCAGTTGATACTGAATCACCTGACCTCCTGCTTAGAGCAGGATTTACATGCACTGGGTGTAGACCAGTTGGTGCATGTGCCCTTGTGCTTGGTACTGGGGACTTCCAGCCTCAGGACAATGTCCATCATCAGCTGTTGCCCTAGGGAGGTCTTAGCAATGTTACCAGCCTCACTCTGGTCATGTGCTGAGTCAGAGGAGGTGGCAGCCTCACTAGATATTCTAAGCTCCTTGTCTACACCAGGAGATAGAATTGGGAAACCCCTGTGCTGTGGGTTCTCAGGTGCACTGTGTTCCTCCCCTCAATTGTAGAGGATTCCCAGTAGTAGTAAGTGGTTTCTGGGGAGGGGGTGAGGAGTGCAATTGAGTCAGCACTTGTGCAACTATTAAAGTTGGGCTGTGAGGGCGGGTTTGGGGTAAGGGGTAGAAGCAGTGTGCACCTGGGGTGGATGGTGCTCTTCAATGGCAATCTCCTCAAGTGAGTAAGATCCCAGATAAGTAGGTGCCCCTTGGGTTGCTGCAGGCTCCTGTTGAGAGGAAGCCTGAGCGGCTGTGGCTGGAGGAGTCATTGTATCCACTAGGGGGTTTGGACTAGTGGATATATCCTGCGTTGTGTTGTGCAGGAGCATCCTCAGGGGACTCAATTCCCTGAGTAGCCATTTTGGGTTTCTTTTTGGTGGGTTTGGTGGGGACATGGATTTGGAGGTGGTGGCGTGGTGTGGGTTCCAGCTGCGTGGGTTTTCGCAGCTTGGCAGCCAGTTTGAGTGTCCGGTCAGAGTTGTGCCGGGAGTATACTTCTGGCAGAACAGCCGTAGCAGGGACTCCCAAGCCAACAAGTCCCTCAGCATTAAGCTGGTCTATAATAATGGCCATTATGAACCGTGGATAGAGTATCCAACGGTTGGCAGTTAGTTTTTGAGCCATATCTTTGAGCTCTGAAAATATTAATTCTGAAAAATTCAGTGGTTGTTGCTCAAGGATAGAATACAATACCTGCTGCCATTTGGTGGACATTTGATCCCAAGACGATGTCTTAGGGGCCAAACATACATTGACCATGTGAAAGATCAGGCGCTCAGCGTCATTAAAGTGTTTCTTCATGATGGTGGTGGCACTGAGATCACCTTGATATCCATGCTGAGCAAATGATAGATCTATGGTGCCCTTCGGATATCCAGCAGGAGAGGTAGCATCACTCAGTTGAAGAATTTACGGATTGTTGCAGGAGTAATCTACTTCTTTGTTGTTGACGACTGACCGGAGGGATCGTGTGTTGCTCTCCTCAGTTGTAACAGTAACGTTCATCCAAAATTGGTTCAAGGATTCGGCATGTAAAACGGGGTTCAGAAGGAATGCCTTGTTGTATGGGGACTGAACCATAAGATCGATAGCAGTATCGAACTTAGTCCAGATCGGCGATTTTGTGAGGTAGGCAACACAGTTGTGTCGCGGTTTAATTTGCATAGACGCCATGGAAGTTTTGGAGAGGAACGCGTTAGGTTTGAAGAAGATGAAGCATGGAGAGCTCAGGTTAAGGGTATTTATAGGGTACGGGTGAGGAAACGACTGAAGGATGTGGTGTTAGTCATCAGTAGTTTTAAACGACCGTTGACATGGTATTATCCTTTCAGACGTTGAAACAGCTGAAGTCGTGGTGTTAGGCATCAGTAGTTTAGAAAACTACTGAAGACCGTGGTTTTGACTTCAGATGATTGAAACAACTGAGGACATGGTGTTTGTCATCAGTAGTTATGAAACTACTGAAGACAGTGGTTTTGTCATCAGCTGTTGTAAACAACTGAAGACTTGGTATTAGTCATCAGTAGTTATAAAACTACTGAAGACGTGGTTTTGCTTCAGTTGTTTAAAATGAAACAGCAGTTGTACAAACGACTGAAGAGAAAGTTCTCTTCAGCTGTTTTCGTCAATTCTTAGCTTTTCAGCTGTTTCAAACTGTCCTCAACACATTCATCAGTCTTTATGGCTGATTTCAGTTGTTTCATAGGACATCAGTACTTATCTGTTTTTACTGATTGCAGTAGTTATGACTGCATCAGTAGTTGTAACTACATCAGTAGTTTAAAGCAGATGAAGTACTTCAGTACTTGTGAGACATTTAGCCTTCAGTAGTTATAAAAACTACTGAGGTTAAAAGAGCTCATCAGTACTTATATGTGACAGGTACTCATGATCATCAGTATGAATTACTGAGATCATCAGTAGTTGTCACCTATTCTAGCTGCAGCATACCAAGCCTTAACACCAGGTTTTGGAAAGTTGAACTATCCAAAGGCTTAGTAAAAATGTCTGCAAGCTCATCAGCACTAGGCACAAACTTAGGATCAATCAGACCTTTTTCAAAACAATCCCTTATAAAATGATGTCTGATCTCTATATGTTTGGTCCTAGAGTGCTGGACTGGATTTTTGACAATGCAAAGAGCTGAAGCACTATCCATTAACAATGGAGTCTTAGTCTCTGTAATGCCATAATCCAAAAGTTGGTTTTGAAGCCAGAGTACCTGAGATGTACAGCTTGCAGCAGCAATGTACTCTGCTTCCGCAGTGGATGTAGCAACTGAGGTCTGTTTCTTGCTCTGCCAAGAAATCAAGCAGTTGCCTAGGAATTGACATCCACCAGAAGTTGATTTCCTGGTCAACTTACACCCTGCATAGTCACTGTCAGAAAAAGCAACTAATTTACCAGAATGTCTGGTAGAATACCATAAACCTAGAGATGGAGTGCCTTGCAGATATCTAAAGATCCTCTTGACTGCAATCAGATGAGACTCTTTAGGTGCAGCCTGAAATCTAGCACAAACACATGTAGCAAACATAATATCTGGTCTAGAAGCTGTTAAATACATCAAGGACCCAATCATACATCTGTAAAGTGTTTCATCAACCACTTTACCTTTCTGATCTGAGTCCAGTTGTGTGGTGCTGCTCATGGGAGTAGAACAGGGCTTACAGTTTTGTAAATCAAACTTTTGCAAAAGATCTTTTGTATATTTGGATTGATGAATAAAAATTCCATCAGCCTTTTGTTTGATTTGCAACCCCAGAAAGAACTGTAATTCTCCCATGGCACTCATTTCAAACTTCTGTTGCATCAACTTTGTAAAGGCATCACACAACTTTGGATCAGAGGATGCAAAAATGATATCATCTACATAAATTTGAACAAGTAGATTATGCTGCCCAGCTTTCTTAATAAATAAAGTCTTGTCTATGGAGCCTCTAGTGAAATTGTTTTCCAGAAGAAAGTTTGATAATGTCTCATACCAGGCTCTGGGAGCTTGTTTTAACCCATAAAGAGCTTTATCAAGCTTATACACCAATTAGGATGTTTATTGTCCTCAAAGCCTGGAGGTTGACATACATAAACCTCTTCTTTAACTTTTCCATACAAAAATGCACTTTTGACATCCATTTGAAAGACTTTAAGTTTTGATAAGCAGCATAAGCTAAAAACAATCGAATTGCTTCCAGTCTGGCTACAGGGGCAAAGGTTTCATCATAATCAATACCTTCTTCTTGTGCAAACCCTGAACAACCAGTCTGGCCTTGTTCTTAACAATAAGCCCATTTTCATCAGTTTTGTTCCTAAACACCCATTTAGTGCCTATTGCACACTTACCTGGAGGTAGAGGAACCAGTTCCCACACTTGCTGTTTCTTGAACTGAAGAAGCTCAAGCTGCATGGCATCAACCCATCCATTGTCCTTTAAAGCAATGTGATAATTCTTTGGCTCTTGCTGACTGATGAAGAGAGCATAGAAGCAGAAATTTGACAATTGACTTCTTGTTGATACTCCAGCAGTGATATCACCAATGATTTGAGACATAGGGTGATTCTTCAGATCTTGATACACAATGAGATCTGTGCAAGTGTTTGTAGCCGGTTCAGCAGCAACAGATGGTGATGGTGAATCATTTCCTTGAAACCAATCAGTGGATGGTAATTCAAAGGAAGTTGAATTCGAAGAAATCTCATCAGCATTTGTTGTGGATGGTGCTACTGGCGCTACAGGAACATCAGGTCTAGTTGAGTCAGGCAGCTGATCACTAAACCTGAAGAGGTGAGTACTGCAATCATCATCATCATCAGCAGTACCACCAGGTGGTGAACTGTTGACAGGAGCAACAGCAGGAGTTTGATAAGGAACATATTGCAGTATGTCCAGATCAAATAACTCCACAGGACTTTGTGGAATCTTGTCCTTTGGAGATTCATTAAACTTAACATGTAGAGTTTCTTCAACCATCTTTGTTCTGCAGTTGAAGACTCTGTATGCCTTGCAAGTAGATGAATAACCAACAAAGTATCCTGCATCCACCTTAGGATCAAATTTGTGGAGTTGATCCTTTGTGTTGAGAATAAAACAGGGACACCAAATGCTTTGAAAAATGAAATCAGAGGAGCCAAATGATGGAGAACTTCATATGGAGTCTTCATCAACCTCTGATTTACTAAAACTCTATTTTGCACATAACAAGCTGTGTTGACAGCTTCGGCCCAAAAGGTCAATGGCAAACCTGAGTCAGCCAGCATGGACCTTGCAGCTTCAATGAGGGTCCTGTTCTTTCTCTCCACTACTCCATTTTGTTCTGGAGTCCTGGAATGCTGAACTGCCTTTTGATTCCCTTTGAGAGATAGAAGTCATCAAGTGTATGATTTCTGAACTCAGTTCCATTATCACTCCTAATACACTTGACTGGAAGGGAATACTGCTTCTCAATGTACAGCACAAAGTGGATAATCTTCTGAGCAGCCTCATCCTTTGAATGTAGAAAGAAAGTCCATACAAATCTGGAGTAATCATCCACAATTACCAGACAGTATTTCTTCTTTGCCATGCTCATTACTCTCACAGGACCAAATAGATCCATATGCAGTAATTGCAAGCAGGCAGTGGACTTGGACACTTCAATAGGAGGAGGAAATGAGACCTTGTGCTGTTTTCCTTTTAAACAAGCAGTGCAAGTTTCATCACAGTGGAACTCCTTTATTGGTAAGCCTCTGACTAAACTATTGTGGCTAAGCTGATTCATGTTTTTGAGATTAACATGACCAAGCCTCCTGTGCCACAGTTTAGATTCTTGAAAGAGGCTTTGGAAAATAGGCAAGGATTGCCTTTGAGATCTATCTTCTTAGAGAGATCTAAGGCATACACTCTTCCTGTCCTGTTGGCTTTCAGGAGAGTGTGATCATCCAACACCTTGTCAATCAAGTGCAAAACTTTGGATGACAGAATCCTACAGTTTTGACTTGTGAAAAGGGCAACATGGCCTTTATCACACATTTGACTGACACTCAAGAGGTTGTACTTGAGATTTTCCACATGATTAACATCATCAAATTTGATTTCTCCATTGGAGACAAAGCCCTTACCGATGATGTAACCCCTAGCATCATTGCCAAAAGAGACAAATCCCTTCTTTCCTTGAGAGTAGTCATGAAGAAGAGAGATGTTCCCAGTCATGTGCATAGATCCCCCACTGTCTACATACCAGATGCTACTTTGGCATGTTGAAGAACCCTGCAATAATAAACAATCAGTTAGTTTTAGAGACCCAAACCTTTTGGTTTTGGGCCTGGTCTCATCAATAGATGGTAAACTAGCATGTTTATTTGTAACAACAGCCTGAGAAGAAGAAGATGGTGTAGAAGAGGAGTCCTTTGGCTTAGACCTCCTTTTCTGTGGTTTCAACATAGGAGAATCTAGTTGGTTAACTCTACCCAACAGATGTTGTACCATCATCACCAGCTGTGTCTGATTTTGTGATAAAGCTTTCAGCTCATCAGACACATTGCTAGTGGAGTTAGATAAGGTCCTATGTTGCACCTTCTTCTTTTGAGCACCCTCAGCTGTCCCTGTTTAACTCCTTCCTTTTTGATTGCTTTAAGGACTTAAGGGTTACAGGATTTGATGTTGCTGATACAAATGTGGTCTCAAACTCAGTTTTCATTTTTACCATTTTCTCATTAATTTCTTCTTTTGTTTGAGTTTGGAACCTCTTTTGTACCAACAATCATCTGTAAGATGATTGAACAAACCACATACTTCACATGGTTTCTTCTTCATCTTAGGTTGATCATCAACTAAAGATGGTGAAGCAACAGAAGACTTGTTCTTCAATGCTTTGGAAGCATTGGTTGCTTTCTTGACAGCCTCTTTAGTAGTCTTCAAACTCTTTCTACTGCCAGTTTTCTTCTCTTCAGTGCTGACAGCAGTTGAAGTTTGAACTTCAGGTGTTAAATCCTGCTCTCCAGTCCTTTCAGGACCTTCAGGATTAACTCCTGAGTTGATCAACTTATTGATCATGTGAATGTCAGCATTTGGACCATCAACATCAGCTGATAGGTTCAAAGAGGACTTGATGCTGACTGCTACTTCTGATTGTGCTGTATCAGAAGGTAGATCACATGATTTGATGGATTGGTTATCACTCTCACCATCAGATTCTACCTCTGCTCTTGGGGTAAAATCTGTAGGTGGAGCAGTGTGATTGTAACCAATCCAAACTTCACATTTGAAGCAGATTGCTTACTAAGAAGCATTTCAAAACCTTTGCATGATTGTACCCATCTATCACACTCGACCTGGGTAACTGCAAGGGTTTCTTTGAGATCTTTGTACTTCTCTAGAAGTACATCTTCTCTAGCCTTATCATCAATTATTTTGCAATTCAGTTTATAAACCTCATCATTTTTATCTTTGAGCACAAACTCAAACTCAGCTTTGTTTTTGGAAATTATTTGTTCTAGCTCAATGTTCTTATTAATTAAAGCTACATTTGCTTCTCTAATGGAAGCAAATGCTGCTATGCATTGTTCAGAACATAATTTGGCTTTTGCCTCAGAGGATACCTGTGATACCTGAGGTGTAGAGGCATTGGAAGATGAAGTATCAGCAGACTCCAAAGCCATAAGAGCTAGATTCCCAAAGGGACTGTCACCACCATGTTGACCAGCACCTGAGAACAGTTGATCATGACCAGACAAGTCATCTGGTAAACTGCTCCAGTCAACAACTCCTGGGGTGAAGAAGCTGTGTTGTTGAGATGAAGGTTGTTGATGAGATAGGGAAGGCTGAGGTTCTGGTAATGCATGAGGTTGTGGTGTCATAGGAACTTGAACTTGATTTGACTGTGGCATGTAATAACAGGGTACTGATATGGCATTTGACCCTGAGGAACAAAATATGCCGGAGATTGTTGTTGAGGATGATGACTGACTAGATGTGACAGGATGTTGCCCTCTGTTTTGTTGACTATTGCCAGGAAAAGTCACAAAGGGTGCAGTAGAGTTTGATCCAGTTGATCTACACTCTCTTGCAAAGTGTCCAAGCCGTTGGCATTTGTGACACCTCAACTTGCTCTTGTCAAAACCAACTTTGGTTTTGCCAGAGAGTCCTGGGAATTTTCTTCCAGTTCTTTTGTAGAACTTCTGAGATGATATTTATCAAGGCCATTTGGCTCAAAATATCCATCTCTTCTAAGTCATCATCAGCAATCCCCTTGAGATCATCCATAATGAAACATAAATTGTCATTATTACATCCAGTGAACTGACCATCAACACTTACAAAATGCAGATTAGAAGTGCTCGAAGAGAAATTAATATGCTCATCATACTGGCATTCAGATGAAGCATATTCTGACTCATGACCCACCAAGGCAGTGTTGCCTTGTATAAAGTCTTCAGTGAGCTTTCCAGATGAAGACAGCTTTCTCTTCTGTTCTATCTCTCTCTCAAAAGTGAGCAATTTCCCATGGAGTTGGGTGAGAGATAGTTTGTCCAAACTTGCACTGGAGCGTAGGACAATAGTATATGTGTCCCATCTCTCAGGCAAGTGATCTGAGAAATCTGTTATTCATCTGAATATTGGTGTATTCAAGTTTGACCATTTTTAGTTCAGAGATCAAACAAGAAACCGCTCATATTGTTGAGTCAGTGTCTCACCCTTTCTATGAGAGAATGTCTCATATTGTTGGGCAAGAATTTCTCTATTATTTGCCAAGACCTCATCTGTTCCTCCAAATTGTTCTTTCAAAGCAATCCAGAGGTCATGGGCAGTTTCATGATGCATTAGCCCAGAATAGATTTCATTGGGCAAAGCCATGGCCAGAATTCCATGGGCTTTTGCATCAATCTCAAGCAACTTTTTATCCTCATCTGAGTATTGCTCCCTCCTCTTCGGAACCATTTGATTGGTTTCCGGGTTATTCACCATAGGCTTGTGTGGACCATGTACCACTGATGTCCAACACCCTGCGCTGTTAACAGACAGGTGATGGAGCATACGTCTTTGCCATATGTTATACTCATTCCTAACCAGCATAGGAGGCTTGGTTGAGGAACCAGTATTGTGAGGATCATTGGAGGAGTGGTCATTTTCAGTTCAAAAGTTTTTAGACAAACCACAACAAACTCAATGAGAACCAAGAAAAAGATCTCAGGATGAATGAGCAGAAATACAGAAAATTCAATCTCTATAACCGTTTCTTGCAAAAACAAAAGCTAATTCAATCAAACTTGGATCTTGAATAGCAGTTTCAATGATCAATTATTAGATCGATCAATGATTAACCTGCTCTGATACCATTTGACAGGATCAGTGATCACAAGTTTGATGTATCAGAATATAAAGCAGCGGAATACAAACACGAATTAGACAAATTGTAGCAAGCAATCGATACTTGTAAGCATTAAGATCGCATACGGTTATAGGGAGAGAATATGATTTCTGATTTCTAGGAATGTTTATAGATGTAGAATATTTCTAATCAAATCAATCAATCATTCCATTCAATTGCTCATTTCACTCTGATTACAATGTTGTCACTCCTTATATAGAGTGCAACAGTCACTGCTGTTATCACGGAAAGTGACAACTGGCAGATCCAATACAGAAATAACTAAATCTTAACAAACTACTGAAATGTTCACAACTACTGAGAACATATCAGCAAGTTAAGTACAAAATATAAAACTACTGAAACTACAACGACTGAAGAACAAGCTCTTCAGTCGTTTTACAAAAACTACTGAAACATAAGAAATAAAACTACTGATATCACAACTACTGAAGAAGTACTCTTCAGCAGTTGTGACAAACTACTGAGGCTTCAGTACTTGATCTTCAGACTTTGACCTTCAGGTGTTTCATCAGCTGATGACTTCAGTAGATATCATCAGCTGATGTCTTCAGTCTTTGTCTTCAGACTTTGTACATCAGTTGTTGATCTTCAGCACTTGTGAACTCTTCAGCTGTTGTACTTCAGTACTTTGGTCTTTCAGCTTCAGCACTTGTGTTCTTCAGCTGTTGTACTTCAGCACTTTGGTTCTTCAGCTGTTAAGGTCTTCAGCACTTGATCTTCAGCTGTTGAAGTCTTCAGCACTTGTCAAACTACTGATGAGGCTTTCAGCAGTTGTTGTGATACCGTGTGGGACTTAGAGTTTTCTGATCTTGGCTCATTGGTTCTTTTGGTCCAACAAGAGCAATGTAGCTTTAATAAATCAAAAATTAGGCTTGAAGCAAACCCTTTTCCAAAGAAAAGCTGCATATGAGGTCTATCTAAGGATAAAGATGAGGAGATTTATAAGCTTAAATGCCAATAAATGATGGAAAAGGCTATAAGCTAGGTCCATTCTTGAGAACCATAGAGATCTCAAAGAAAAACTTGTAGTTAGGTCAAGGTAGTTAGTTGACAAGTTGAGTGGGACCGCTGGGTATCATCCTGCAAGGGATTGAAATGTTGCCAGCAAGCATAGGCTCGATGTGAAGTTGGAAAGGTTACAACACATGCACCACTTACAGATTTTTAATCAAAACCAATAGTTAAAAATCTGAAGGTGAATGTTAATTTCCAAACCACATCATAAGTGCATCATCCTAATGATCACCCAAAATCACAAGATGAAATCAGTGTTGATACCTAAGCAAATCATGACTGTGGGTTGTTAACTACTGATAGCACCTGAAAGCTGGACTTCAGATGTTGTCCCTAAAAGTACCTCAAGTACTGAAGGGCAAGACACAACATTTGAAAAGCATTTCAAATCAGCTGAAATAAAAGGATTAACAACTTTGATAGAGAACAGCTGAAAAACAGTCTTCAGTTTTACATCCTTCAGTACTAAACAAAAGTACTGAAAGGAGGAAAGTACTGAAGAGCACACCTTCAGTAGTTTCCAAATCTCAGTGTTGATCAATCCAATATGAAGAATAAGCCATGTGAAATATGTGGTAAATTCAATCATCTTTCTGATGAATGTTGGTACATAAATGGTTCCAAACTCAACAAAGATAAGCTCACTAAATCCAGATGGATGAAATGAAAAATGAGTTTGAGACTAGTTTGTACCACAGTTATCCCAATATGATAAACCTAAGCCTTCAACCAAATCCAAAAAGAAGGATAGGGTTTATCATAAAACAGCTGATAGTGCTCCTCATGATAAACATCAGACTAAGTCTATGAATTTTAAGGAGGAAATGGTGGGTCACAGGAACTCATCAAACACAAGTACTGATATGTCATAAGCTAAAAGCTTTAGCTACTAATCAGACACAACTTGTTATGATGTTCAGCATTTGTTGGGGAGAGTTAACCACTAGATGCACCTGTGATCAAACCACTGAAAAGGCATTCCAGCCCATCAAAGGAATCCATTTCAGCACCAACTCCTTTTCATCAGCTGTTATCATAACAGTTATGGTTAAATTTATGTGGTCCTCAAACCTAACTAGTTCTTTATGATAAATGCAGGTTCTTCAGCATGCCAAAGGAGCATCTGGTATGTAGACAGTGGAGGATCTATACATATGACTGGGAGCAGTTCTCTTCTTAATGACTACTCTCAAGGAAAGAAGGGAGTTGTTTCATTTGGAAATGATGCCAGGGTTACTCATCAGGAAAGGATATGTGTCTAATGGAGATATCAGATTTGATGATGTTAACCATGTGGAGAATCTCACGTATAATCTACTGAGTGTCAGTCAGATGGTGATAAAGGGCATGTTGCATTTTCACAAGCCAGAACTACAGGATTCTGTCTTCCCAAGTTCTGAGGCTGATTGACAGGTATTGGATGATCATACTCTCCTGAAGCCAACAAGATTGGAAGAGTATATGCTTGGATTTGTCAAGAAGATTGATTGAAGGGTCATCCTTGTATTCTCCAAAGCCTCTCCTCAGGAATCTAAACTATGGCATAGAAGGCTGGGTCATGTTAATCTCAAAAACATGAATCAACTGATCCACAATAGTTTAGTGAGAGGTCTACCAATAAGGAGTTCCACTGTGACGAAACCTGCACTGCTTGTTTAAAAGGAAAACAACACAAGTCTCATTCCTTCCTATTGAAGAACCTAAGTCCTCCTGCCTGCTTGCAGTTATTGCACATGGATCTATTTGGTCCTGAGAGTGATGAGCATGGCAACGAGAAATACTGTCTGGTAATTTTGGATGATTGCTCCAGATTTGTATGGACTTTTATTTTTGCATTCAAAGGTTGAGGTTGCTCAGACGATTATAAACTTTTGTTGTATGTTGAGAAGCAAGTATTCCCTATCAGTCAAGTGTATAAGGAGTGATAATGGAACTGAATTCAGAAACCATACACTTGATGATTTTTATCTATCAAAAGGAATCAAGAGGCAGTTTAGCATCCCAAGGTCTCCAGAACAAAATGGAGTATGGAGAGAAGAACAGACCCTAATTGAAGCTGCAAGGTCTATGTTGGCTGACTCTGGTTTGCCATTGACCTTTTGGGCTGAAGCTGTTACACAGCTTGCTATGTGCAGAATTGAGTATTAGTAAATCAAAGGTTGGTGAAGACTCCATATGAAGTTCTACATCATTTGGCTCCTCTAATTTCATTCTTCAAAGCCTTTGGGTCCTTGTTTCATTCTCAACACAAAGGATCAACTCCACAAATTTGATCCTAAGGTGGATGCAGAGTACTTTGTAGGTTATTCATCCACATGCAAAGCTTAAGAGTCTTCACTACAGGACAAGATAGTTGAAGAAACCTTGCATGTGAAATTCAATGAATCTCCTAAGGATAAAATTCCACAAAACCCTGTGGAGTTGTTTGATCTGGACATACTGCAATATGTTCCTTATCAATCTCCAGCTGTTGCAGATCATGTGGATAAATCATCTTCTGCAGCAAGTCTTTCACCTGGTGGTACTGAAGATGATGATGATATCAGTACTCACCTTTTCAAGTTTAGTGACCAACTGCCTGAGTCTGCTAACTTGATGTTCCTTGTAGCTTCTGTAGCTCCATCCACAGCAAATGCTGATGAGATTTCTGACTCCTCTATGTCATTTGACTTGCCATCTAATACTTGGTTTCAAGAATCTGGATCACCATCTCCTACTGCTGAACCGGCTACAAACACTTGCACTGATCTTATAGTATACCAAGAGCTGAAGAATCACCCCATGTCTCAAATCATTGGTGATATCTTCTGGTGTCTCAACCAGAAGTCATTGTCTAACTTCTGCTTCTATGCTCTCTTCATCAGTCAGCTAGAGCCAAAGAACTATCATGTTGCTTTGAGAGACGATGGATGGTTGAAGCCATGCAGCTTGAGCTACTTCAGTTCAAAAAGCAGCAAGTGTGGGAACTGGTTCCTCTACCCCCAGGTAAGTGTGCAATAGGCACTAAATGGGTGTTTAGGAATAAAACTGATGAAAATGGGCTTATTGTCAAGAACAAGGCTAGACTGGTTGTACAAGGGTTTTCACAAGAAGAAGGTATTGATTATGATGAAACCTTTGCCCCTGTAGCCAGACTAGAGGCAATTAGATTGTTCTTAGCATATGCTGCCATTCACAATATTAAGTTTTCAAATGGATGTCAAAAGTGCATTTTTATATGGTAAAATAAAAGAAGAGGTTTATGTATGTCAACCACCAGGTTTTGAGGACAATAAACATCCTGATTGGGTGTATAAACTTGATAAGGCTCTTTATGGGTTGAAGCAAGCTCCTAGAGCCTGGTATGAAACACTTTCAAATTTTCTTCTTAAAAATAATTTCACTAGAGGATCCATAGATAAAACTTTGTTTATTAAGCAAGTGGATCAGCATAAGCTACTTGTTCAAATTTATGTTGATGATATTTTTTTTGCATCCTCTGATCCCCAGTTGTGTGATGATTTTACCAGTTTAATGAAACAAAAGTTTGAAATGAGTGCAATGGGAGAATTACAGTTCTTTCTAGGCTTGCAAATCAACAAAAGGCTGATGGAACCTTCATTCATCAGTCAAAATATACAAAAGATCTTTTGAATAAGTTTGATTTACAAAATTGTAAGCCCTGTTCTACTCCCATGTGCAACACCACACAACTGGATGCAGATCAGAAAGGTAAAGCTGTTGATTAACACACTTTACAGATGTATGATTGGGTCCTTGATGTACTTAACAGCTTCTAGACCAGATATCATGTTTGCAACTTGTTGTTTGTGCTAGATTCAGGCTGCTCCTAAAGAGTCTTATTTGATTGCAGTCAGAGATTTTAGATATTTGCAAGGTACTCAATCTCTAGGTCTATGGTATTCCACTGGACACTCTTGCAAATTAGTTGCTTTTTCAGATAGTGACTATGCAGGATGTAAGTTAACTAGAAAGTCAACTTCTGGTGGATGTCAATTCCTAGGCAACTGTTTGATTTCTTGGCAGTAAGAAACAAACATCTGTTGCTACATCCACTGCTAAAGCAGAGTACATTGCTGCTGCAGGTTGTACATCTCAGGTACTCTGGCTTCAGAACCAATTATTGATTATGTGCATTACAAAGACTAAGACTCCATATTAATGGATAGTGCTTCAGCTCTGTGCATTGTCAAGAATCTAGTCCAGCACTCTAGGACCAAACATATAGAGATCAGACACCATTTTATTAGGGATTGTTTTGAAAAATGTCTGATTGATCCAAAGTTTGTGCCTAGTGCTGATGAGCTTGCAGATATATTTACTAAGCCTTTGGATAGTTCAACTTTCCAAAACCTTGTGTTAAGGCTTGGTATGCTGCAGCTAGAATAAGTGATAACTACTACTATGATCTCAGTAACAAGTACTGATGATCATTAGTAAACATGTCACAAATATGACTAATTCTTTTAAAGAACTGATGCAGTTACAACTACTGATGTAGTTATAACTCCTGATGTCAGTAAAAACAGATAAGTACTAATGTCCTATGAAACTACTGAAATCAGCTAAAAAGTCTGATGAGTAAGTGTTGAGGACAATATGAAACAGCTGAAAGCTATGAATTGACGAAAACTACTGATGAGAATTTTAACTTCAGTCGTTTCCACAAACTGCTGTTTCACTCTAAACAGCTGATGACAAAACCATGTCTTTAGTAGTTTCACAACTACTGATGACTAATACCAAGTCCTCAGTTTTTACAACAGCTGAAGACAAAACCAAGGTTTTTAGTAGTTTCACAACTACTGATGACTAAAACCAAGTCTTCAGTTGTTTTCAAACATCTGATAGTTAAACCAGTCTTCATTTTTTTTCAAACAACTGATGACAACACCAACACTTTCAGTTGTTTTCTTTTCAGCCTTTTCTAAACCTGTAAATACCTGCACTTATAGCCAAATGTTTCATTAGCCGTTTTCAAACCTTTCTCTCTCAACAATGGCGACCATGAAACTCAAACCCCGACACAACTGTGTTGCCTACCTTTCAAAATTAGCCTTCTGGAACAAGTTTGACACTGCCATCGATCTTATGGTGGATTCCCCATACCGAACAACCTTCTTCTGAATCCTACCATATATCCTGACTCCTTATCCCAGTTCTGGACCAACGTATCTCTAATAACTGGTGAGAATGATAGACAAATCACTCTCCAGTCGTTGGTGAACCAGAAACAGGTGCTCATCACCCCCGACATCATTCGCAAAACCCTAAATTTGCATGATGGCACCTATCCTAAAGAATACCCGAAAGGCACCACTGATATGTCTTTTACCTATAACGGGTATGAAGGCGACTTAAGTGCTACACCATACTTAAAACACACTTCCATGATGCTGAACGACTTATCTTTCATATGGTGAATGTCTGCCTTGCATCAAAGACATCTTCTTGGGACGAGATGTCTTCCCGATGGCAAAGGTATTGTACTCTATCCTTGAACGCCAAAATCTAAATTTTTCTGAGATAGTGTTCATGGAACTAAAGGATCTGGCTCAGAAACCTGTGGCAAACAGATGGATACTTTATCCCAGGTTTTTGATGGCCATAATTTTGAATCAATTACAATCTGATGCCTTGTTGGTCTTGGAGTCCCTGCTCCAGCTGTTTTAGCTGAGGTATACTCCGACATAACTCAGACCCTACTCTTAAAGGGGCTGCCCGGATGTAAAACCCAAGCAGAGGGAACCCACAGCCTCCACTTCCAGATCCAAAGTCCCCACCAAACCCAAATCCAAAAAGACCAAAAAGGCTACTCAGGGAGATGAGTCCCCTGAGGATGCCCCTGTACCACAAACACAGAAATACATACTGGTTATAACCCCCCAGTTATGTCCAGACTCAACCTGCTGAAGCCGCACAGGTATCCTCTCAACAGGATCCTGTTGCAACCACAATTGGGGATCCCACATTTCTGGAACCTATCTCAATTGAGAGGGTTACCATTGAAGAGCACCTCTCACCTCGGGTGCAATCTGCTTCAGACCAATATCCACATGCAACCGCCCCTCAAAGCCCAACATGATAATTGCTAAAGTGCTGAGTCAGTTGCATTCCTCACCCCCACCCCAGAAACCACTTACCATTGGGAATACCTCAACCATTGAGGGGGAGGACCAAAATGCTTCTGATAACCCACAGCACAGGGGTTACAATGTTCATTCTCCAAGTGTAGAAATGGAGAATAGAACATCTGGTAAGGCTGCCACTTCTACTGATTCAGCATATGATCAGGATGAAGTTGGTAACATCCATAAGACCTTACCAGAGGCAACTGCCAAGAAGGACACAATCCTGAGGCAGGAAGTCCCCAGTACCAAGAACAAGGGCACATGCTTCTACTGATCTACACCAGAGCATGTACATCCTGATTCAATCAGGAGGCAGGTGATTCACCATAGACTGATGATGATCTGGGCTTTTTCTATGATGTATTAGCCCATAATAGCATCCTAGAGACTGAGGTGAGCAGACTCAAAGAGCTTCTAGCCAAAATGTCTCAGGATCAAAGTCCATCTACCTCACAAACCCCACAGATGGCACCTTCCATTGAAGGTTCCCCAAACACTGAGCCTACACACTTAACTGAGCCACCAGCCACTACTTTTGGCACCACCTCTCAGGGACAGAACCCCTCTGAGCAGATGGTTGCTATCCTTCAAAATTCCTTACCTCTCATCACTCCCATCATCACTGACATAGTGCATAAAGCCATTGATGAGAGGATATCCTCAAATCTACAAACCCTCATTGATGATGCTATTCATAAATCTCTTTCTGCCTTTCAAGCCCCAGATCCCAATGCAACCAAAAAGGGGGAGACTTCCAAGTCTAAGGCAGTGAAAGAAAAGAAAAGAAAAATAGTTGATGATGAGAAAGAACCTGCAAAAGAGAAGGAGGTGAGAAAGAACTGATCTCAGAACAGTTGATCACAGATAAAGAAAGGAAGATCAGCTGATCACATATAAAAGAGAAGTGCTGAGTCCAAAGCTGATGAAGATAAATCCTTAGAAGATCTTGTCAAAGATGCTGATGAAGCCACAGCAGATCCATGGATAAATTTATAGATCTGCTCTTTCGACAAGGTCATGACACAGCCACACTAGACACTGAGATGAGAAGGCTGGAAATAGAAGAGATTCAAGCTAGATGGGTCGGTTATAGTGTGTTGGAAAGGGAAAGATTGGAGATAATGATCAGATTCATTGCCAATACCTTGGAAGATCATTGATAGAGATAAAGGCTTGGTCCAGAGATAGTATCTTGGAGATAACCAAGAAAATCTACTCTGCTAGAGGCTATAATAAAGGGTTGATCATCGAAGCACCTGATGAACAGGTGTAGGGAAGAGAACTGAAATGGCAAAGCTCTCCAAAGCCAAACTCCACCAAAATGCTAAGTCAGTCTTCTCACACTCCCACTCAAACACAACCCTTATCTCTAAAATCTCCCAAATCTATCCCTAAACCAAAGCCACCCACAACTCAACCCACAAAACCATTCCTTTACCCCAAAAACCACCTCAAAGCTTACCCATGATACACCCAGAAGAGGGAGAAGGGTGTTGAGGGTAGAAGAATATGAAGAAGAGGATGATGATGAAGATTGTCTGCCAATCTCTGCTGTTCTCAACCTTAAAACACCTGAGCACAAAAGTTGACAATGATTACACCTGACTTGCAAATACAGACGGTGAAGGTAAAGATTGAAGAAGCAGAACAGCAGAAGCAACACGATGAGCAGTTTCTCAAGATGGTTGACAAGGATTTCCCTCAGTCCTCATCCATTCAAGAAATGAAGAAACAGGCTCTGAGGTTGTATACTCTTAGACATACTTTTAACATCAAAAGAAAGAGTGCATCTGGCCAGACCCCAGGGTAAGTTCTAGAATTCATAAGAAGAATATACCAAGTAGATATCATGGCCAAGTGAAGAAGACCTTGAATGCTGCAATTACATTGGCCATGGTAGTCTCACCCTGGGAAAACATTGAAGAATTCAAGAGAGCTCACAACTCCAAGACAACCCCTCAATCTATTCTTGAGAACAAAATGATCAAGAAGGGGTTGTTATACAAAAGACTTGAAGATCTTCAGAAGAGTGAACTCCAGTTGTTGCTTGAAGGCTCTCACCCTGATGAATTTGCTTACAGAGAGATAACAACTGTGGAGTTGAAAAATGGAAAGACAGTGAGATACCTGTCTGAGTATTATGGCCCAGAGTTCTTCTTCGAGGGAGAAGCAGAAAAACTCACCAGGAGGAACAAGTTGTTCTCCTTGAGGCCTATGCTACTGAGTCTTATAGACTCATTCATGGGAATTAGGTTTCATGGTTGGGATAAGACTCTGTGTTTAGTTTCCCCAAAACAGAGTTCCCTTCCATACTTAGCCAATCAAAAGATTAGAAACCTTTTCCCGGCCTATGCTTAACTGATTACCTCTAAAGCTGATCAAGAGGGTGTTTCTGCCAAGAATAAGTGGGATCATCAATAAGTTTAGAGGTTTTGGCTGCATTGGTTCTGGGGGAGTTTGTTGGACCAAAAGAACCAATGAGCCTGATCAGAAAAACCTCTAAGTCCCACAGACATTACAACTACTGAAGAAGATCACAACAGTTGAAGACATCAGCTGATTACAAGAACTGAAGACAAAGTCTGAAGCTATCAGCTGAAGACAAAGTCTGAAAGTAAAAGTCTGAAGAACAAAGACTGAAGACAAAGACTGAAGACCAAAGTGATCAGTAGTTGTCACAACAGCTGAAGTTATCAACCTCAGTAGTTGTGATGGTTTCCTTTCAGTACTTGTAATTTACTTTTCAGTAGTTATAGTTTCAGTAGTTTAGTTTCAGTAGTTTTATGTTTCTTGTACTTAGCATTCTCTAAGATGTAATTAGTAGTTGAGACCATTCTCAGTAGTTTGCATACTTTCAGTAGTTTGAATAATTCTGTTAGATGTCACTATCAAGTGACATCAGCAGACGTCACATCTCCTATATAAGGGATGTTGACCTAGTTGTAATGTGTGACATTGAGCCACCATGAAAGCATATGAATGAAATATCTCTTTTGCAGAATTCTCTTTTCCTATAAACATTACTATTTCATTGAATATCAATTGTGTTCTTGTGAATTGGTAATTCATTGTTTGAATTCCACTGCAATACTCTCTAATTAATCAAACTCAGATCACTGATCCTAACAACTCACCCTGATGAATTTGTTTACAGAGAGATAACAACTGTGGAGTTGAAAAATGGAAAGACAGTGAGATACCTGTCTGAGTATTATGGCCTAGAGTTCTTCTTCGAGGGAGAAGCAGAAGAACTCACCAAGGAGGAACAAGTTGTTCTCCTTGAGGCCTATGCTAGTGAGTCTTATAGACTCATTAATGGAATTACGTTTCATGGTTGGGACAAGACTCTGTATCCAGTTTCCCAAGACAGAGTTCCCTTCCATACTTAGCCAATCAAAAGATTAGAAACTTTTTCCCGGCCTGTGCTTAACTGATTACCTCTGAAGCTGATCAAGAGGGTGTTTCTGCCAAGAATAAGTGGGATCATCAATAAGTTTAGAGGTTTTGGCTGCATTTGTTCAGGGGGAGTTTGTTGGACCAAAAGAACCAATGAGCCTGATCAGAAAAAACTCTAAGTCCCACAGACATTACAACTGCTAAAGAAGATCACAACAGCTAAAGACATCAGCTGATTACAAGGTCTGAAGACAAAGTCTGAAAGTAGAGTACTGAAGAACAAAGACTGAAGACAAAGTCTGAAGCCATCAGATAAAGACAAAGTCTGAAAGTAAAGTACTGAAAAACAAAGACTGAAGACAAAGACTGAAGACCAAAGTGATCAGTAGTTGTCACAACAGCTGAAGTAATTAACTTCAGTAGTTGTCACAACAGCTGAAGTAATTAACTTCAGTAGTTGTCACAACAGCTGAAGTAATTAACTTCAGTAGTTGTGATGGTTTCCTTTCAGTACTTGTAATTTACTTTTCAGTAGTTATAGTTTTAGTAGTTGTAGTTCAGTAGTTTTATGTTTTTGTACTTAAGCATTCTCTGAGATGTAATCAGTAGTTGTGAACATTCTCAGTAGTTTGCATAGTTTCAGTAGTTTGAATAATTCTGTTAGATGTCACTATCAAGTGACATCAGCAGACGTCACATATCCTATATAAGGAATGTTGACCTAGTTGTAAAGTGTGACATTGAGCCACCACGAAAGTATACAAATGAAATATTCTTTTGCAGAATTCTCTCTTTTTATAACCATGTACTGTTACATTAAATATCAATTGTGTTCTTGTGAATTGTTTAATTCGTTGGTCGAATTCCGCTGCAATACTCTCTAATTATCAAACTTAGATCACTGATCTTAACAGATTGCATCTTGATTCTTAACGAGCATGATTTTTTTATTGACCATACTCCCATGAAACTTGGAAGTTTTGACGTTATCATCAGCATGGACCGGCTAGCCAAACATCATGCGGAATTCATTTGTCTCGAGAAATGCATCTGAATTCCTTTACCTTTGGGGGATACATTGAAAGTTTTTGGTAAAAAATATTCTAAAGGACTCAAACTTATGTCATGTACTCAAGCCCGAAAATGTCTAAGTAAGAATTACAAGGCCTACTTGGACTATGTAGTCAACATGAAATTCAAAGGGGAAGACCTTAGGGATGTTCCGATTGTATGAGACTTTCCGAAAGTGTTTCCTAATGACCTTAGTGGTCTACCTCCTGTGCATGAAGTAGAGTTTAAGAATCACTTGATTCTAGGAGCGAACCCTATGACTAAGTCACCTTATCGACTTGCACCATCGGTAATGCAAGAGTTAGCCGGTCAACTTCAAGAACTGTCTAACAAGGGCTTTATCCGTCATAGTTCTTTGCCATGGGGTGCACCTGTACTGTTCGTGAAGAAGAAAGATGGATCGTTCGGTATGTGCATCGACTACCATGAACTCAACAAACTCACTATCAAGAACCTACCCTCTTCCTCGTATTGATGACATTTTCGATCAACTGCAAGGAGCTGCTCTATTCTCAAAAATCGATTTACATTCTGGCTATCATCAAGTGCAAGTTAACGACAATGATATTCAAAAAACTACGTTTCATACTCTTTGTGGACACCATGAGTTTATGGTTATGTGCTTTGGGTTAACAAAGGCTCATGCTATATTTATGGATCTCATGAATCGAGTATGCAATCACAAATTTATGATGATGTTCATAGACAATATTCTCATTAATACAATGTCTAAACCCGATCATGAACTCTACTTGCGATAAGTCCTTGAGCTGCTAAATAAAAAGCAGTTGTATGCAAAGTTTTCAAAGTGTGAATTCTGGCATGAGGAGGTCCAATTTCTAGGACATGTGGTGAATAGCCAAGGAATTCACGTTCACCCTACAAAGGTGGAAGTTGTGAAAAATTGGAGTGTCCCCAAAACCCCAACTGAAGTTCGTTCTTTTCTTGGTTTAGCGGGATACTACCCTTGTTTCATTGCCAATTTCTCTAGAATTGCGAAGCCGTTTTCTTCCCTAACTCACAAGTATAAACCATTCGAGTGAGGGCCTAAGCAAGAAGAAGCTTTCGAAACGTTAAAACACAACCTATGTAATGCTCCTATCTTAACCCTTCCTGGATGGAAATGATGACTTCACTGTATATTGCGATGCATCTAGGCAACGCCTTGGTTGTGTTCTTATGCAACGAGGAAAGGTTCTAGCATATGAATCAAGACAATTGAAGGTCCATTAGGTGAATTACACGACCCATGATCTTGAACTTGGTGTTATGGTTTTTGCCTTGAAGATTTGGAGGCATTACCTTTATGGAACGCAATGCATAGTCTACATTGATCACAAAAGCCTTCAACATGTTTTCAATCAAAAGGATCTTAACATGAGACAACGTCATTGGGTTGAGTTGATTAGTGACCATGACTATGATATCCGTTATCACCCAGGAAAAAAGAATGTCATAGTTGATGCATTAAGTCATAAGGTTCATAACAAGATGATCTCGCTTCAAGAAATTCACTATCGACAATAATGGTTTAATACCTTGGGAGAGTTCGACACGAAGATTCGTTAGAATATCAATGAGACTACAATGCTGCTGCAAAATTTGAGGATTGAAAATGGCATTGAGACTTGCATCTTAGAGGCACAACAAGCGGAAGGGAAAATGGGTGAAGAATTAGAGTATAATCTTCGAGCTCAACTGGAAAGAAAACCCAATGGATTGTTGTATTTCTTGAATCAGATATGGGTTCCAATTCGTGATAATCTTCATACTTTCATCAAGAACGAAGCTCACCAAACTTGTTACTCCATTCACCCTGGTTTTGATAAGATGTATATGGATCTGCGTGGACAATAATGGTGGCCTGGGATGAAGAAAGACATCATAACTTACGTAGCCAAATGCCTTGCATGTACAAAGGTTAAAGCAAAACATCAACGTCCCAGTGGATTGCTTGAGCAACTCGAAATTCCTAGGTGGAAATAGGAACATATATCCATGGATTTCATAACTAAATTACATGGTCATGATAGGATATGGGTGATCGTCGACCATTTGACCAAATCGGCGTATTTCATACCCATACGTGACACTTACAAAACATCAAAGTTGGCTCATATGTACATTGATGAGATTATGAGTCATCATGGCGTACCTTTACACATCATATCTTATTGAGATGCTTGTTTCACTTTGCTCTTTTGGTCGTCTATGCAAGAACTCTTAGGTACCTAACTGGATTTAAGCACAACTTATCATCCTCAAACGGACGGTCGAACTGAGCGAACCAGTCAGACTCTAGAGGATTTGCTACACCTTTGTGTCCTTGACTTCCGTGGTGATTGGGATACACATTTACCTCTATCGGAATTCTCTTATAATAATATCTACCACACAAGCATCAAGATGGCACCTTTCAAAGCACTTTACAGTCGCAAATGTCGTTCCCCGATTTGTTGGACGAATATTGGTGAAAATTTCATCACTGGTCATGAACTCATACAAGAAACGACCGATAAAGTGATTCATACTTAATATTCAAACCTCGTGGCCAGACTCCAAAAAAATTTCCAAGAATTCTAAGTTTTCACGATTCGTAAAAATCTTGAAGTGGCTAGAAGTCGACAAAAGATCTATGCGGATAAAAGATGCAAGCCTTTGGAATTTCAAGTTGGAGATATGGTTCTTCTTAAAGTCTCACCATGGAAGTGAGTTGTTTGCTTTGGGAAGATGGGTAACTTAGCTCCACAGGTTTTAGGACCTTTCAAGATTTTGAAAAGGGTCAGCAAAGTGGCTTACAAGCTGGAACTACCTTCTGATCTTAGCGGGGTTCATCCCGTTTTCCATTTCTCAAATTTGAGGAAATGTTTGGCTGATAAAAGTCTGCATGTTCCCTTGGATGACATCCAGATCAACGAGTCATTATATTTTGTTGAGAATCCTGTTGAGATCATGGATCACATCATGAAGAAGACTAGAACCACTACCACCCCATCATCATGGTTCGTTGTGAGAATAAATGCGGTCCCAAATTTACCTGGGAACGTGGGGATCATATGAAGAAGTGCAGGAGCGTTGGAGGGATGGTCACTTACAACATAACAACACAATGAGGAGAGTGAGTTAGAAAACTTTATAGATCAAATGGGAAATAGCAACCAGTCACACTTTGATACTCAAAAACACAAGTAATTTAGAGACAAAACAAGAACAATAAGACAAGTATATGGTTTTCAAGAATGTTGTATATTGCTCTCTAGTTCCTTACAAGTGTTACAAAGTGTTTAGAAAGATACAAGGGACTAGAGACTTTATACTACATCCTACAGCTGGCCATACTTTGAAGGCCATCTGAATACATGATCTAGACAACAAAATCAATATAAAGTCAAAAGGCAGATTGCTTTTTTGACAAGTGACTATGATATGCCATAGCTCACATTTCCTAATATATTACAAAAAAGATAAAAGTGCATAATATAGAAAGAAACAGACTCAAGACCTTAATGTACAGATTATGAAAAGCATGAACCTTTTACCAACTTGTTAAAGTTGGTGAGTCAAACACAGTTGTAGTGGAAAGGTGGTCCAGCTTTATGGTAAAAGAACATCAGATTATAGCATGTACACAAAAGTCTTTGGAAGAAATCTCTTTCCAAGTGTTGGCTTCGGAAGACTTTGTCTTGAAGCTTTGGAAGACTTCATGCTTGGCTTCAGAAGATATTGGTCTTGGCTTCGGAAGAATTCACACTTGGAATGTTTTCTAATGCAGAATGTGAAACTTATGAAGCATTCTACTTTAGCACTTGGTGCATGCATGCAGGACAGACTGTTTGGATGTTTTTTTTTTGGGTTGCATCAGCCTTATATGAATCCTTACAAACTCCCCCTAGGCTGATTCTGCCAAAGCATTTGAAGACTTTAGATATTGATAGTCCTCATTATGATAATGACCATGCCTTTCTTCATAAGATGGTCAGGATCATTCAGACTCTCAAAATGTCTTCTCATCTTAAAGAGACATGTAGAGGTAGATTAAACATGTCTTGCCATGTGTAGACATCTTCAACACCTTGATCTATGATGGCATGCCATCTTTTTGGATAACTAGAGTAGGTCCGGGACAAGATGGGTCTTCCTGATGCCAGAGGAGCCACTTGGATTGGAGTTGGTGGAGCTTCCTCTTGTTGCACATCCTCAAGATGTTCTGTCGCATCTTGAGATTTGGAGATGGATGCCTCTTTCTTCTTCTTCTTAGACTTTGGTTTAGAAGTCATAATTTTTCTCCTCTTTGAACTTTTTGATTGAGAAGACTAGCCTGCACCACCTTCTTGATCATCCTTGTCTTTCTTAGTTGGGTTTTCCTCTTTCATAGGTTCAGATTGAAAGGGGACAAAATCCTGCTGTGGATCAAAAAATGAAGCTTGCTGAGACTCAGCAGGAGGTCCAGGTTGTCTTTCTTAGTTGGGTCTTCCTCTCCCACACATGACACAATCCATTTTCTTCTCCCTAAGGGCTTTCTTTTAAGAACAAAGCTGACTTTGATCACTTTCTTTCTCCATCTTTATCTTCGCATATGCTAAGACAGTTCCTTTAGGGTGAGAACTGCCTTTGGAGCTGGATGGTTCTGGCTGTGTAGCAGTGATACACAACTGATCAACCTTCTTTTTGTTGTTGTCATGATTTGAACATGAACCAGAACTCTTGGTACTAGAGTTCAGGTTCATGTCTTTAATCTTAACCACTTCAAACTCTATAGAGATAAAGACTTGTTTCTGCTTAGAGTCAAAAGTGGCTTTGATATCTTAAGCCTTCGTTGCTTTTATCTTGCTCTTTCTGATCAAGTTCTTTGTCATTGACTTGGTTATCATAGTCATCTTATTCTCCTCAGAAGGATAGTGACCCTTCTTAGAATCATCTTCTTCACTCTTCTCAAAGGCATTCTCCACTATCACTTCTTCATCCTTTTTAGTTAAGGGGTCTTTGAGAGGAACCTCATCTTCACCAGTTCCACATCCAGGAGATCTTACAGACAAGATTGTGTATGGACGAGCTATTTCACAAGATCCTTATCCTTGCTTATTCTGATAACAAACTTTTGCATGCAAGGATGAGGATATAATGTTCTTGAAGGTCTTTTCTTCAAGAACACATTTTCTACCCTGGCTTTGCTGATCACAAGCTCAACCTGGCATTCAGACAACTTGGTTTTAAGATCTTCGATCTAAGTCCTATAGTTGGTGTGCTCATGTTTAAGAACTGAAATAGTTTCTCTAAATCATCTATTTTCAGTTTATAGTCATTTTCAAACCTTTTGAAATCAGATTTTAAGATATTCAAGGACTCAAGATCAGATCTCATCTCTAAGTTGTAGGACTCGTATCTGTTAACTTTAGCAATAAATCATGGTGTACAAAGATGTTCCAATACCTTTGCTTCATCATGGTCAGCCATCAGTGCCTAGTTTGGAGATGCATCTTCCACACGAAAGCTCTAGTCAAAACCTCTTTCTTCAACATCAACTGCAGCTTATTACTTTGGCTTCTCATTCTAGGTGACTTTCTCAATGTAGTTTGGTCTGGTTTGTGCTTGGCCACCATTTGTCCTTGATGCCTTGCATTCCCTAGCAAAGTGTCCCATGTTGGTACTGTTGTAATATTTGACTTTGCTTTTATCCAGCCTAAACTTTCCACTTGCTACATTGCTTGGGAACTTCCTTCTTGTCCTCTTGTTGAACTTCTTTGTTCTGTGAGTAAGAAAAGCCATCTGCTGGACTATTTCCATATACTCCAGATCATCATACAGTCAAGGTTTATAAGGGTGAAAAGAAAGTTGCCTGAGCTTTCATCAAAAGACACAAAGGCTTGTGAAGAACTTGTTTCTTTGAATGGGCTTCCTTGAGTGTAGCTTTGTCTTGGTGTCTTTGGGAAGGTGATGAAAGGACCCTTTTGTGAGTTGTCAAAGTAGCATATAAGATGATGTTGAGGTTCTATGCTATCCCTTTCAGTCACATGTAGGACTGAACTCATTTGATTGCTGGAGTTACTAGATGAACCTTGCATGTTCATCTACATCTGGTATCCACTGAGAATACCATACAACTCAGCCAAGTAAGAGTCTTAAGGTTCTCATTTCTCTTGATAACAACACAATAATATGTCCATTGCCTAGGAAGAGGGACATAAACTTCCTTACAATGTCCCTATTTTCAAGAGTCACTCCAATATCCACTAGTGTGTTCACAATCTCATAATACCTGAAGTATTGTTGAGTCATGGTTTCACCTATTTTAAAGGTGAAGTTTTCAAACTACTGGTTTAAGAGATTCTTTTTGTTCTCCTTGGAATTATTAAAACCCTCATACATTAGTTCCAATGCATCCCACAGCTGCTTTGCTGTTTTGCATTTCTTGAAACCTCTGTATATAGAGTTTGGAAGAGCAATCTAAACGGTTGTCATGGCTTTCTGATCAATTTCTACTCTCTTTCTATCTTTATCAGAGTAGTCAGCCACAAACTTTTGGAATCATACCACCTCCAGCAGTAGCTGAAGAGGTGCTTGGTATGTAAGGTCCAGAGACAACAGATTCCCACATCCTGGAGTTTTGAGACTTGATGAAACCTTCCATCCTTTGGCACCAAGTGTCATAGTCTTCAGGAGTGATTAGTAGGGACTTTGTCATCGTTCTAGTTTCCATATCAGCTTTAGTGATAACTGCCATTTGAGATGTTAAGTATTTTGTGTGTGTGAGGGATCTTAAGACAGTGGGATCTTATAATCAAGAGCCTGGAATGCTCTGATACCAATTGCAGGACTGTTTAAGGGATGGTCACTTACAACACAACAACACAATGATTAGAGTGAGCTAGAACACTTAACCGATCAAATAGGGTACTAGCAACCATCATACTTTGATACTTAGAATCACAAGTAATTTAAAGATAGAACAAGAATAATAACACAAGTATATGGTTTTCAAGAATGCTGTATATTGCTCTCTAGTTCCTTAAAAGTGTTACAAAGTGTTTAGAAAGATACAAGGGACCAGAGATACTTTATACTACATCCTACAACCAGCCATACTATAAAGACCAGCTAGATACATGATCTAGACAACAAAATCAATGTGAAGTCAAAAGGCAGATTGCCTTTTGACAAGTGACTATGACATGTGATAACTCACATCCTAATATATTACCAAAAGGGTAGAAGTACATAAACTAGAAAGAAACAGACTCAAGACCTGAATGTATATTTAACCAAAAGCATGGACCTTTTACCAATTTGTGAAAGTTGGTGAGTCAAACAGAGTTGCAGCGGAAAGGTGGTCCAACTTTGTGGTAAAAGTATATAAGATAATAGCATGTACTCAAAAGTCTTCGGAAGAAATCTGTCTTCAAGTGTTTGCTTCGGAAGACTTTATCTTGATGCTTCGGAAGACTTCATATTTGGCTTCAGAAGATATTGGTCTTGGTTTCGGAAGATTTCACACTTAGAATGTTTTCTAATACATAATGTGAAACTTCCGAAGCATTCTACTTTAGCACTTGGTGCATGCATGCAGGACTGATTGTTGGATGTTTTTTGGGTTGCATCAGCCTTATATCAGTCCTTACAAGAAGAAATACCCATATTTGTTTGTTTAATTCTTTCTTTAATTTTAGGACAAAATTATTTAAAGTTGGGAAGACAGTAACCTTTTGGGTTTTCGTTAACTAACTGTTATCTTTGTAACACTCTTGTAAGGGTCCTTTTTGTCAATAATGAAACCATGTGTGCTTATTTATGCTTGTTCCTTTAATTATACATTAATTCGTTAATTTAAAAGTTAATAACTTAAGTTGTAATAATAATAATAATATAATAATAATAATAATAATAATAATAATAATGATACCAATAAATATATTTATAAACTTTGAATATTAATTATGAGGTACTAATGTGAATAAATAAAAGTTTATAAAGTTAAATAACACAATAACTTGAAATATATAGAAAAATTGAGTTTTATAAGTTTGGGGTTTAGTTAGTAATTCTTGAAACATTAATTTAAAAGTTTCTTATAATAGTTAACTTTCCAATTACAGGATTAGAAGAGTGAATTTAAACCCAAACCCTCCTTTTTCTTTCTCTCTCCCCAATTATTCAGTTGCCGGCCGGCAAAGCGCCGACGTGGCGCCGGTGAACCTCGAAACCACCCGAAACATGTCAATTTTTGACCCATTCAACCCTAATCACTTTGTAGAACTATATTCGAACCTATAGAGGTGTTTAATTTGATATTAAACAGGATTATGAAGCTCTTCGCATCATATAACCGAAACACAATGAAATCAGAATCATTCCAAATTAAAATCTTATTAACATCCTAAATTAATCAAGAATACACGTTCCATTAATCATTTCTAACTCGTTAATGATCTTAATTTCTGTAAACAGTGAATTAAACACCGAATTGGACCCTTTTACATTTGTATTCAAATCGAAACCGTTTATGTTGACTCACATCGAATCGAGACTATTTAATAAAGGGCAAATGTCCCCTTCGATCCCTTTCAACTCTCTGTACACTCGAATGCTTGAGAAATTCAGCTTAAATTTAATTTCGAATCCTATGTTCATTGTGTGCAGACCAAAGCTTTTGTAATGCCCGATTATTTTAAAGACAAAGAAAGAAAGAATAAAGTGAAGTAAAAAGAAGGAAATAAATAAACCCAAGTTAAGGGGTAAAAAGTGTCCAAAAGGACAAAATCTATGAAAAATGGGTGTAAAAGGTGGTATGGCCGCCCATATGTCACACACATCATAAATCTTCGGATTTTAGAAAGAGAAAGTAGCAAGTGCAGCAGAGAACTCTCGTTTCAGAAAGAAGAACAAGAAGAATTCAAATTCAAGGTAAGAATTCACGTGTTTATCATGTTCTTGACTGGTTTTATCCTTGGTTTATGCTTATGTATGTTGTATGTGTTCGGGTATGTTTTTAGTGGGTTTCCAGGTGGTTGAACTCAATTGCAACGAGTTTGGAAGAAGCCATACTCAAGAGCTGCAAAGGTGAGTTCTAGAACCCCTCTTTTTTGGTTTTTAACTGATTTTGGGGCTGGAAATGCATGAATGTATGTTTTCATTAAACTAGGTTTTCAACCAGTATGTTTGACTGTGTATATTGATGTTATGAAGTAATGATTGGCTATGTTCATTCTTTTTGATGTATGGTTGTGTTTCTAAGGCTTAGAAAGTAATACTTAAGCTTAGAACATGATGGATGGTGATTGGGAACTGAAATCTGATGTTTAAGGCTCATAAGTTCAGTTTTAGAATCTACGTAAGTATGCAAAAGAAATGCGGATAAGCAATGGAAGTTAATGCGGATGAGCAGTTAAATACGGATGAGCATTAACCACTAAGTAAGTCAATGCGGATGAGTATTTGATGAAATGCGGATGAACATTGACTAAGTATGGGAAATGCGGATGAGTAAAGTTAATGCGGATGAAAAAATGCGGATGAATAGGAACAAATGCGGATGAAGTAAAACAAATGCAGGTGAACTATAGCAAATGAATATGAACTATAGCAAATACGGATGAACTATGGCAAATGCGGATGAACAAAAGACAAATACGGATGAACACTTAGAATAGTTTTTGACTCTCTGGAGAAAAGGGAAGTTTAGGCTTTGACTTGGGAGATTCCCGAGGGCTATGTAAGTTGACTTTTTAAGGTCATAGTTGATGGGATGTGCATGATGTTATGATATATGTTTGATGCTTTGACATGATGTGTATGATGTTATGCGTGGTGGTATGTATGATGTATGCTATGTATGTATAATGCCCTGTATGATGATGTTGGCTGTTTATGATGATGTTCCTTTCATTGTATGTTTATATTCCGATGGCTTTACGTTGGATGTTAATGAATGAAATGAAAGTATTATGTAACATAAAGTGGAAAATAATGAAAGAGGAACATGGTGAATGAATGCATGCATTAATGAACAATGGAAAGTAAAGAAAGTCTTGCAAGCCTTGTATGTCGGGACACGCCCCATTGTAAGGTGTTAGTCTAACGGTGTGTGGGTTAGCTACCCCAGAAGGATGCACATCGGGGTCTTTCTTTGTGATTGATCATATGTATAGAACCTTTGTCGCTTACCCTAGATACTGTGGCCAGGTTGCTATGCGCCATGACGGGGGAGTCAATGATGGACCCGGCCCAGTATTTGCTTTATACATGACGACGAGTATAGCACATGAAAATGGTACACCTGAACTTACCCTTGGTACTATGGCCATGCTGCTGTGCGCCATGACGGGGGGTCTATGATGGACGCCGGCACAGTACCAGCTTTATGCATGACGGTAGGGTAGGTTCATGGTTTTGATGGAATGAAATGAAGTACTGATGAACATATAAATGAAAGTATTGAAAGTGATCGGTAATGATGTACGATGAATGAATGGAAGTTAATGAATGAATGATGAAGATAATAATGATATTATCTATGTGTACGTATGATGTATGATTGCATGTAAAAGTAAAGAACGGTTTTAATGAAAGTAAAGTATGTTTTATTATAAAACTAGAACTCACTCAGCAACGCTGACTTCTTATGCATTTTTCCAGTTGGCAGGTGAGCATTGCTGGGGATGGGGCGGGGCAACTACTTGGCATTTTGGATGACATTCTTTTGTTAATGTTGTAAAGTCGGTTGAATCGATAAACATCCGAGCATGTTCTTGACGGAAGAATAAACAGCATCAAACCAAAAGTCAAACAATAATACGAACTATAATTGAATGGTTTCATTGATAAAACCTAACGATTACAAGCTCGTACAACATAAGAATCAAGACTATTGGCAAGGGGAAAATCGAGCATGATCTCCCCTCTCATCCGGCAGCCCTAGGCTCCGGGCAGACTTCCTCTCAAAATCCTTAATCTCTCTACACATTGAAACTGGTATATATAGGCCTCGACCCATATTAGATGCGACTGGGCCCATTCGTGCGATTGGACCATGCGTATGGTTCAATCGTATGACTGGACCATGAGTATGGTTCAATCGTATCACTGGACCATACTTATGGTTCAGTCTTATGAATGTCCCAATCACATCTCTCAGTTGCACGGCTGGTCCATTAGCATGGCTCAGTCTTACGACTGAGTCTCATTCGCATATGCTCCTGCGAATGACCCAGTTTCATATGTTTACAACATATCAGGTGTATTACATTAAGCCTAGACTATTCGACAAGCGACGGACACACTATATATGACTATATATGCTCCAACGAATTCCCCCTTGGACGTTGCTTGCGAATAGTAGATAACACCTCTTACAATCTTCAGTCAATCTTTGCTCTTGTTGCCAATAGAATCAAACGAAAACCATATTAGCCAACGTTGCCGATCCGTCAGGTTGCTACAACATCCCTGAAAATGAATTTAGGCATAATAGCTTTCCTTTACTTTGCAAAACACCATCATAGCAGCAAGATTCCCCATATGACTGATTTTTCCAGATAATGACATGAACAGTTTTCCATTGCTTCAATCTTCACAAAGGCTAACCTGATTAACATCAACACCAGCAAAAATTCCCCCTCACATTTAGCATATCCGAATATATACACATTGTGCTCTTCTGGCATCTTGACACGGTGTATTGGGCAATAAGGTTGATGGTTCCAATCCACAGCTGACAATATCAAACAAATCAGCATGCACGTAGATTCATCATCAGAAACCTACTCACATCATCACTTTCTGATTGCGTCTTCAATTTCTCTATACATGGATTCCCCCTAAGAATGAGAATCCTCTCTATGTAGATAAATATAACTTGATTGTCCCATAAGTAGTCAAATGCTCCTAAGTACCCCACAAAGTCAGCACCGACAGCTGACATCTTCTCTTCTCTCTTTCGTTTTCCAACTACATTCACCTATTCTGGAAGTCCAAAGAAAAATGGGGTATACATTGAACATCTTTAACAAAAGAACCTCAGGGTGAATATGCTTTGCTCATCCTCAAATCTATGCAAGAAGCTATTCCAAACTCTTTTTTTTGGTCTGGAACAAATGCGGATGAGTAAATGCGAATGGCTCATTCGTGCGATTGAACATACGACTGGTCCAGTCGCACGATCGAACATACGACTGGTCCATTCGCATGGTCCAGTCATATGAATGGTCCATTTGCATGGCCCAGTCGCATGAACGGGTCTGCACGTAGATTTTCAGATCTGCAGCCGCTAGGGCTACCCAAAACCCTAATCTTACAAATTTTACATGAAACAAACCACCATAGAAATCATAAGATTCGCAGGGCTCATTGGAACGTGGTTTCGAGTTCGATCTTCAATAGAAACTAAACACGTAACCAGTTCTGAGAAAAACGCGAAGAACACGAAGTGGATTTAACGTCAAGATCTGTAATTCGATCCAGAAATCAAGAGCTTGGGTTGCTAGAATGATTGTTAGATCATTCCAGCAGTAACCGGCTCTGATACCAATTGTAAAGTCGGTTGGAACGATAAAAGCATATTCTTGACGGAAGAATAAACAGCATCAAACCAAAAGTCAAACAATAATACGAACTATAATTGAATGGTTTCATTGATAAAACCTAATGATTACAAGCTCGTTACAACATAAGAATCAAGACTCTTGGCAAAGGGAAGATTGAGCATGATCTCCCCTCTCATCCGGCAGCCCTAGGCTCCGGGCAGACTTCCTCTCAAAATCCTTAATCTCTCTACACATTGAAACTGGTATATATAGGCCTCAGCCCATATTAGATGCGATTGGGCCCATTCGTGTGATTGGACCATGCGTATGGTTCAATCGTACGACTGGACCAAGCGTATGGTTCAATCGTACGACTGGACCATACTTATGGTTCAGTCTACGAATGTCCCAATCGCATCTCTCAGTCGCACAGTTGGTCCATTAGCCTGGCTCAGTCATACGACTGAGTCTCATTCGCATATGCTCCTGCGAATGACCCAATTTCATATGTATACACACTATATATGACTATATATGTTCCAAAAAATGTTTTTGCATTGTAATGCGAACAAATCGAAATGTGTAAGAATGATTGTATTAATTTGAAAAAACATTTTTTATGAAAAGTAAAGTTATCTTAATGTTCCGTTGCGATGTTTTATGAAAGTTGAATGTAATTATATGTTTCATGTGCAATGATTGATCAGCTATGAGCGTCCCGGGAACTGGGCCTTACAAGTTCGTATCAGAGCCAAATTTTAAGTGAAATGGGTAAATTTTGAAAATAAACCTTAACTTAAACTGAAAATGGGATGGAAAGGGAAAGGATGCCAGTCCGAGTAGTTGCATGCCATTAGGTATTTTCTTATTGATTAACCGGTATTATGTGCGCATGTTATATGGTTATGTGTTACTGGTAGGTTTAGATACTGATGTAGTCAGGACAGGTAATGCTTGGGGTATGAAGAGTAAAGTAAGTGGCTAATCACAACTAGCCACTGTAATTAGGGACTTACTATACCTGACATAAACCGAGTTGTTCCCTTGAATGACCGTGTTGGTGATTGAATCTTTCAGTGTATGTGTGAGGATGGCTGGTGTAGATCATCAAAAGCTTCATGTGGTGGAGGATGTGGTGCTAAACCACGAGCTACAAGAGGATGGCCTAGGGCCGAAAAGGTGGTTCATAAAGAACCAGAGACCCCTCATCTGGAGGGTGGTGATAAGAGTGCTAATCTAAGAGCCTCAGTGAAGGAGGCGGTTATGGAGGAGATGCATTAGGTCATGCAGACGATCCTACCATCTGTGGTGACTGAAGTTATCAAGGTTGCGAGGGAAGGAGAAAGGAAGGAAAGAACTAGACCTATGGGCGAAAGGAGACAGCCCGAGACTGAGACGGTTCTATCTGATGATGAAGAAGAAGAGGAAGAAGAAAAGCCTACACCGGAGGTGGTACGAGGTTGTAACTACGGGGCATTTCAAAGGTGCAAGCCTTTTACTTTTGATGGTAATGGCACTGCTGCTGCTGCTCACCGATGGGTGAGAGAAATGGAAGCTGTTCTAAATATCAGCGAGTGCCGAGAAGACCAGAAGGTGAAATTTGCTGCCTACTCGTTTGTGGACTCGGCTCTATGCTGGTGGGACAACATTGTCCAAGCTAAGGGTAGTCATGCTATTTGGAGAATGAGGTGGTCCGAGGTAAAAAAGTTGGTGATTGAGGAGTTCTGTCCTCACAGGGAAATGGATAAGGTGGAAAGAGAGTTCCTGCAGCTGGAGATGGGAACTATGATACATCAGCAGTACACTACCAAGTTCAAAGAGATGGAACGTCTGGTGCCGAACCAGGTGACGCCTTTGTCACGAAAGATTAAGAGGTACATTCAAGGTTTGCCGGCAGATATCCATAGGCACATGATCGCTGCCCAACCAAGCATGTTTAGGTTGGCGGTGGATTTGGCAGGGAGGTTGTATGATGAGAGAACTGTGGTGGTGATCGAAGGTTGCAAGAAAGGTGGTAGTGATCGTAATTGGAATGTAAAGAGGTTTGGTCGGGGTGGTGCCCCGACGAGTAACAAGAAGGCATGGGTGGATGACCGCCGTGTGGTCATATCTACTGTAGGGTCAAAGATGTGTGGTAGATGTGGAAAGGAGCATACTAGAGAATGTAGGCTGGGATCGAACTTATGCTTCAAATATGGGAAGATGGGGCTTATAGCAAAGGACTGTCGTACGGTCTGATGTTTTAACTATGGCGTGAAGGGCCACATGAGTAGAGACTGTAAGAAGTCGAGGGCTGAGGGTTTTGAGGTGAAGAAGACTTGAAGTGAAGGACCGAAGGCGAGTGCTATAGCATTCACGATGACGCAGGAGGAGGCTAGGACAGACCCTAATGTGGTGTGAGGTACATTTCTAGTAAACCAAAGTTTAGCCTTTGTGTTATTCGATTCTAGTGCTAATAAAAGTTTCATTTCTGCTGCTTTTTATGCTAAACTGCCTGTTAGTAGTAAGAATACAGATGCGCCCTTTGATGTAGAAACTACCATAGATAAGCCTACCAGGATTTCTGAGATGATAGAAGGATGTGATGTGGAATTAGAAGGTCATAAGTTTTCGGTTAGACCGTTCGTGATGACCTTAGGTGGTTTTGATATGGTTCTTGGGATGGATTGGTTGGTGGACTACAAGGCGAACATTGTGTGTCGTAAGAAGATGATTTGATTGACAGCGCCCGGCGGGAGTTTGGTAACAGTTTACGGGGATCGGGTCACGACGATCCCGAAAGTAATCTCAATGGCAGTGGCGGGAAAGTGCATGAGGCATGGATGTGGTGCCTACTGGCCTATGTAAAGGATGTGAATATGCTAACACCACAACTGTCTGATGTACTGGTTGTGTGTGACTTTCTAGACGTGTTCCGAGAAGACTTACTAGGAGTGCCACCTGACTGTGAGATCGAGTTCCAGATTGACTTGATATCCGGTGCTGTTTCACAGGCATCGTATCGTTTGTCTCCGACTAAGATGAAAGAGTTGATGGAGCAGTTGCAAGAGCTGCTTGATAAGGGGTTAATTAGATCGAGTATCTTTACTTGGGGTGCTCCGGTCATATTCATGAAGAAGAAAGATGGTAGTATGAGGATGTGTATTGACTATCGTGAGATAAATAAGTTGATGATAAAGAACCGCTACCCCTTACCAAGAATTGATGACTTGTTTTATCAGCTTCAAGGTGCCAGCTGGTTTTCAAGGATAGACCTTCGATCTGGTTACCACCAGTTGAAAGTGAAGGAGCAGGATATTCCTAAAACAGCTTTTCGCACGCGTTATGGTCATTATGAGTTCCTCGTTATGTCATTTGGTTTGACCAATGCGCCGACTGCTTTTATGGATCTGATGAATTGAGTGTGTCGACCGATGTTAGGTAAATCAGTAATTGTGTTTCTTGATGATATTCTGATTTATTCAAAGAGCAAGGAGGAGCACACCGGTCACGTACGAGAGGTATTGGAAACGTTGAGAAGGGAGAAGTTGTATGCTAAGTTCTCCAAGTGCGCATTTTGGTTGCACGAAGTTCAGTTCTTGGGTCACGTGGTGAATCCCGAGGGAATTATGGTGGACCCGACAAAGGTGGAGGCGGTGATGCAGTGGAAGTCTCCAAGGATGCCATCCAAGATTCATAGTTTCTTGGGTTTGGCGGGCTATTACAGAAGATTCATTCAGGACTTCTCTAAGATCGCTTCTCCACTAACCAAGTTGACCCGAAAAGATGTAAAGTTTGCATGGGGTCAAGCTCAAGAGAAGGCGTTCGAGGAATGAAAGCGAGGTTGACTCAAGCTCCTGTTCTGTCATTACCCGATGGAAGTGAAGATCTAGTGGTTTATTTTGATGCTTCCTACTTAGGGTTGGGATGTGTGTTAATGCAGAGAGGGAAGGTCATAGCCTATGCATCCCGACAGTTGAAGGTTCATGAGGTGAATTATCCTACTCATGGCTTGAAGCTAGCAGCCGTGGTCTTTGCATTAAAGATTTGGAGGCACTATCTTTACGGGATGAAGTGCACCAGATTCATTGACCACAAGAACTTGAAGTACTTCTTCGAGCAGAACGACCAGAACATGAGGCAGAGACGATGGTTGGAGCTTATAAAAGATTATGATTGCAAGATCCATTACCATCCAGGCAAAGCCAACGTGGTGGCGGATGCCCTTAGCCGAAAAGAGAGACCCGAGCCGATTTGGGTAAAAGCTTTCTAGATAAACATGACCTCTGAGGTGATGAAGCAGGTCAAGGAGTTCCAAGATGAGGCATTGAAAGAAGATCATCTTAAGTCTGAAAGAATGAGAGGTCTGGTCGCAGAATTGGGTGAAAACACACTCGGTGTTAGAATCCGTTTTAAACGAATGTGGATTCCTTGTTTTGGGGATCTACATGTGAAGATCATGGATGAAGCTCATAAGACTCGATACTCTATTAATCCTGGTGCTATGAAGATGCACCAAGACATGAAGAAAGACTATTGGTGGTCGGGTATGAAGCGTGATGTGGTGGAGTATGTGAGTAAATTCCTTGTTTACAAGTGAAGGCCGAGCACCAAAAGCCGTATGGGAGATCCAACTGTTGGATATACCGGAATGGCAGTGGGAGCACATCACCATGGATTTCATTACAAAGCTGCCGCATACCCCGAAAGGGTATGATGCTATATGGGTGATTGTTGATTGTTTGACGAAGAGTGCTCACTTCCTACCGATTCGCGAGACGTATTCATCCGCGAGGTTGACGGATCTATTCATTAAGGAAATTGTAACTCGTCATGGTGTGCTGGTGTCTATTGTATCTGATCGTGACACCCGGTTTACATCTAAATTTTGGAAGAAATTCCACGACGCGATGGGGACGAGGTTGCACATTAGCACGGCTTATCATCCTTAGACATATGGTCAGTCAGAAAGGACCATTCAGACCTTGGAGGATATTCCTCGTGCTTGTGTTATCAATTTTCGAGGAAGTTGGGATGACCACTTACCGTTAGCTGAGTTCTCATATAACAATAGTTATCATGCCAGCATTGGTATGCCACCTTATGAGATGCTATATGGTAGGAATTGCAGGACACCCGTGTGTTGGGGTGATAATGGTCAGAAAGAATTAGGAAGCTTCGAGGTAATTGAGTCTACGACTGAGAAGCTTGAAAAGATCAAGGCTTTCATGAAGGCAACCAAAGATAGACAGATGTCGTATGCTGATAAACGACATAGACCGATTGAGTTCTAGGTGGGTGACAGGGTTATGTTGAATGTCTCACCATGGAAGGGCATCATTCGGTTTAGAAAGCGGGGCAAGTTGAGCTCGAGATATATAGGGCCCTTCAACATCATTGCTAGAGTAGGAGAGGTGGCCTATAGGCTGGAGTTACCGGATGAGCTAAGTGGAATACACCCGACATTCCATGTATCTCATCTGAGGAAATGCTTAGCAGGGGAGGATATGATTGTTCCACTCGAGGATATCAAAGTAGACGAATGGCTCAATTATGTGGAGCAACCAGTGTCGATCATTGATCGAAAAGAGAGGAGGCTAAGGAATAAAGTGGTTCCTCTTGTGCCTGTACAGTGGAAGCACAGCAAGGGATCCGAGTCTACGTGGGAGACTGAAGAAGAGATGAGACAGCATTCCCCATGTCTTTTCGAGGAATAATAGGTTCGGGACGAAACCTATTAAGGTGGGTGGACTTGTAACGCCCGGTTATTTTAAAGACAAAGAAAGAAAGAAAGAATAAAGTGAAGTAAAAAGAAGGAAAAGAAATAAAACCCAAGTTAAGGGGTAAAAAGTGTCCAAAAGGACAAAATCTTTGAAAAATAGGTGTAAAAGGGGGTATGGCTGCCCATATGTCACACACATCACAAATCTTCGGATTTTAGAGAGAGAAAGTAGCAAGTGCAACAGAGAACTCTCGGTTTTAGAAAGGAGAACAAGAAGAATTCGAATGCAAGGTAAGAATTCACGTGTTCATGATGTTCTTGACTCGTTTTATCCTCGAGTTTATGCTTATGTGTGTTTGTATCTGTTCGGGTATGTTTTTAGTGGGTTTCTAGATGGTTGAACTCAAAAGCAAACGAGTTTGGAAGAAGACATACTCAAGAGCTACAAAGGTGAGTTCTAGAACCCCTCTTTTACCGGTTTTTAACTGATTTTGGGGCTGGAAATTCACGAATCTATGTTTTTAGTGAACTGGGTTTTCAACCCATATGTTTGACTATGTATATTGATGTTATGATGTAATGATTGGCTATGTTCATGCTTGTTGATGTATGGTTGTGTTTCTAAGGCTTAGAAGGTAAGACTTAAGCTTAGAACATGATGGATGGTGATTGGGAACTGAAATCTGATGTTTAAGGTTCATAAGTTCAGTTTTAGAATCTACGTAAGTATGCAGAAGAAATGCGGATGAGCAATGGAAGTCAATGCGGATAAGCAGTTAAATACGGATGAGCATTAACCACCAAGTAAGTCAATGCGGATGAGTATTTGATGAAATGAGGATGAACATTGACTAAGTATCGAAAATGCGGATGAGTAAAGTTAATGTGGATGAACAAATGCGGATGACTAGGAACAATTGCGAATGAAGTAAAAAAAATGCAGGTGAATTATAGCAAATGCAGATGAACTATAGCAAATGCGGATGAACTATGGAAAATGTGGATGAACAAAATAAAAATGTGGATGAACACTTAGAATGGTTTTTGACTTTTTGGAGAAAAGTGAAGTTTAAGCTTTGACTTGGGAGATTCCCGGGGGCTATGTAAGTTGACTTTTTGAGGTCACAGTTGATGGGATGGGCATAATGTTATGATATATGTTTGATGCTTTGACATGAGGTGTATGATGTTATGCAATGTATGCTATGTATGTATGATAATGGTGACTGTTTATGATGATGTTCCTTTCATTGTATGTTTATATTCCCATGGCTTTACGTTGGATATTAATGAATGAAATGAAAGTATTATGTAACGTAAAATGGAAGATAATGAAAGAGGAACATGATGAATGAATGCATGCATTAATGAATGATGGAAAGTAAAGAAAGTCTTGCAAGCCTTGTACGTCGGGACATACCCCATTGTAGGGTGTTAGCCTAACGGTTGTGGGTTAGCTACCCCAGAAGGATGCACATCGGGGTCATTCTTTGTGATTAACCATATGTATAGAACCTTTGTCGCTTACCCAAGACACTGTGGCTAGGCTGCTGTGCGCCGTGACGGGGGGTCAATGATGGACCCCGGCCCAGTATCAGCTTTATGCATGACGACGGGTATAGCACATGAAAATGGTACACCTAAACTTACCCTAGGTACTGTGGCCAGTTACTTGGCATTTTGGATGGCATTCTTTTGTTAATGTTTTTGCATTGTAATGCGAACAAATAGAAATGTGTAAAGAATGATTATATTAATTTGCAAAAGCATTTTTTTATGAAAAGAAAAGTTATTTTAATGTTCTGCTGTGATGTTTTACGAAAGTTAAATGTAATTATATGTTTCATGTGCAATGATTGATCAGCTATGAGCGTCCCGAGAACGGGGCCTTATAGCTTTACCAAACTCAATTCACATTGATTCTTTCATAATAGGGTAAGTTAAACATACCCACACACTCGATATCACATAGGGATTAAAAACCCTAATGTTAATTCAATTAACATACACGATCAATGCTTAATTTAGATCAAATCATATCTAGGGTTTATGTGTATTTTGGGGATTTTAATCGAATTTGTGTTTTTAGAGGTTAGAAACCAACTCTTAGCAGGCATAGGCGTCCCAGCCTACCAGTTAAGAGCATGTGCATATACACACGAGGTGTCGGGTTTGAACCCAGGCAACCTCAACCCACTTTTAAGGCTTTCTTTATTAATTAAATTTTAGAAAACTTACATTTCCTTATGGAATTAAATAAAAATTACTTTTTAAACTAAAATTATCCTATAATTTATTAAATAAATTTCTATAAAGTTTACACAATACTATATTTTATTTTATTGTTAAACAAATAGGTTATTAATATAAAAACTATGACGGAAGTATTTAGAAGCTTATTTCTTTCAATTACTTTATAAAATGGTCTTTAAATCAAATAAAATATTTAATAACTTATTTAAATAATCAAATATGCAATTGATTATTTTGGACGAGTCCTTATTTAACTAATTATTAAATTAATGGTTACTTTATTATTACACTTTAAATCTAAATTCTTATTTATCAACTATAATGAGTTTGAAATTACTAAATTTTCTTAGGGACTATTTGGCAGTATCTTAATTAGCCTCTTAATGATTCAGATGTCTGAAGGGTTTAGCTCTTAATGGTTTAGAGTGCTTGTTTCGTGAACACATGTCTAAATGGTTAAGACGTTTACCTCTGAATGGTTAAAAATTATATTGATGCTGAATGGTTAAGACATATTATTTGAATTCATCAAATATTTCTCTTTGAATAGTTAAATGATATACTAGCTATTAATGGTTCAAACCTCTTAATGGTTCGGTGCTAAATGGTTCAAACCTTTTATAGGTTCAACACTTAATCATTCAGAAGTTATCAAATAGCTCCTTAATCATTTAATATCATTTTCAAACAATTATCTAACCAACTATTTCACCATTATTGAATCAAAATATAATTGGCTAAATCATCTTATTTAAACCAACTATCAAAAACCCCAAATTCTTATAATCTACCCTAGACTTTTCATCATGTTAATCCTTGAACTTAATTATTTATAATTTAATTTTTCAATGTACACTCTTAGGTGATTCGTGAAGAAATCGTTGGAGCAACCTAGGTCTTCTTATTATTTATCTATAAGAGTATCTTATATCATGTGAATTTTCATGCCCCTTTTACTTTATTTCACACCTTTTGGGGTGAAACATGTTAACCTTCTAAACATACACTTGTAAACCATCTTAAAACTAGTAATGCACTAGCAATTTGGTGCTAAAGCCGAGGTTATTACCAGCTCCTGATGACGTATGCTTGTTCATCATGAGAACCACATACACTTAGCTAATCATTATAACTTATTGTGGCTATCTTTGCCAAAGTTTGATTGTATCATTGTGCTATCTATATTCTTACATTATTTCTAAACCTATGACATGAATTACTTCTTATATAATGTTATATGTATGTATAACCCATGGAAACTCACCAACATTCAATTGTTGACTTTATTTTTAACATGCTTCAGGAAATGCCCAAGCATAATGGTAAATTTGAAGTGGACACATCTAGGATTGGACCTTGAAATAAAAGAATTATTTTAAATTTGAGTGTTGAACTTATGTTATTCTTTGATTATTTGCTTGAGACTTTTGGTTGCAATGCTTCATTAAAACTTATATTTAATTATATTTACATGTAATGATAGTGTTATGTGGTTTTTAACAATCTTTACCCTCACATCTCAACATTTTTGCCGTTAAGGTTGGGGTGTGAGAAATAAGTTGTATGACAATCATGTATGATAAGTTGTTATGCTTGATTAAACAAGATTTCAGTTAACATGTCACCAATGGGTCAAATAGGTCATCTAGGTCAAATGAATCTTGTTTTCCAAAAACTTGGGTCAACGTGTTTATTGAGCACCTAGGTTGTTAAGCTTTCTGTCTACACATACTTATATACTTGGTGTTCTAGGTAACCTTTGAAGGATTGTTTTTCAATCCGTCAATAGCTCGTATATCATTGTTCATTTGCGGGGATCAGGTGAGTTCATGCCCCACTTTATATACACTATATCTTGGGGGAGATAACATACGTATTTACACATGGTTTATTATTATATTATTATTATTATTATTATTATTATTATAAGTTGTGTATAGTATAACATAGTGTGATATAACTTGAAGGCTCTCACACTTTTTGATCGTTAATATTGGTAACATGCGGGAAATCTTGGGTAGTACTACTGGGTCTGACAAGCCCCACCTGTGTGACTCGAGGTCCAACGGGTGCAATATTGTCCTAAACACAAACATCATCATGTTCTGGCAAGTCTTGACAAGAGGCAACAAACGCAACACACTCAGCTTCGATAGCAAAATCACTATAGTTATTACTTATGAATATAGACTAGATATCTATGTCAATGCACTTCTTATGTTTTACAACAGTAATGGATTATGTTAAACGCAAACTCTTCAATTCACCAAGCATTGTTGTGACAACCGGTAAATTTCCGTTACCAAACTCCGTTAGTCCCGTTAAGTCTTGCATACACGTGTCGTAAACACACACTAGTTTTCGTTTAACGTCGGTGACCTAATAATAATTAATAATGTTAAATTAATGATAATCTAACTGATTATGTGATTATTGTGTTATGCTTATGTGTTTACACAATTTAAATGTTAACGACGAATTTTATCGCGTAACGCGGAAACATGTCTATTTATTCGTATGTCTTGTGTTTTTATAAAGATAAAATATATAATGATTTTTATTAGTTTATATCCTTATATTAATAAATTAAAAACACTTTACAAAGAGTTTAAAGTCTAGTTTTGATAAAATACAAACTACAAGGGCTTAAAGGGTAAATATGGAAATTAAAATTAAACAAAACACCCCAAACCCTAATCCCGACCCCCATTCGGCCGCGACACCCACTCTCAACCCTCTCCCACTTCGAATTTGATGAAGAACAAGCCTCTAAGCCTCGGCTTTGTTCGATTTCAGGCAATAGAACACGTTGGAATTCTCAATTGCAAGTTAACACACGTTTAAAGGTTAGATTTTACAAGTTTTTATGGAATTATTGTTATGGCCAAACCTAAAGTCGTGAATGGGTGTTCATGGAGTCGAAATTGATGTTAATTGATGATGTTAGTATGTTAGTTGGATTGAATACATGTTGTTTAACGTTGATTATGCATAAATTGTATGTTTTTAATGGATTGATCATGAACTTTGATTCTAGGCAAAGAAATTGATGAGATTATGGATGATTGATGATTGTTTGATGAATGTATGATGATTAGTAGGTTGTATGAATGTTAAAATACATCGATCTTGCAAGAAATTGATGAATTGAATTTGGTGTTCATAGGTTACTAATAATAGTAACTTTATTTTTATGACATGATGATTCAGTGATGGATTGATGTTTTTGATGTGTTCATGATTATGATTAGATGTTAGATTGTTGATATGAATGCTAGAAATCTTAGAATGAATGTTGTTGTTCATATCTTGCCAAAACTGGAAACTTTTGCTCATGATGATTGTTAGATTATGATGATTAGGCATTGTTGATCATGTCTAAATGTTGTTATGAGCTTCAAATGGTATAATTGTGATAATTCATGAATACATTGAGTGTTTGATAGATGTTGGAATGTACTTTCCCAAAAGGTAAACTTTATTTGCACAAAGTTTGAAGGATGATAGTTTGAACATGTTTGGGATGTTAGGAGCATGTTAGTAAGTTCATGGATGAATTCTAATGTGATAGAACATGTTAAATTAGTTGTATAGGATGCTTGGATAATCATGGGTGATGTTTGGACTTTGATGATCATGTATGATGTTGATGTTGATTAGTAGTTAGGACATCATGTTTGGGACAGGAAATTGATTGTTGTGATGTATGTTGAATGCAATGAACATGGTTAATGAATATGATTGTGATCATCATACACGCATGTGAATCTGAGGCCCCTACTCAGTAGGATTGATAGGGTTTAGGATGTGAAGTCGTGAGTGGCTTCACATGGCATGTGGTGCGTGATTTGATCTTTGTGTGACATGTTAGTTGTGTTATAAGAAGTGGACATGTTAATGTTCTAGATTCGCATGACTTGTATGATACTTGGTTGTATGATGATTTAAGTGATACACCTGGATAATATAGCATACATATGATCTATTTGAATGTTAATCATGTATGATATATGTGTATGATTGGTTGAATGGTTTACAACACATAAAGTCACCAACGGGTCAAACGGGTCAACTGGGTCAGACGTGTCTGTTTTTCGAAAATCTTGAGTCCTTGGTTGTAGTGTACATAGGGTTTCACATGTTCTCTATTTACACGTACTCACGTACTTATATGATCTAGGTAACCTATGAAGGTTGTTGTCCATTTTGTCTGTCAAGTAAAACTCTAAGTGTCTATCATGCATATCAGGTGAGATCATGCCCCACTCTTTATTTAATCTCTTTTGGGGGAGATAGCATACTGGTAAATCACAAACGCTTTATATATTCAAGTTGTGTATAATATTAATATAGTGTTGATGTCATGGAAAAGTCCTCACACTTTCGAATTGTTAATATTGAATAGCGGGGAAATTTGGGTAGTACTACTGGGTCTGACGAGCCCTACCTGTGTGACTCGAGGTCAACCGGGTGCAATTTGTCCTATTGAACATTGTCACGACGTGTTAAGTCATGACAGGAGGCAACAACGTAACATAGTCAGCTTCAATTGCGAAATCACAATGAGTTAATATTTATTGTTAATGGAGTAGCTATTGTTACAATGCACTACTTTTATATCTATGTTATTAAACTGTTTATGTTTGAATATCACTCTTGAACTCACTAACCATTATGTTGACATTTTAGTATGCTATTCTCAGGTCATTATCTTGCTTGCCATTAGGAGCACCACATGGTTTCACTTGCATTCTAAGACTCGGTCTTCAAGACATTTTTATCATTTAATGGTTAATGTTTACTCTTTTGGGTTGGTGCATGTTTTGCCATAGTATACACTTTTATTTCTTTGGTTTGGTTTACAAAACGCTTCAACATAGTTTAAAGTTAGTACTTTGGTTGATTTTATTTTAATTATGGCATATAGAGTCGTTCTGAGTAACTATTGACTGTGATCTTAGTTTGTTCACATGCCTCGCGGTAAATTCCGCATGTGGATTTTGAGGGTGTGACAGATTGGTATCAGAGCCATTGGTTATAGGGAACTAGGTTGCATACACACTAGACTATAACCGCACATAGTTAATTAGGTACCTGTGCCTTATTCTCATCTACTGTATACTCCTTGGCATACACGTCACACTCTCTGCAGCATGGCATCGTCATCGAGTGCCTCGGGTAGGCTACCTGAATCACCTTCACGATCTGAATACCCACCTCCTGCACCTATACCTGACAATGGATTCGATTGGCCCCGACTAGCTTATCCTCGAGAGGAGGTTGACTGGGATCAACCTTTTGCATTGATGAAGCGTGACCCTCCACGAGACTAGAGGTTCTATCCTAGGTTCGTCGATCATATTATGTTTAGGGAGCGCGTACCTGTCCCGAGGCCCAGGACTAGGAACAATTCCGACCAACCAATGCCTTCACTCGCACGGACGGTGCAGTCCAATGAGCAATTCATTGCTGCACTGGACACTGAGCAGCATCGAGTCAGGCGGCTCGTGGGTGATGTCTATACACTGCAGCAAGAGGTGTACAAACTGAGACATCAACTGGATGAACTCGAGGAACAAGACGGGAAGACCCTAAACGGGTGTCACCATATGCAAGATGGTCTCATGGCACTCTACGGGCGTGTGACTGCTCGTGAACAGCGGGACGTCGTAGCCGATAATAGGATTGCTATTTTAGAAGCTCAAATAGCGGCATTTCAGATTGCTATAGCCCCTGCTCCTGCAGCAGACCCAGAGGAAGAGGATCCCGGGAGGGACCCGAGGAGGAGGAACGGTGGAGATGGAGGATGACAGTGATGTGTCAGATGTTGTCGATTGATTTTCTTTATATGACTTAGACTACGTAGTGTTTTCTTTTTGAAACCTATGTGGGAAGGGTTGTTTCCCCACACAAACGACAAACTTAAATTTTGACATTGATAAATACATTGTGACTCATTTACAATTTATTTACTTTGGTTATAATTTTTTGTTATGAGTGTTTTGGTTGTGATGATTCATTATTTCTTTTATTTACTATTTACTGTGCTTCAATGAGATAAATGTGATTGATGTTACTCATTATTGTATTTTTGAATGTAAAGTGAAAAGAATGGACGCCCGTGGACGTGGATGTGGACGTGGTCGTGGACACGGACGTGGACGTGGCACCGGAGAACAGGGCGGTGGTGCTATTAACCAGACCCCCGTAGCATTTGGCTGCTGTAATTAATGAGCATGTTCAGGCGGTAGTGGCTGCTACCCACGCGGGTCACCCAGCAGGTAAACAATGATAGAAAGATAAATCTGATATCCTACATAACTGTATGGGATGTCTGATTAATGTGTGTTATGTTAAAATAGAACCACCAGTGTGTACCTACAAGTCCTTTATGGACTGTAAACCACACACCTACAGCGGTACAGAGGGTGCTGTAGGGCTTGTACGATGGTTCGAGAAGAACGAGTCTGTCTTCTCCAAATGTAACTGTCCACCTTCGGATCAAGTGAAGTATGCCACCGGGACTTTGGAGGGTGCTGCTCTGTCTTGGTGGAACGCGCAAGTCCAGATGCTAGGACAAGCGATGGTGAATGGACTTCCATGGGATGAGTTTAAAACAATGATGACTCAGGAGTACTATCCTCGCAATGAAGTGCAGAAGTTAGAGATGGAGTTCTGGCAGTGAAGATGCAGGGCTCGGAAATCAAGGCCTACACCACTAGAACCCATGAATAGCAACTTTGTGCCCCGGAATGGTGAATGAGGTGCAGAAAATGGTAGAGCATTACATACGGGGATTAGTATCCGAAATCCAAAGTATGGTAACTGCTTCGAATCCAACCACCATTCACCAAGCCATCCAGCTAGCTCATAAGCTAACTGACCAAGCCGTGGAGCAAGGACGTCTACCCAAGCGGGGCGCTGTGGCGAGCGTGCCCGACAACAAAAGACAGTGGGATAGTGCCAACAACACCAAATCATCAGCATCATCTTCTAGCAGTCAACCTTAACCTAAACAGCAACAACAGCCAGTTCAGCAGCAACGGAGGTTCGACAATAACCGTAACTTCAACCAAACTGCTGCAAATAATCAAGGACCCAATGGTTATGGTGGTAGACATCTGAAGTGCACTCGGTGTAATTACCATCATGTGGGAAGGTGTGATAACTTCAAGTGTCAACGCTGTGGAAAAATTGGACACGTCGCTAAGGATTGTCGTGGTGAACTGGTAAGGAGGCCACAACAACCTCAGGAAACTCCCAAAGGTTGTTTTGAATGTGGGAAAGAAGGGCATTACAGGCGAAACTAGCCACAACTAAGGAGAAATGGTAATGGCAACAACAACAACAACGGTAACAACAACAACAACGGTAATAACAACAACGGTGGAATGGTACTGATAATGGCGGCAATAAAGATGGAGCCAAGGGGAGAGCCTTTGTCATTGGCTTAGGTGAGGCTCTAAATGATCCCACAACTGTTACTGGTAGATTCTCTGTTAATGGTTGTTTTATTACGGTACTATTTGATACTGGAGCCGATAGGAGTTTCGTGTCCTTAAAGTTCTGTAGACTTTTAAGTGATATACCCTCCGCTATAGAATCTAAATACACTGTGGAATTAGCCGACGGTAAACAGATCCAAGTAACACATATCTTAATGACTATAAGATGGAACTTTGCTAGTCATACTTTCGCTATAGATCTTATGCCTGTTACGCTGGGGAGTTTTGATGTTATGATAGGCATGGATTGGCTCTCTAGCAAGCAAGCAGAAGTCATATGTCATGAGAAGATCATACGAATCCCTATTGGTGACAAAATCCTTACCGTCAGAGGTGATAGGAGCGGTGCTGTGATAGGCATCATCTCATACATGAAAGCTCAAAAGTTATTACGAAATGGTCGTGTGGCTATTCTAGCACTTGTAACCGATAAGCAGGCAGAAGAAAGGAGAATGGAGGATATTCCCATAGTACGCGACTTTCCAGAGGATCTTCCTGGATTACCACCTCACCGCCAAGTGGAATTTCAGATTGAGTTGACTCCCGGCGCAGCTCCAATTGCTAGGGCACCTTATCGATTAGCACCGAACGAGCTACAAGAGTTGTCATCACAACTTCAGGAGCTTTTAGATAAGGGCCTTATTCGACCTAGCACATCACCTTGGGGAGCTCCTGTTCTTTTTGTTAAGAAGAATGATGGCACATTCGGATGTGCATCGATTATAGAGAATTAAACAAAGTAACAGTTAAGAACAGATACCCTTTACCTCGTATCGACAACTTGTTTGATCAGCTGCAAGGATCAAGCTATTATTCAAAATTGACTTGAGATCTGGTTATCATCAACTTCGAGTTCGAGAAGAAGACATTCCCAAGACTGCGTTTCGTACTCATTATGGTCATTATGAGTTCTTGGTCATGCCTTTTGGGTTGACTAGTGCACCTGCTGTGTTCATGGACCTTATGAACCGCGTGTGCAAACCCTATCTTGATGAGATTGTGTTTATCGATGATATACTGATATATCTAGGACCAAGGAGGAGCATGAAGAGCACTTACGAATGATCTTAGAACTATTGAGAAATAAGCAGCTGTATGCCAAATTCTCAAAGTGTGACTTTTGGATAAGAGAAGTGCAATTCTAGGTCATATTGTTAATAAGAAAGGGATACATGTTGATCCTGCCAAAATTGAGGTGATAAAGAATTGGACTACACCCAAAACACCGAGTGAGATAAGACAATTTCTGGGATTAGCAGGATATTACCGACGATTCATAGAAGGATTTTCTAAGATCGCACAACCTCTCATTTCCTTGACCCACAAAGGAACGACATACAAATGGAGTGAGAACCAAGAATCAGCTTTTCATTGTTAAAACAAAAACTCTGTACTGCCCCGATATTAGCACTACCAGAGGGAACGGATGACTTCGTGGTGTATTGTGATGCATCCATTCAAGGATTGGGTTGTGTCTTGATGCAACGAGAAAAGGTGATAGCTTACGCCTCGAGATAATTAAAGGTTCATGAGAAGAACTATACCACCCATGACTTAGAATTGGGTGTAGTGGTTTTTGCCTTAAAGATCTGGAGACATTACTTGTACGTACCAAGTGCACTATCTACACCGATCACAAGAGTCTTCAACATATCTTCGAGCAAAAAGAGTTGAATATGAGGCAACGACGTTGGGTGGAACTAATAAACGATTATGATTGCGATATTAAGTACCATCCGGGAAAGGCGAACGTAGTTGCTGATGCCCTAAGCAGGAAGGAAACAGCTAACCCCTGACGGGTATAAGCTTTACAGCTTACTATCAGTACCCAACTGCCCGAACAAGTTAAGGAGGTGCAGATAGAAGCTTTAAAAGCAGAAAATGTTGGTTCTGAGTCGTTAAGGGGAATGGATAAACAGCTGGTGGTGAAAGAGGATGGAATTCGGTATTTCATGGATAGACTTTGGGTGCCTGTTATGGAAATCTGAGAGATTTAGTTATGAGCGAGGCGCACAAATCTAAGTATTCTATACATCCTGCATCTGACAAGATGTATCATGACCTAAAGGCGCACTACTGGTGGCCTAACTGAAAGCGGATGTAGCTACGTATGTGAGCAAGTGTTTGACCTGCTCGAAAGTAAAAGTGGAATATCAAAAACCATCCGAACTGTTACAACAACCTGAGATACCAATGTGGAAATGGGAACAAATCTCAATGGATTTTATTACTAAGTTACCCCGGACTAGTACTGGTTGTGACACGATATGGGTTATTGTGGATCGATTGACAAAGTCTGCTCATTTCCTTGCAATTAAGGAAACTGACAAGATGGAGAAATTAACCCCATTGTACCTTAAAGAGATCGTTCAAGACACGGTGTACCGATCTCAATTATTTCCGACCGCCACGCTCGTTTCACGTCACATTTCTGGCAATCATTGCAGAAATCTTTGGGTACACGATTAGATATGAGTATTGCATATCACCCACTGACGGATGGCCAGAGTGAGCGGACCATACAGACATTGGAGGATATGCTACGTGCTTGTGTGATTGACTTTGGGAATAACTGGGAAATTCACCTGCCATTGGTGGAGTTTTCTTATAACAACAGTTATCATACTAGCATACAGGGAGCACCTTTCGAGGCGCTGTATGGGAGAAAATGTCGATCACCAGTTTGCTCGGCAGAAATTGGTGATAGTCAGCTAATAGGTCCTAAGTTAATTCATGAGACAACCAAGAAGATTGTGAAGATACGAAACCGTATGGCTGCAGCGCGAGACAGACAAAAGAGTTATGCTGATAAGAGACGGAAACCTTTAGAGTTTCAGGTTGGTGACAAGGTTTTGTTGAAAGTCTCACCATGGAAAGGCGTAGTTCGGTTTGGTAAGCGAGGGAAACTAAATCCGAGGTACGTTGGACATTTGAAATAGTGGAAAGAATAGGTCCACTGGCCTATCGACTAGCCCTACCTGATTCGCTAAGTGGAATCCATGATGTATTTCAGGTGTCAAACCTAAAGAAGTGCATAACTGATGAAATAATGGTCGTACCACTAGAAGAAGTTCAAGTGGATGAAAAATTGCGTTTTATCGAAGAACCAGTCGAGGTGATGGACCATGAGGTGAAAACACTTAAGCAAAGCAAGATACCTATTGTTAAAATCCGTTGGAATTCGCGACGGGGACCGTAATTTACATGGGAACGAGAAGATCAAATGAAGCTTAAGTACCCTCACTATTCGAAAGGACGATGTGAGCAGACGAAGGTAATGATTTAAATTTCGGGATGAAATTTCTTTCAACATGGGGATGATGTGACAACTCATCCAAAACTCACTCGATTTTGATTTCTGTGTGCCAATGCAGTAGACCAGTGATGGAACACTCTCACCATGTAACGCAATTTTCAGGACGGAAATAGTTTCAACATGGGGATAATGTGATATCCGGTAGACCAGTGATGGAACAGTGACCAATGCAGTAGACCAGTTATGGAACACTCTCACATGTAATGCAATTTTCGGGACGAAAATTCTTTCAACATGGGGATAATGTGACATCCGGTAAATTTCCGTTACCAAACTCCGTTAGTCTCGTTAAGTCTTGCATACACGTGTCGTAAACACACACTAGTTGTGGTTTAACGTTGGTGACCTAATAATAATTAATAAAGTTATATTAATGATAACCTAATTGATTATGTGATTATTGTGTTATGCTTATGTGTTTACACAATTAAATGTTAACGGTGAATTTTATCGCGTAACGCGGAAACGTGCCTATTTATTCGTATGTCTTGTGTTTTTATAAAGATTAAATATATAATGATTTTATTAGTTTATATCCTTATATTAATAAGTTAAAAACACTTTACAAAGAGTTTAAAGTCTAGTTTTGATAAAATACAAATTACAAAGGCTTAAAGGGTAAATATGGAAATTAAAATTAAACAGAACACCCAAACCCTAATCCTCACCCCCATTCAGCCGCGACACCCACTCTCAACCCTCTCCCACTTCGAATTCGACCAAGAACAAGCCTCTAAGCCTTGGTTTTGTTCGATTTCAAGCAATAGAACACGTTGGAATTCTCAATTGCAAGTTAACACACGTTTAAAGGTTAGATTTTACAAGGTTTTATGGAATTATTGTTATGGCCGAACCTAATTCGTGAATGGGTGTCATGGAGTCGAAATTGATGTTAATTGATGATGTTAGTATGTTAGTTGGATTGAATACATATTGTTTAACGTTGATTATGCATAAATTGTATGTTTTTAATAGATTGATCAAGAACTTTGATTCTAGGCAAACCCTAATTGGAAATTGATAAGATTATGGATGATTGATGATCGTTTGATGAATGTATGATGATTAGTAGGTTGTATGAATGTTAGAATACATTGATCTTTCAAGAAATTGATGAATTGAAGTTGGTGTTCATAGGTTACTAATAATAGTAACTTTATTTTCATGACATCATGATCTAGTGATGGATTGATGTTTTTGATGTGTTCATGATGATGATTAGATGTTAGATTGTTGATATGAATGCTAGAATCTTAGAATGAATGTTGTTGTTCATATTTTGCCAAAAGTGGAAACTTTTGCTCATGATGATTGTTAGATTATGATGATTAGGCATTGTTGATGATGTCTAGATGTTATTATGAGCTTGAAATGGTATAATTGTGATGAATTCATGAATACGTTGAGTGTTTGATAGATGTTGGAATGTACTTTCCCAAAAGGGAAACTTTATTTGCACAAAGTTTGAAGGATGATAGTTTGAACATGTTGGGATGTTAGGAGCATGTTAGTAAGTTCATGGATGAATTCTAATATGATAGAACATGTTAAATTAGTCGTGTGGGATGCTTGGATAATCATGGGTGATGTTTGGACTTTGATCATCATGTATGATGTTGATGTTGATTAGTAGTTAGGACATCATGTTTGGGACTGGAAATTGATTGTTGTGATGTATGTTGAATGTATGAACATGGTTAATGAATATGATTATGATCATCATACACGCGTGCGAATCTGGGCCCCTACATAGTAGGATTGGCAGGGTTTAGGATGTGAAGTCGTGAGTGGCTTCACATGGCATGTGGTGCGTGATTTGATCTTTGTGTGACATGTTAGTTGTGTTATAACTAGTGGACATGTTAATGTTCTAGATTCGCATGACTTGTATGATACTTGGTTGTATGATGATCTAAGTGATACACCTAGATAATATAGCATACATATGATCTATTTGAATGTTAACCATGTATGATATATGTGTATGATTGCTTGAATGGTTTACAACACATAAAGTCACCAACGGGTCAAACGGGTCAACTGGGTCAAACGTGTCTGTTTTTCTGAAATCTTGAGTCCATGGTTGTGGTGTACTTAGGGTTTCACATCTTCTCTATTTACACGTACTCACGTACTTATATGATCTAGGTAACCTCTGAAAGTTGTCTGTCCATTCTGTCTGTCAAGTTAAGCTCTAAGTGTCTATCATGCATATCAGGTGAGTTCATGCCCCACTCTTTATTTAATCTCTTTTGGGGGAGATAGCATACTGGTAAATCATAAACGCTTTATATATTCAAGTTGTGTCTAATATTAATAGTGTTGATGTCATGGAAAAGTCCTCACACTTTCGAATTGTTAATATTGAATAGCGGGGAAATTGGATAGTACTACTGGGTCTGACCAGCCCCACCTGTGTGACTCGAGGTCAACCGGGTGCAATTTGTCCTATTGAACATTTTCACGACCTGGTAAGTCGTGACAGGAGGCAACAACGTAACACGGTCAGCTTCAATTGCGAAATCACTATGAGTAATATTTATTGTTAATCGACTAGCTATTTGTTACAATGCACTACTTTTATATCTATGTTATTAAACTGTTATGTTTGAATATCACTCTTGAACTCACCAACCATTGTGTTGACATTTTAGTATGTTATTCTCAGGTCATTAGCTTGCTTGCCATTAGGAGCACACATGGTTTCACTTGCATTCTAAGACTTGGTCTTCAAGACATTTTTATCTTTTAATGAATAATGTTTACTCTTTTGGGTTGGCGCATGTTTTGCCATAGTATACACTTTTATTTCTTTGGTTTGTTTTACAAAACGCTTCCGCACAGTTTAATGTTTGTACTTTGGTTGATTTTATTTTAATTATGGCATATAGAGTCGTTCTGAATAACTATTGACTGTGATCCTGGTTTGTAAACACGCCTCGCGGTAAAACTCAGCACGTGGATTTTGAGGGTGTGACAATTGTGTTGACTTTTTAGTATGCTATTCTCAGGTTGTTAACTCTGATTGCCAGTAGGAGCATATCATGGTCCAACATGAATTTCAATGCTTGGAATTATGTCATGACATTGGGTTTTCTATTATAGATTTAAACAATGGTTTGGAGCGTGTTTTGCCAATGTTACATATTAAATATCTTGTCACACCTGGGGGTTTGTTGGACACATTATCAAAGTTGTTTAACCATTTAAACATGAAAACATAGCGGAATCAAACCTATATGTTTTGTGAAACTGAAAATTAAGGCATATTATTTAACAAAAACAAACTCAAGAACATAGGATCAAATATATGTGAATGAACTAGCTATCAAGAAGAAATAACAACCACAAACAACACTCATGAAACTACCTTTAAAGAGCTGCCAAAATTGTGAGATTTAAGGAAGTTGATGATGTTCTTGAACGACCAAAACACCAAGGAATGGTGTCCTCAAGCTTCCATACCCACAAGCATCAAGCAAAGACCTTAGTTGCTAGATTTGTACACCAAAACCGACCAAGGAGGGCTGCTGGAACCTATTCCAGTTGTGAAATTCTTCAAAAATGGAGAGCGTTTTTTCATTTCTTTTGGTATTTTTCATGTAAGAGATAGAGAGGGTGGAGTGTCTCACTAGTTAATGAATACTTGTTCCAAGAAACAAATGAACACTACTTTTTGGAAATGATATTCCAACCATGGAAGGTGCTAAAACCTGGCTTGGAAGTTGTTTTTCCATAAAATATCTTGGTGAAGTCGCCTATTTTTTGGGAATAAAGATCTATGTGTATACTACCTTTTGCTTTATTGGATCAACTAAGTAGTATCCTATACAGTCTTGGGATATCCAACAAATATACACTTAGTGGATCGATTTCCAACTTGTTTTGGGTGTTTAGCTTAACATAAGCTTCACAACCCCATACTTTTAAATATGATAGCGATGGAACTCTTCCATGCCATATTTCTAAAGGAGTTGAATCCACTTTCTTGGTCAGGGCCATATTCAAAATACGAGTCGCGGAGAGCAATGTGAAACCCCAAAATGATAGAGGTAATGAGCTTATAGCCATCATAGATAGAACCATATCCAATAGGGTTTGGTTTCTCCTTTTTGACACACCATTATGTTGTGGTGTTCCTGGTGGAGTAAGTTGTGAGACGATCCCACAACTTCTTAGAAGATCTTGAAAAGCCTTACTGAGGTATTCACCTCCTCTATCTGAACAAAGAACTTTGATAGTTTTATCGAGTTGATTTTCTACTTCATTCTTGAAGATTTTGAACATTTCAAAAGCTTCATATTTATATGTCATCAAGTACACATAACCATAGCGACTGTAATCGTCGGTAAAGGTAATGAAGTATCTTTCACCATTTCTTGTCATTGTCTTAAAAGGAAATACATCCGAATGCATGATTCCCAATAAGTCTTTTGCCCTCTCGTTAGTACCACTAAAGGGCGACTTGGTCATCTTACCTTGTAAACAAGATTCACTCTTATCAAATGAACCATTTTCATTTGTCTTCAAAAGACCATTCTTTTAAAGTGTTTGAATCCGATTCTTGTTTATGTGACCTAGACGACAATGCCAAAGATATGAACACTTAAACCCATTTTAAGTTTCTTGGTGCTTGTTTGGTATAATGAGTTATTATAGGATGAATTATCATGAACCAATTCATAGACACCATTAAAAGGCATATCCTTGAAATAAAATACATCATCCATACAAACATAAATACCATTGTTAACAAATTTTAATTCATAACCACATTGTTTTAAAAGGGAAACAAAAATTATGTTCCTAGTCAAACTAGGAGCATACAAAATGTTCTTAAGAACAACTTCCAAACCATTTGAAACTTTCAAAATATAGTCTCCTTGGGCTTCGACATCAACTTTTGCTCTGTTTCCCATGTTGTGTCTCCCTTCTTGAAGTGCCTATTTCTTTTAAATAGCTGCAACAAATTGCATATATGAGTTCCACATCCGGTATCCAATACCCATGTGTTTGAAGAAATAACATTTAAACCAATATGAATCATGAAAGTTGTACCTGAGATTTGCCCAACATCCCTCTTGTTTATCAACTCTTTGAGATAGGTTGGACGATTCCTTTTCCAATATCCTATCTCACCACACTTAAAGCATGGATTGTTCTTCGTTACCTTAGGCTTCTTAAGCTTAGGCTTTGGAGGTTCCGCTTTAGCCTTCTCTTTCCTTTTGCCTTTGAGGTAACCCTTTCCTTTGGTAACATTTTCTTGGGATCGGGGAATGGCCTTTTCTTATTGCCTCCCTCATTGATGGAGAAAACAGATAGAACCTTTCTACCTATCCCTGCCTCGGCTGTTTTGAGCATTGCGTGAAGCTCACCAATGCTCTTGTCCCACCCGTTCATATTGTATTTCATTATGAATGTCTCAAACCTTTTAATTAGGCCATTAAGGATCAAATCCGTGGCAAACTCCTTTGAGATGGGGCCATTAAGCCTCTCGAGGCAATCAACATGGCTTTTCATCTTAAGTACATAAGATGATACCGATTGGGTTTCTTTCATGCGACAGGCGTGAATTGCTCGAACCGTTTCGAAGAGCTCTACCCTATCTTGTTGAAGGAAAATTTCCTTCAACTGGGTAATTATGTCATATGCTCCATGATGCTCCAAATCCTTTTGGAGTTCGGGAATCATAGTTCCCAACATGAGGCAGGAAACCTGCATGGAATCCTTAGTATACTAAAGCCAATCGTTATAGGGTCAACATCCTTGGGGTCGGGTTGGTCAGGAATGGGATTATCAAGGACATTGGCCTCTTTCTCTTGCTTGAGAACAATTCTCAAGTTTCAAAACCAGTCCATAAAATTGTTATGGTTAAGACAATCCCTCTCTAAGATGGTTCTTAGCGATAGGGTATGGACGGTCGGGGTGGTAGCATTATTGTTTGCGGCCATTTCTAGAAAATTTACAAAGTTCATATTAGTATTTCTAAAAAATTACATTTTAATCATTAATAACCTTTTCATATCTCATAGAAAATTAATAACTAAAATCTTACGGGATCGGTTAAACATTTTATTATATTTAAATGATGGTTAGGTGACCTTTATCCCATTATTTTAATTAACAAGGTAGTCAACATTTGACAATTGCAACCTTTTGCAACTTCTAGCCTTACGGGATCGGTTAAACATTTTATGTTTAGTTGGCATGTAAATCCCCATAAACCCTTGTATGCCATGCTTTGGTGAATCTATGCACATGGTTTGCAATTCAAGTCGTCCTACTTACACACACGTGTGAGTTTACACATACAAGTGGTTATGTGACCTCTATCCCACAAATACGTTAAGCCCACCTCAAACAAACAAATTCCCTAAAAGTGGTTAGGTGACCTTTACCCCACAAATAGTTCTCAAGTGATTCGAGTGTCGTGTAAAAGGATGGTGTTAAACTTGTTTCCAAAGGGATTTTAATTTTTATTAATTCTAGATTTGAAAACTCTATGTACCTTGTATTTGCATGTTTTCAAATACATGGTACCCTATGGTTCTCTTTTTAGTAAAAGCCCTTTTTATTAAAATCATTAATCCTTCTAATAACCTTTTATTAATAACTTAATGATAAGGAATCATAAATTTTCAGCTTGTTTTGTTTGTTAATAAGTTTGTTATGCATATCCATATATCAACCAACAATCATAAAACAAACAAGCAAACAAGCATAATGATACAATTAAAAATGCATAACCATAGCCACTAAGTTGACTACACTTGTTTGCCATCACAAGTGTTGTCATTAGGTCTTTCCTAAGGGTAATAACTACACAAAAGATAGGATCTCCAAAGACCCCCACTTGAAGTTGCATCCAAATGCTTCAAGTCCTTCTCTTTGTGCCTTCCTTTTGTGCTTCCAACTTGTGCATCTTCTTTTACAAAATTTATATCCTAATACAAATTTTATAATAAAAGAAATACACCTAACCTATTTATTACATCACCATTGAATGAACAAATAAATTACAACCATATACAAGCAAAAAAGAATAAAATTACAATCCATAATGAATGAAATCAACCAAAACCAAACATTCATCCAAAACGAAAGCAACACAAGGTCAAGGCTAGGTTATGCACCAATATTAAACAATATATACAACATTCAAGAAGCAAAATAAATCCCCATCTAACCCAAAATTTTCAGCCAACATGAACCAAGAATTTTGGGTTTTTGTCTAAACAAAATATAATCAACCATTTGACATCTATCTTTCCAGGTTAATCATAAGCATGTAAGATATAACCTTGAGAGATTGGTCATTCATTATATCATCACAAAACAGCCCCTATAAGGTTGTTAAAGTCCCATAAAACCTAATTTACAAGGACATAAGAAGCTAGTTATCCACATATCCGGCTCTAGATGGCAATGTTGGTTTTGTTGACACATTATCAAAGTTGTTTAACCATTTAAACATGAAAACACAGCGGAATCAAACCTTAATATTATGTTTTGTAAACTGAAAATTAACGCATATTATATAGCAACAACAAACCCAAGAGCATATGATCAAATATATGTGGATGAACTAGCTATCAAGAAGAAATAACAACCAAAAACAACACTCATGAAACTACTTTTCAAGATCTGCCAAAATCGTGAGATTTGAGGAAGTTGATGATGTTCTTGAACGACCAAAACACCAAGGAAAGGTGTCCTCAAGCTTCCATACCCACAAGCATCAAGCAAAGACCTTAGTTGCTAGGATTTGTACACCAAAACCGATCAAGGAGGGCTGCAAGAACCTATTCCTGCCGTGAACTTCTTCAAAAATAGAGAGAGTTTTTGCCTTTCTTTTGGTCTTTTTCATGTAAGAGAGAGAGAGAGAGAGAGAGAGGGTGGAGTGTCTCACTAGTTAATGAATACTTGTTCCAAGAAACAAATGAACCAACCCCACAAAGGAGGGCGACCGAATATGTGGTTCAATTGGGGTTTCCCCCAATTTTATCTACCATTTTATTTTAACTAGTCACTAAAATAAGTTATGTAATTAACCTTTTAATTATATAACTCATACACACTTTTATTACTTGATGTTATTTAATCAATTTAAATAACATTACAAATAATACCCATGAATAAAATATTCTTATAAGTTGTTCCATCTCATATACAATTTATTTAGAAAACCCATTTTCTAAACTGGTGTAATTATTTAATTGCATGATCATATCATCAATAAAATATTAATTGGTGTTTGTTAAGCTTGTTATTGGGTATGACCCGGCTTGGATCATAACGTACTAACCACATCAATGTTCTATGTGTCTTGGGCATAAAGAATCCAATAACACCATCAAAATCCACCTGCGGAGTTTTACAGCGAGGCGTGTGAACAAACTAGGATCACAGTCACTAGTTACTCAGAACGACACTATATGCCACATTCAAAACAAAATCAACCAAAGTTCAAATGTTTAAAACTATGCGGAAGCGTTTTGTAAATAAGATAAACCCAAAGTGATAAAATGCATAATATGGCAAACACACGCTAACTCAATGTTTATAGCTCATAATTGAAAGACAAACAAATATTTCTATGAAATAAAGTCTTAGAATTAATGCTGAACCCGTGTTGTGCTCCTAGTGGCAAGCCGAGTTAACGACCTGAGAATAGCATACTAAAAATGTCAACACAATGGTTGGTGAGTTCAAGAGTTTGCATTTATCAAAAATATTAATAGTTGTATAATATAAGAAGTGTTTTGAAATAGATAGCTAGTCTTTATTCACAAGTAATAACCATATTGATTTCGCTATCGAAGTTGACTGTGTTTCGTTTGTTGCCTCGCGTCATGACTTACCAGGTCGTGACGATGTTTGTGTTTAGGACAATATTGCACCCGTTTGACCTCGAGTCGCACAGGTGGGGCTCGTCAGACCCAGTAGTACTACCCAAGATTTCCTACTAGTTACCATTATTAATGATCCCAAAATTGTGAGGTCTTTTCAAGGTATTAAGCACTATGTTAAAACATACACAACTTATAATAATAAAATAGCGTTTGAGTACAAGTATGCTACCTCCCCCACAAGAAGGTTTTTAAAAATAGAGGGGCATGAACTCACCTAGTATGCTAAGATAATGAATAAAGAGACTAGTGATTGGTGCAAAGACAACCCTTCAAATGTTACCTTGAACACATAAGTACATAAGTAGGTGTACACAGAAAACTTAACAACCCTAGGTGCTCAATAAATACATTGACCGAAGGTTTTGGAATGCAAGACTCATTTGACCTAGTTGACTTGTTATTAATTGTTAGTTCTCTAGAAAGATTAACATGTTGTCTTTATGTGTCTTTTTACTATTTGTAATAGTATAGGGACAAGTTTTGTAATTTTGTTTGTTAGTTCCTTGTGTTTCATTATAAATAGCTTAGACTTGTAGCAGTTAGTAAGAGACAAATACTACTTACTTACTTTGTAATTGTCTTTGCTTGACATTAATGAAACTATGAATTTTGTTGATATCTTGCTTGATTTGATTACTTTGTTTGTATTTCTTTGAATTGTGTTCATACATCATCACAGATTGATACATTTGATTCTATCATATGGTATTAGAGCTATTGGTTGAGTGATTTTTGAGTTCTGTCGAACTGTCAAACTCAAAAATTCACTAAATCTATGATTGATAGACAATTCAATTGAAATTTTGTGGATTTCAAATGTGTTTCATCATCAAAAACATGTCTTAAACCACAAGTAGCAGTTAAATTAATCAAATTCGAGATAATTTGTTGAATTTGTGTTCGAAAAGCTCACTATTTTTCAAACTGAAAATCACAAAATTGATTGATTTGTTGTTAATATTAAAAGAAATTGATGTTAGAAGAATGATTATTGGTATAAAACATGTCTAATTGAAAAGTTTCAATCCAATTCATCAACTTTTGAAGAATTTCAGAAGATTTGAGTTAATTACATTCATATGAACATGATGAATGTGCCGCATTAGGGTTGAAGTTTGCTGAAAAATTGTCTAAGGTTAGGCGTTTGACTACTGTCTAGTCGCATTAACACTGTTTGGACATTTTCAGTTCAGACGTTTGACTACTGTTGAAGAGTATTAGTCCAGAAGTATCATCTCTGTTGAGGCGTATTAGAACTGTTTAAACGTTTGACAACTGTTGAGGTGCATTACAACTGTGTAGGCTCATTACAACTGTTCAGGCGTTTTTACTACTGTTCAGAATCATCAACTTAGGCGTTTTGGAAAAATTTTCTAAGGCAGTCCCTTAGACGTCTCTCAACCTTGGCGCACTAAATGTTGGGTGTTTGATTACTGTTAGGCGCATCACCCTTGATACTTAGAACTTTTTTAAGAGAATTTTTCAAAAACTTTTTCATTTCTTTTCTTCATTCAAAATCTAAGAAAAACAACAAAAATATAAGAATGGGAAATCAGAAGATTTTGAAAATAGAGTTCCAAAACTTAAAAGTAGAGCTGATTTCAAAAATGGTCACTTAGGTTAAAACATCATTTGAATTCCATTGACACTAATCTTTGGAAATCTATAAAGAAAGGACCATACATTCCTATAATCACTAATGGGCCTGAAAGAGGGTTTGTTTATACTAAAGATTCTGAAGAACCCTATTATGAAGATGGTCTTCAAGGAGATGATTTGAGAAGAGTAAAGAATGATATCAAAGCATATTCCTTGATGTGTAAAGGACTACCTCTGGAAGTTCCTGCAAGACTTGATGGATATCAAACTGGATACACCATGTATAAAGCCTTAAAGACCATTTGTGAAGGAGGCAAGGAGATTCAAAATCTCAAGAAACAAAACCTGAAAAGGCAATTAGAATTGTTTCAACATTTGTTTGGAGAAACCATAAATCAGATGATGGACAAATTTGTTCAACTTACAACTGAGATGTCAACAGCTGGTATTAAGCCTGATCTTGAAGATCTAAATCTTAGACCACTCAATGCTTTACCCTCATCATGGAAACAAAAAGTAACCTTACTAAAGCATACAGAGAAGTTCCCTATGGATCTAGATCTACTCATTGCCAAGATAGAGTCAGTAGAGATTGATGAAAGCTCAAGGAATAATGGTAGAGCAGCATCAATGTCTCAGTATCAGTTTGTTGCTTCTCCTGCAAACACTATTGAAAATGCATTCATGGCAAAAAGTGAGAAAATTACAGAAGAAGAGGGAGATTTAGTTGTTGAAGCAGGATTTTTCACTGATTCATCATTTACTAGTGCTCCTGCTTATACAACACAGTTTCATTCTCAATCTCCTCCTAAATCTCAGTCTCAAACATCTAATGTTCAAACAGAGACTTCTTCATCTAACTTTGCTAAATCTAGTAAAGTTAAGATGTCATAAACATCCTATTAGTGGATGAAGAGTCTAAAACTGCATTCACTGCATTTATGGCTAGTTTTCAAGCATATCAAGGTAGCCATTTAACTCAATTAGACCTTGTTTTGCAGGATTTGTTTGAAATGGATCCTGAATATGTTGAAGAGATGGACTTAAACTGCCAGATGGTGATGATTGCTTACAGGACACAAAAGCACTCATATGTCAACAGAAAGTTGTAAGGCCCCCTTTCCGGGACGCTTACAGTTGGTCCTTCATCGCGCATAAAACATATAATTACATTTGTCTTAAGAAAATATTGCAGCGGAATCATTCAAAAATGATATCTCATTTCATTATAAACACTTTTGCCAAATAATACATCATTATCCCGTCACAAAATACATGTTTGCATTACATAACAAAAGCATTATAATTGGATGCCATCCCAAAAGAGCTGAGTAGCCTTGCAGTGCCATCTTTAGCAATCATTACCTGCCAACTGGAAAACATACAAAAGTCAGCGTTGCTGAGTGAGTTTCAGTTTTATAATAAAACATACTTTGTTTTCATTAAAAACCATTCTTTTCTTTCATGCGATCATACATCAGACTTACACATAGATAATATCTTTATTATCTCTTTCGTTCATTCATTCATTCATTGGTTATAACTTGCACATCGGATATCTCTCATACCAATACCATATGCTACACCCCGAACAATTAAGCTACTAGGCCGAAGTCAATAAATGAACAGCTGAGCGTATGCCACAGTACTAGAGGTAAGCGGTAGAGGCACTACACGTTTGGTCGATCACAAAGAAGGACCCTGATATCCAATGCTTGCAAGACTTCTTTCATTCATTCATTAATGCATGCATTCATCATCACGTTCCTATTTCATTCACTCATTAATGCATGCATTCATCATCATGTTCCTCTTTCATTATCATTCACTTACGTTACATAATACTTCATTCATTCATTATCATAAGGAAAGATAAACATACATCATATAAGGAACATAACATGCATAGACATCACGTCATACAGAGCAACATCATACATACATAATATGCATATACATGCAACATCATCATCACGCCCTACGTGCTCTCTAAGGCCACAACAATCATCTTACATGCTCTTACGAGAACCTTTATGTCAACACTTACATCTGCACTTTCCCCCGAAAGTCATAAGTCAAACTATACTTTCCTCGGGTGCAACAGCCCTATTTAGGCGTATCGACACCCTACAGTTGTGTGGCCTCCATGCGACTGAACACTATGCAAATGAACTAATGCGAATGGACACTCATGCGAATGAACACCCAGTCGTGCGAATGGACAATGCGGATGGATCTCATGCGAATGGAACTAATGCGGATGAGCACTTATGTGACTGGACCTCCAATCGCATGACCCTTATGCGACTGGCCTTTCAGTCGTGCGAATGAACCTTCAATCGCGCGAATGGACTCCAATCGCGCGAATGGACTCCAATCGCACCCTATTTGGCCGTATGGCCTCCATTCGGCCTTCAGTCGGTCGCCTAGCCCTAGCTGATGCAGAATGCAGTTCATCCCGACTGCAGCCGAGGGTTTTTGGCCTCCAAACTCATCTAAACCCATTTTAAGCCCACATCGACCATCCTAAACCTTAGGGATGCATACCGTAACACCATTCAAGCACACACAAGCTCACAATTACGACTCAAACGCATCATACAGCACACACCCTAAATGGGTCAAACACATACATATACAAAAACTGGTTTTTATGCTTTCCAGCCCAAAATTGGTTGAAAACAAGTAAAAGTGGGGTCCTAGAACTCACACAAACGAGCACAACGACAAGGGCTTCGATTTGGCTTGCAACACGATAATTTTGGCGATCCGAACTAACCCAAACAAACAGTTTTCCTCTTTTCTTCTTCTTTCCCTCTTCACTCTCTCCTCTTGGCTGATTTTGTGAGTATGGGGTAGGGGCTGCCCTCCCCCTTACATACTCCCACTCACCCGACTTTCTTTCGTGGGCGAGTTTGGTCCCTCGACTTGGACTTTATTTCTTTTTCTTCCTTCGTCGGCTTCAAAATAATAAATAACCGGGTGTCACAAGTCCACCCCCCTTAAATAGGTTTCATCCCCGAAACCTGTTATTTTTCGAACAAACGTGGATAGTGTTGTCTTATTTCTTCCTCAGTCTCCCACGTTGACTCGGATCCCTTCCTGTGCTTCCACTGTACACACACAAGGGGAACCACTTTATTTCTCAGCCTTTTTTCCTTTCGATCAATGATTGCCACTGGTTGCTCAACATAGTTGAGTCATTCGTCTACTTCGATATCTTCCAGTGGGACAGTCATATCTTCATCTGCTATGCACTTTCTTAGATGAGATACATGAAATCTCGGGTGAATTCCACTTAACTCATCCGGTAACTCCAATCTATAGGCCACATCTCTTATTCGAGCGATGATTCGGAAAGGGCCTATATATCTTGGGCTCAACTTGCCCCACTTCCTGAATCGGATCATACCCTTCCAAGGTGAGACCTTCAACATAACCCGGTCACCCACCTGGAACTCAATCGGCCTGCGTCTTTTAACAGCATACGACTTATGTCTATCTTTGGCTGCCTTGATAAAGGCTTTAATCTTCTCAAGCTTCTCAGTCGTAGCCTTGATTACCACGACGCTCCCCAATTCCTTCTGACCAATATCACCCCAGCAAACGGGTGTTCTGCATCTCCTATCGTATAGCATCTCATATGGTGGCATACCAATGCTAGCATGATAGCTGTTGTTGTATGAGAATTCGGCTAACGGTAGGTGGTCATCCCAACTTCCCCCAAAATCAATCACACATGCCCGAAGCATGTCTTCTAATGTCTGAATGGTCCTTTCTCACTGACCATCAGTTTGGGGATGATAAGCCGTGCAAATATGTAACCTCGTCCCTATAGCGTCGTGGAATTTCGTCCGGAATTTAGATGTAAACTAGGTGTCGCGATCAGACACAATAGACACAGGCACACCATGACGAGTTACAATTTCCTTGATGAAAGATCAGCCAACCTCTCCGATGAATACGTATCGTGGATTGGCAGGAAGTGAGCACTCTTCGTCAAACGGTCAACTACCACCCATATGGCATCGTACCCTTTCGGGGTACGCGACAGCTTCGTAATGAAGTCCATGGTGATGTGCTCCCACTTCCATTCCGGTATATCCAAAGGTTGGATCTTCCCTTACGGCTTTTGATGCTCTGCCTTCACCTGTAAGCAAGTAAGGCACTTACTCACATACTCCACCACGTCGCGCTTCATACCCGGCCACCGATAATCTTTCTTCATATCATGGTACATTTTCGTGGCACCAGGATGAATGGAGTATCAAGTCTTGTGAGCTTCATCCATTATCTTCACCCATAGATCCCTAAAACGAGGAATCCACACACGACCGAATCGGGTTCTAACACCGAGTGTGTTTTCACCCAATTCTCTAACCAGACCTCTTATTCTTTCAGAGTTAAGATGATCTTCTTTCAGTGCCTCATCTTGAAACTCTTTGACCTGCTTCATTACATCAGAGGTCATGATCTGTTGGTATGCTTTCACCCGAATCGGCTCGGGCCTCTCTTTCGGCTAAGGGCATGAGCCAACACATTGGCCTTGCCCGGATGGTAGTGGATCTCGCAATCATAATCCTTTATAAGTTCCAACCACCGTCTTTGCCTCATGTTCAGATCCTTCTACTCGAAGAAGTACTTCAGACTCTTGTGGTCAGTGAAAATGGTACGTTTGTCCCATAAGATAGTGCCTCCAAATCTTTAGTGCAAAGACCACGACTGCTAGCTCAGGTCATGAGTAGGATAATTGAGCTCACGAACTTTCAACTGTCGGGATGCATATGCTATAACCTTCCCTCTCTGCATTAACACACACCCCAACCCTGAGTAGGAAGCATCAGAATAGACCACCAGATCTTCGCTTCCTTTGGGTAATAACAGAACAGGAGCTTGAGTCAATCTTGTCTTCAATTCTTCAAACACCTTCTCTTGAGCCTGACCCCATACAAACTTTACAATCTTCCAGGTCAACTTAGTAAGTGGAGAAGCAATCTTAGAGAAGTCTTGGATAAATTTTCTATAGTAGCCCACCAAACCCAAGAAACTACGAATCTCGGATGGCGTCTTAGGTGACTTCCATTGCATAATCGCCTCCACTTTCGTCGGGTCCACCATAATCCCATCGGGATTCACCACATGACCCAAGAACTGAATTTCACGCAACCAGAACGCACACTTGGAGAATTTAGCATACAACTTCTCCCTCCTCAGGGTCTCTAGAACCTCCCGAATGTGACCGGCATGCTCAATCTCGTTCCTCCAATAAATCAGGATATCATCAATAAACACAATCACTGATTTATCCAACATCGGCTGACACACACGGTTCATCAAATCCATAAAAGCAGCTGGCGCGTTGGTCAAACCAAAAGACATGACAAGAAACTCGTAATGACCATAGCGTGTGCGGAAAGCTGTTTTAGGGATATCTAGTTCCTTCACCTTCAACTGATGGTAACCAGATCGAAGGTCTATCCTTGAAAACCAACTGGCACCCTGAAGCTGATCAAACAAATCGTCTATCCTCGGTAAGGGGTATCGGTTCTTTACCATCAACTTGTTCAGCTCGCGGTAGTCAATGCACATCCTCATACTACCGTCCTTCTTCTGTACAAATAGGACCAGAGCACCCCAAGGAGAGATACTCGGTCTAATGAACCCCTTATCAAGCAGCTCTTGCAACTGGTTCATTAATTCCTTCATCTCCTTCAAAGCTAACCGATACGATGCCTTGGCAACAGGTTGGGCACCCGATATCAGATCAATCTGAAATTCAATCTCTCTGTCAGGTGGCACTCCTGGTAGGTCTTCTAGAAACACGTCTGGAAAGTCACACACAACCGATACATCAGACAGTTGTGGTGTTGGCGTGTCTACATCCTTTACATAGGCCAAGTAGGCACTACATTCGCGCCTCATACATTTTCCCGCCACCGCCATTGAAATCACTTTCGGAATTGTCGTAACCCGATCACCATAAACCATCACCAAACTCCCGTCCGGCGCTGTCAACCGAATCATCTTCTTGCGACACACAATGTTCGCCTTGAAGTGCGCCAACCAATCCATCCCAAGAACCAAATCACAAACCACCCAAGGTCATCACGAACGGTCTAACAGGAAACTTATGACCTTCTAATTCCACCTCACAGTTCTCTATCATCTCAAAAATCCTGGTAGACTTACCTATGGCAGTTTCTACATCAAAGGGCGCATCAACACATCTAATACTAACAGGCAGCTTAGAACAAAAAGCAGCAGAAATAAAACTTTTACTGGCACCCGAATCAAATAACACAGAAGCTAAAGTTTGGTTCACTAAAAACGTACCAGACACAATATCAGGGTCCGTCCTAGCTTCCTCCTGTGTCATAGTGAATGCCCTGGCGCTCACCCTTGGTCCTTCACCTCTCGTCTTCTTCACCCCAGAACCCTCAGCCCTCGACTTCCTACAGTCTCTACTCATATGACCACTTTCCCCACAGTTGAAACATTTGCCTGCCAGGCAATCCTTTGCCATATGCCCTATCTTCCAACACTTGAAGCACACGTTCAAACCCAGCCTACATTCTCCCGCATGCTCCTTCCCACACTTGCCACACCTCCTCGATCCCGCTCCCTGTGTGGCCACGCGGCGGTGATCCACCCGTGCCTTTTTGTTACCCGTCGAGGTATCACCCCGACCAAACCTCCTCCCATTCCAGTTCCGATCCCCACCACCCTTCTTATTCGATTCAGTCTCCACCACCTCCCGCTCATCATACAATCTCCCTGCCAAATCAACCGCTGACCTAAACGTGCTTGGTCGGGCGACGATCATATGCCTGCGAACATCCACCGGTAAGCCTGAATGTACCTCTTGATCTTCCGAGATAGAGGCGTCACCTGATCTGGCACCAATCATGCCATCTCATGAATTTTGTTGTGTACTGCTGGTGTGTCATGGTTCCCGCCTCCAGCGCCGCCAAACTCCCTCTATCTTATCCATTTCCCTGTGAGGATAGAACTCCTCAATCACCATCTTCTTCAGTTCGGGCCATCTCATTCTCCCGATTGCCCGATTACCTTCTGCTTGGACAATATTGTCCCACCAGCATAGTGCCGAGTCCACAAATGAATGAGTAGCAAACTTCACCTTCTGATCTTCCCAGCACTCGCTGATGTCGAGAACGGCCTCCATCTCTCTCACCCATTGGTGAGCAGTGGCAGCATTGCCATTACCGTCGAAAGTAGGGGTTACAGCCTCGTGCTGCCCCCTGCATAGGCTCTTCTTCTTCCTTCTCGTCTTCGTCATCTGAGAGAACCGTTTCCGGCCCTGGTTGTTCCCGTCCTTCCGAGGACCTGTTTCTCTCCTTTCTTTCCCCTTCTCTTACTGCCTTAATCACTTCGGTCACCACAGACGATATAATCGTCTGCATGACCTGGTGAACCTCTTCCACCATAGCCTCCTTTATTGAGGCTCTCAGATTGGCACTCTCGTCCCCACCCTCCGGATGATGGGTCCCTGGTTCTTCATGAACCACCTTCTCAACTCTGGGTCTCCCTCTCTTAGGTTGCGGTTCAGCACCATGACCTCCACCCCTTGAAGCTTTCGAAGATCTACCTCCGGCCATAACACACACACTGAAAGATTCAAACACCAACACGATCATTCAAGGAAACGACTCAATTTGTGGCAAGTATAGTAAGTCCCTTATTACAGTGGCCAGTTGTGATTAGCCACTTACTTTACTCTTTATACCCCAAGCATTACCTGTCCTGACTACATCAGTATTGAAATCTACATACAACACATAACACATACCATGCACACATAAAACCGGTTAACCTTACGAAAATACCTGATGGCACGCAGCTACTCAGATTGGCATCCCATTCCCATTTCCGTCCCACTCTTAGTTTAAGTTAAGGTTTATTTTGAAACTTTACCCATTTCGCTTAAACTTTGGCTTTGGTACCAACTTGTAAGGCCCCCTTCCGGGACGCTTACAGTTGGTCCTTCATCGCGCATAAAACATATAATTACATTTGTCTTAAGAAAATATTGTAGCGGAAACATTCAAAAATGACATCTCATTTCATTATAAACACTTTTGCCAAATAATACATCATTATCCGGTTACAAATACATGTTTGCATTACATCACAAAAGCATTATAATGGATGCCATCCTTAAAGAGCTGAGTAGCCTCGCAGTGCCATCCTCAGCAATCATTACCTGCCAACTGGAAAACATACAAAGGTCAGCGTTGCTGAGTGTGTTCCAGTTTTATAATAAAACATACTTTGTTTTCATTAAAACCATTCTTTTCTTTCACGTGATCATACATCATACGTACACATAGATAATATCTTTATTATCTCTCTTGTTCATTCATTCATTCGTTGGTTATAACTTTACTTGCACATCGGATATCTCTTGTACCAATACCATATGCTACACCCCTAACAATTTAGCTACTAGGCCGAAGTCAATAAATGAACAACTTAGCGTATGCCACAGTACTAGAGGTAAGCGGTAGAGGCACTACACGTTTGGTAATCACAAAGAAGGACCCTGATATCCATGCTTGCAAGACTCTTTCATCATTCATTAATGCATGCATTCCTCATCACGTTCCTATTTCATTCATTCATTAATGCATGCATTCATCATCATGTTCCTCTTTCATTGTTTCACTTTACGTTACATAATACTTCGTTCATTCATTATCATAACACGTAAAGCCACAGGAAAGATACACATACATCATAATAAGGAATATAACATGCACAGACATCATGTCATATAGAGCAACATCATACATACATAATATGCGTACACATGCAACATCATCATCACGCCCTACGTGCTCTCTAAGGCCCCAACAATCATCTTACATGCTCTTACGGGAACCTTTATGTCAATACTTACATCTGCACTTTCCCCCGAAAGTCAGAAGTCAAACTATACTTTCCTAGGGTGCAATAGCCCTATTCAGGCGTATGGACACCCTTCAGTCGTGTGGCCTCCATGCGAATGAACAAATGCAGATGGACACTCATACGAATGAACACCCAGTCATGCGAATGACAATGCGGATGGACCTCATGCGAATGGACAATGCGGATGGACCTCATGCGAATGGAACTAATGCGGATGAGCACTTATGCGACCGGACCTCCAATCGCATGACCCCATGCGACTTGCCTTTCAATCGTACGAATGAACCTTCAATGGCGCGAATGGACTCCAATCGCGCGAATGGACCCCAATCGCGCGAATGGACCCCAATCGCACCCTTTTCGGCCGTATGGCCTCCATTCGGCCTCCAGTTGGTCGCCTAGCCTAGTTGATGCAGAATGCAGTTCATCCCGACTGCAGCCGAGGTTTTCGGCCTCCAAACTCGTCTAAACCCATTTTAAGCCCAAATCGACCATCCTAAACCTTAGGGATGCATACTGTAACACCATTCAAGCACACACAAGCTCACAGTCAAGACTCAAACGCATCATACACCACACACCCCAAATGGGTCAAACAGATAGATATACAAAACGGGTTTTTATGCTTTCCAGCCCCAAAATCGGTTGAAAACAAGTAAAGTGGGGTCCTAGAACTCACACAAACGAGCACAACGACAAGGGCTTCGATTTGGCTTGCAACACAATGATTTTGGCGACCCGAACTAACCCAAACCAACACTTTTCCTCTTTTCTTCTTCTGCTCTTTCACTCTCTCCTCTTGCCTGATTTTGTGAGTATGGGGGAGGGGGTAGGGGCTGCCCTCTCCCTTATATACTCCCACTCACTCGAATTTCTTTCGTGGGCGAGTTTGGTCCCTCGACTTGGACTTTATTTGTTTTTCTTCCTTCGTCGGCTTCAAAATAATAAATAACCGGGTGTTACAAAAGTACAAGCCAAGTGCTAACAAGACTGTTGGATTTGATAAGTCAAAATCAAGGTGTTTTAACTGTAACAGTTATGGACATTTCTCTAGAGAATGCAAAGCTCCAAGGAATAATGGAGGAGATACTCAATCAAGTTCTAGTAATCAAAGGTTTCAACAAGCTCAGAAGACTTTTCCAAAGCCTTATCAAAGTCTTCCTATGCCTGAGCTTAAAGATAAAACAAAACCATTTGATGAAACCAAGAAAGCTTTAGTAGTCAGCATTAAAGATGGTATATGATTAGAGTGCATATGCTGAACATTTACTAATGATTTAACATCAATTTTATCTCTTATTGCAGAAATCCAGAGAGAAGATTGGTTAGAAAATAATGATCCAAAGGTGGAAGGTGAGAATGAAGACGAGATGACTATGATTGGAGTGATAAATCTGATCTAAGGAGGTACAGATAAAGTAGCTCTAATGGCATAATATGATCAACCTAAGTTTTACACTTCATCTTCAAAATCTGAAACCTTACCTCCAAAATCCCATGAAATCACATCTGAAGTGAGAGAAAAACTCTGCACAAAATCATGCTATGAACATGTTGAATACTATAGAAACTACTCATATAAAATATGTGAGAAATTAAAATAAGAAGAGTCAATGCATAACAAACTAAAATCTAATCATAAAATAGCAGATCAAAAGATTATTTCTCTTCAAACTTCATGGAATAAAACACTAAAAGAATTTGAAATTGTCTCTAAACAATTGGAAGAGATGACCAAAAATATTGAGCAAGAGAAGATATCACATGCTACTACTCAAATAAATCTTGCTAAAGTAAAAAGTTCAAAAATGATTGTAGAAAAACTAGTAAGTGAGAGAAAAGATAAACAGAAAGCAGGGTTAGGTTTCACTCATGAACCTATGCCTGAATCTATTACAAACACTTTACCAGAGAACTTTAATACACATGACCATTCTCCTGAGAATAAAGCTAAACTTAAAGATTTTCAGGTCAAAAACAAGAATTCAGAAGAAGAAAAGGAAAATGTAAAAGTTTTTGTTGAAAATGATCAAGAAAAGATAAAATCTTATGAACCAAAACAAATAAAAAAACACTTCTGATCAAATTCAGTCTATATTAGAAGAAGTGAAAGTTCAAAGCAAGATAAAGATAAAGAACACGTAGGAACATTACAAGATTCAAACACTATTAATCTAAAACAAGTTCAATCTGAAAAAGAATCTTCTTCTGACGATGTTAATCTGGAAGTAAACCAAGTTCTTCTAAGTCAAAGAATCAAAGAAGAAGAAAGAAATCATCAAAAACAAAATCCGAACAAAATAAAAGTTCCGAAAAGTTGATCAAAGGAACAAATCAGACAACAGACTTAAACCAATAAAATTTGTGTCAGCCGGTTTGTTAAATATGAATTCTCTTCAAACCAATAAGGTGAATACTATGAACAAATCTCCATCTGATCTGAAATCAAGTTCAATTCTAAAACTTCTGCTGTAGCAAAACGATTTGTTCCTAATGAATTCAAGAAGGAAGTTCATGTTAAAAGATCCAAAATAACTTGGCACAAAATCAAAATATGAAAAATGAAAAACAACAGTTTAACTATTTGACACCAAAATATAAAAATGATTAAATATAGTGTCAATGTCAAAAGTTAACAAACAGTTATTTATAACTCCACAAAAGTACTGTGAAATATGTGATATGAAAAATCACAATACTGCTGACTGCTATTTCAACAAGTACCGTCACATATGTGACATGGGAAATCATTCCACAGCAGATTGTTTTTATACTATACTTATTATGATGAGAAGACTCACAATACTGCAAATGTTATTTTGGAAAGAGATCACATACTAGAGGATTTGCAAATTCAAACATGAGCAAAGGTTATGTTAATCCTCAATATATGAGAAAACAAACTGATGGATTTCAAAAATTAACTAATCAACCTTCTTTAGGTTTGAGATCTTTTCAAAAGAACAATTATGTGAGATCTAAACAAAATGTGCAAGAACAATTCATACCAGATATGTAAGAATGACTAATAAAAAGGTTAGTCGTCAATACGAGTCAAAAATTGATCAATCCAATGGTATGAATGTTTTCAAAAATAACTCAAACAATTTTCAAAACAAATTGGTAAATTGATCATGAATAAACCTGATTTGAATAATCTTCATTACAAACAATTTACCATTGTTGATAAATTTGGAATACCCAAGACTATCTCGGCTTGGGTGGATATCTCAACTTAATTTTTTTGTTGTGCAAGTTCGCCCAAGAAGACCTCTTAAAACATGGTATGTGGATAGTGGGTGTAGCCGTCATATGAGAGGCAATCCTGCCTTGTTACAAGATTTTCAGTTAAAGGATGGAACACACGTCGCCTTTGGTGGGATGCAAGTGGAAAAATAACAGGAGAAGGAACAATATCAAATGGGATAATAAGCTTTGACAAAGTCAATTTTTGTTCACAGTTGAACTTTAATCTTTTAAGTGTATCCCAAATATGTGATAAATCATACTCTGTTCTATTTGATGATTCATTCTGTTATGTTTTGAAACCAGGTTTTCAGATAAGCAAAGACTAGGTAATTGTTATAGCTAAAAAGGATAGAGATGTATACAACCTGGATATGTCTCAAGTTGATCCTTCAACTGAAACAACATGCCTATTTGCTAAAGCATTAAATGATGAAAGCCAGCTTTGGCATAGACGTCTCGGACATTCAAATTTTAAGAATACAAACAAGCTTGTATCAAGAAATCATGTTATTGGACTTTCATCTAAGAAGTTTGCAATGACTGATCACTGCTCAGCATGTTTGAAGGGAAAGCAACAGAGCATCTTATTAGACCAAGCTCATACTCAACTTCCAAACCTCTTCAAATGTTACATATGGACCTCTTGGAACAACAAATGTCAAGAGTATTGGACGAAAATCATATTTTTTAGTTATCATTGATGACTATACAAGATTTTCATGGGTTTTTTTTGTATGCTAAATTTGAAACGGCTGATTTACTGAAAAAATTTATCATTAAAATTGAAAATCAATTAGAAAATAAAGTGAAAATAATAAGAAGTCATAATGGAACGGAATTCAAAAATGCTAACATTGAAATGTTTTATGCTTAGAAAGGGATAGCTTATCAGTTAAGTGCTCCCATAAACAAAATGGAGTTGCTGAAAGGAAGAATAGAACACTAATTGAAGCAGCTCGTTTTATGTTAGCTGATGCAAAAATTCCTATCACTTTTTGGGATGAAGCTATATCAACTGCGTGTTTTATTTAGAACAAAATCTAATTGTGAAAGATAAAATGAAAACTCCTTATGAGTTAATGTTTGGAAGAAAACCGAACATAAACTTTCTAAAATCATTTGGTTGTCCTGTTATGACTCTTAATTCAAATGATCATTTAGGAAAATTTGAAGCAAAATATGATAATGGATTTTTCGTTGGATACTCATCTGTTGCAAAAGCATATCGAGTGTACAACTCTAGAATGAACATAATACTTAAAACATTTAACGTTAAATTTCTGGAAAATTCTTTTTCATCAGTTTCAAATGGTTCTGCATGGTTATTTGATTTAGATTCATTATCAAATTCTCTTCAATCTAACTTGTTTAACCAATCAAATGTCTTGATTCTACGGCCAGAAGAAATCTAGAGGAGATCTTGGATCTTTCAGTGAGGATTCAGATTCTGACGACCCAGATGATTCTAGCTCAGACTACCCATTTTTATCATTTGTCAAGGACTCAGCAATTCGATTAATGACAATAATCATGATAATACAGCTTCAGATCATTTAGTCTCATTTGATCAGCAAGAATCACAACCAATTCCTAATGATGGTAATGAGTTTATGCAACCTGAGTCTGGAACATATCCATCTCTGGTGATGCAGTTGATACTAGTAACTTTGATTACTTTATTAACTCACCAACTCAAGTTCCAAACTTCAATCCACATTCTTCTAATTTGTTACATCAGATCTCCAACTTAAACCAAACAAATCTGGATGTTAATGTTCAATGTGATGAGGTTCCAACATCTCGTATTCACAAGAATCATCCAATTTCTCAGATTGTTGGCCCATTGAATGAGAGAACAACAAGGAGTAAATCAGAACAAGCAAACTCGTGCTTATACTCTTGTTTTCTTTCTCAAATTATTCCTAAAAATGTTACCAAAGCATTAAAGGACAATGGTTTGATAGAAGCTATGCAAGAAGAATTACTTCAATTTTGCAAACAAGAAGTGTGGAATTTAGTGGATTTACCTAAAGGAGAAAATGCCATAGGCACGAAATGGTTGTTTAGAAATAAGACTGATGACCGTGGTGTAGTAATAAGGAACAAAGCGAAACTTGTTGCACAAGGATACACACACGAAGAAGGATAGATTATGACGAGGTGTTTGCACCAGTTGCAAGACTTGAATCCATTCGAGTTTTCCTGGCCTATGCTTCATTCATGAAATTTCAGGTGTATCAAATGGATGTAAAGGGTGCCTTTTTATATGGTCCTATCACTGATAATGTGTTTGTGAAGCAACCTTCGGGGTTTGAGGATGCAGAATTTCCATATCGAGTATATAAGCGAGTAAAGCTTTATATGGACTTCATCAAGCCCGTTAGAATTTGGTATGAGACATTATCACAACACTTAATCCAACATGGATACACAAGAGGGAAAATTGATCAAACATTATTCATAAATAAGGATAATGATGATCTCTTATGTGTACAAGTGTATGTTGATGATATCATATTTGATTCTACAAGTCCAAAATGTGTAATGAATTTGAAGAAATCATGAAATCTCGGTTCCAAATGAGTTCCATGGGAGAGATTAATTTCTTTCTTGGACTTCAAGTAAGCAAACTGATGATGGAATTTTTATCAATCAAGAGAAGTTTGTTGACAAGCTCTTGAAGAAATTTAAGTTGCAAGACTGTCAATCCATATGAACTCCAGCAGATGTTAACACCAAGATTGAACCTGATCCAAAAGTAAAATCTATTGATCAAATGCTATACAGATCAATGATTGGTTCTTTGATGTATCTTACTGCATCTAGACCAGACATTATGTATGTTGTTTGTGTTTGTGCTAGGTATCAATCAGACCTGAAAGAATCTCACTTAATTGCTGTCAAAAAGATATTCAGGTATCTTAAAGGTAAACCAGCTTTAGGGCTTTGGTATCCTTACGAGGGTAACTTTGAACTACATGGATATACAGATAGTGATTATGGTGGATGTTGTCAAGATAGAAAATCTACTTCGGGTTGTTTTCAATTTCTTGGTCCCCGATTAGTCTCATGGCAATGTAAGAAACAAACAAATGTCTTTGTTTCAACTGTAGAAGCTGAGTACATTGCTGCATCAGCAGGATGTTCTCAAATCCTCTGGTTGTAAAATCAACTACTGGATTATGGGTTCAATTTTCTTAAAACACCTATTTACATTGATAACACTGCGGCTATGTTCATTACAACTAATCCTGTTCAACATTCAAAAACAAAACATATCGAAATATCATTTTCTTAGAGATAACATTGAAAAAGGATTAATCATTTTGATTCAAATTGCAACGGAAACACAGTTGGCAGATCTATTTACTAAAGCCTTCCTACCAGGATGATTTGAGTATTTAGTGGAGTCAATGGTCTTATTAATCATATGTGAACTCCTAAATCAAAAGACTATCATAAGTGATCCTCTCAATGTTAATTGCCTATTTGTATTTTGTGTGTGTGTGTTTTTAGAAAAACCAAACAAAAGTATAAAATCAAAACTCCAAAAAATAGAGTCTTTATCTAAGTGTCAGTTTATTTTTAGACAAGAATCTGTTTATACAATATGTGAGAAATGATAGTACATTAGTGAGATCAGTTGCATATTTCACTCATTAATAAAGTCTAACATGATCAGATATGATGTGTAGACAATATCATGCTACTATACTGAAAAAGTAAATTCTTGTGAATACATTAAATCTTTATATTTGTGTGTATTCATCTTAGTACTTTTGAGATGTTTTGGCTTATCAGATTGACTGCTTGTTAGTTACACCACCAACTGATGGTGATGTGATTAATCATGAGATCTGTTACAAGCATCATATCACTTCTTTGTTATGAGTCATCATAGACCTGAAGTGCTGAGATATCATTTGTTGTAAGTCATTACAGACCTAGATTTTCTCTTTGATGCAAAAGATGCCAATGTGAACAATCTATTCAAATGGATAGCTAGAGCTGATCAAATGGTTATCCATGATCATTATCTATTCATTTAAGTAACATGAGCTCTGGTTATACATATGTTCAGGTAAAAAGTTGAGTAAGTGTTCTTCTTGCATGTCTTGATGATAGTTGAGCTCTCTAAGTCTCTATATGATCTACATCATGTCATATCTAAAAATATACCCTCATCAATCCAAGAATTGGAAAACTAAGTGAGCTGATAGTTTGTCAAAAACATTCATTTTCTGTCCTTAGATCTTGTGTCTCCTTTGCTGTGATATCACTGACCTGGAACACACTTGATCAGGATTTATTCATTGTCTATGACTATTCACATTTTTTATTTTAATGTGCTGATCTTCATTGATATGATCTCACTGCTGACATGAATTCTTTTGTTTATACTAGATTTAGATTCTGATTTCATTTTGATTTTTGCATGTTTTATGTGTGTGAAGGCAATATAACAATGAGATGTGTGATCTTATTATGTTATCTTAGGAAACTTATAAGTTTTTCAAACTTAAAAGTTTAGGGGGAGTAATAAATGGAAGAGTTTTTTTCTCAGAAAATCAAAATAAAATGTTGAATTGAAAGGATGATGCTATATATTCAAAGAGTATGTGAGTTTGATAATGTAACTTTTGAAAATGATGACATGAACCTATATAAATTTGCAAGTGGAAATGTTTCTTGCAAAAGTTGAAAAATAGATATTTGATTATGTTTTGAGATTAAAATGAAGGGAAAGATAAATTTTAAACAAAAGTTATTCAACAAGTGAAGAATTAAAAATGTTAAAAATCAAATTTGAGTGTGCAAAATGTAAAAAGATCAAATTGAGGGACTATAATGTAAATTTTAGGAAATTCAAAAAATATGATTAAAATGTTTAAATATTAGTATGAAATATTCCTAATATGTTTAAATAGTGTGCAGGTGAAGAATTTTGGAAAACACCAAGTGTAAGACTCATGAAAGTCAACTCAAAGTAAACTCATACGCCTAAATAGTGTTCATACGTCTAAATGTGAGCATGGTGATCTTTCAGGAAATTATACAAGTGTTTGGGCGTTTTTCATATTCCTATGCATCTAAATAGTTGCAATAAGTTTATGATTTTAACCAAGTGTTTCGGCGTTTCAGACAATCTCATATGCCTAAACAGTGATAATGAGTCTGTTTTTATCAAAGTGTTAGACGTTTTGAATGTCTCATGCGTCTACACAGTGTTGAAATGTTTCAAGAGGTACAAGGTTAGACGTTTCAGGAACTTCATGCGGCTGAACAATGTTAAAGCGCCTAAATAGTGCTTATGCGTCTGTACAGTGCTTATGCAGCTGAACAGTTCTCATGCGTCTGAGTCAATACAGCCAAACAGTGCTCATACGTCTCATTATTTTGTGAATTTTAGGGTTTCATACGCATAAACAGTGCTTATGCGTCTAAAATTTCACTTAATATATATTGAACACTTACACTTTTTTCTCATTCACACTCAAAATGCTAAAAACATAACTCTCTGAACTATCGACTCTGGTCTTCATCGAACTCTCTGATATTCATTGTTTGAAGCAAATCTGTGTTGGTTGTTTGATATTATTTGAGTTTATAAACATAAGTTTGTGATTCAAATCAGTAGATTTTGGTTAAAACATGTTGATTGGCATAGTCGTTTGACAGCTATTTGGGCTTTCGAACACTATACGATTGAACATTCAAAGTTTAACTAATCAAATCTTAATCATATCTAAAATTGATTCTGGATTATTGATATGTATCAAATTTCGAGCAATTTGATATATTGTTCTTCAACTGAAATCTTGAATGATGTTGATGATAGTTGGAACAGTCGGGTTCTTCGAAGGAAGAAGAAGAAGATGAACAGTCAAATTAAATTTTTGAAAAATAAATAAAAAAATGTATTTTTTAAATAAAAAGTAGATGAATTAGAATTCAAATAATTGATTGATAAAAATGATAGATAAAAAAATTGAATAAAATTTAAGAGTTCACAAATTAAATTCATAAGTAAAAAGTCAAAATCATAAGTCAAAATTGAATTCAATATTACAAAATACAAATTCATAAGTAAATTTTAATGTTCTAATATTCTTTTTCTCTATATTTTTGCAGATGGCAGCTTTGAAGTTTGAGCCTAAACATAATGTTGCTGCATTCTTAGATGAGGAAAACAGAGAAGCTACTAGTTATGAAGAGATTATATGATCTTTTGCTAAGATCAAAATGTGTCTATGAAATGTGTGCCAGACCTTTGATAAATGCAAGATTGATCAAAAAATTTTGGAGAACAGTAGAAATAGAAAGAGATGAAGAAGGGAATAAATTTTTAAGAGCTTTAATTACATCTGATAGAATGCTTGAAGTTTCTGAACAAGCAATCAGAACAAATGACCCAGAAGACTTATCTGAGTATACTTTCAATGAATGTAGAGATGTATTTCTACAAATGGGTCATCCTGGTCATTTTCTGAAGAAACAATTCTTCAGAGCTAGAGTATATAAACACTGGAAACTGCTATATTATATATTTCAACATTGCATGTCCCAAAAGAAGTGCTGGTTGGGATTCATTCCCGGTGGACATTGCTTCTCCTATCATTGCTTCAGCCACAAACAGAAGCTTTAACATGTCTAAGTGGATAATGAATGGATTCATTTTCAATCTTGAAAGAGGAAAGAGAAATAAATACTTAATGTATCCTAGATTTCTCCAACTGCTCATTAATGAAGAGAATCCTGACTTATATGTTAAAGGAGATAAATTGCAATTAGAGCACATGTCTGAATATTTTTATAAAAGGCTGGCTATGATTACTGGTGCTCAAAACATTCCTTTATTTGGTTATATAAGGAATGTAGCTATGGATGAAGTAGACATCAATCAACTACTACCATTTATCTGAAGATGAACCAATAGATCTAAATGATCTTATTAAAGATGTTGTAGATGATGTGATTGATGATGATGAAGAAAGTGATGATGAAGCTACTGAAAGCTCATCAGATAATGATGATAATGATAATAATGATGATGAAGGTAATAATGGTGCAACTGAAGCACATCAAGAAGCTTTTGATGAAAGGAATTATGAATATAATGCCTATGAAACTCAGAACTTAGCCGAAGAAACTACTGATGTTGATATTCATGATGATTCTGTACATGATGGTCAAGGAGATGAACCGGATATTGTTGCTTATGAAGAAGATTCCCAAAATCAATCTTTTGATTTTGATTTCATGAATGATATGTTATTTGAACAAGTGTTTCAAGCCGAAGTGAATGAAGAAGTTGAACAAATTCTTGTGAGTACAAGAAATAATGTGTTAGTACAAACAGAGGAGATAATTGATATAGATGAGATAGGAAATTTGAAAGAAGAAAATGTGATTAAATAGAAAGAGATTGAAGAATTAAAAGTTGAGAATGAAAAACTGAAAGAGATGAATATATCTCTTGAAAAGGAAATTCAAAAATTAAAGGATAAAAATTTTAAGTTGAAAGAAGAAAGTTACATTCTGAGCTATGCAAAAGACAAAGAAGATGTTATCAAAAATTTTGAAGTTATAATAAAAGATTATGACATTCTTGAAGAGAAATTCAAGAAATTATCCGATGAAAATGAAAAATCAAAAGATGAATTAATAAAAGTAAAAGAACCTGAAAAGCCTATCTCACCAAATCAAATGATAAGTTCTAAGATGATTGTTGAAGAGAATCTTGAGGTGATCAAAGGCAAAAGGAAACTTGATGATGTAGCAGATAAAATTTTAACAGAGTCATCTTCAAAAGTACAAAGAATAGAAGAAACTGTTGAAAAGCAAAACATTCAAGAACAAATTGGAGCTTTAGATGACATTGAAGAAATATTCAATGATGACTGGTATGTCAAAGTCTTAGATGAAGAAGACATAGATGAAGCTCAATTTGTATCAAATTTCAATTCACAAGAACCAATTCAAAATCAAGATGAAATTCCACAAGATTTTGAAGATAGATACAACTACCTTGTGAAGATGAAATACAATAGAGTCTTTTTGGATGGACTGACTATTTCTCAAATCAATGATGAATATGAGAAATGCATTGCTGAAGAGTCAGTTGCTCCTATTGATCCAAATAAGATTGTAACGGAACATGGTGAAGGAATAGAGCTAAAGAAAGTATTCATGTAGATGAATTATCAAGCTCTGAGCTGCACCATCCTGACCCTGATCATATGAGTATTCCAGCATTAAGGTCTTGGTTGCAAGCTAGGAATTACCCATGGAGGAAATTAAAAAGATTACAATCTGTATCTTTGAGGAATCTTGTTAGAAGTTTTCAAGAAACTGAAAAACAATCAAAGAAGATGATCATACTTGATACTGATAATCCTCAATACGTTGAGATTACCAAAAGAACAAGAATGTTGAAGCCTCAAGAGATTAAACAAATGGCAAGAAAATCAGATGTTCATGATATCAGAAAAGATCTGATTAAAATGTTTTCTGAATCTGAAAGGCAAGCATATAAAGCCTCTTCTGAACAAAGAAAATTATTTATAATGCCAGATCTACTGGAGACTTGGTGAGAAATATATTACAAAAAGGACAATCGATTGCTGAGTTATTGAATGCTATGATTGCTCCTGATTTCACAAACCAAGTAAAGATAATAGCATGGAAGTATGATGAGATATTTGATGCATTTTTCATTAAAAGAGTAAATGTTGTTTGTGATGTATATCACTTTTACTCAAGCATCACTAAACTTCCAGTGCAAGACTTGAAAGAGTTAAACAGATTACCTCTGATTAATCCATGTGATTCTAAATGTGGTAAGATGATGGTAGAATTATTGAAAAGAGGAATGGATAGATCAAGCAATTTTCTTAAAACAAGATGTGGTCAAGAAGACAAGGAGTACTTTGCCACTTTAAAGAAGAATAAAAAGCTTAAAGGATTACAATAGTATAGGGACTAGTTTTGTAATTTTGTTTGTTAGTTTCTTGTGTTCATTATAATAGCTTAGCCTTGTAGTAGTTAGTAAGAGACAATACTGCTTACTTACTTTGTAATTGTCTTTGCTTGATATTAATGAAACTATGAATTTTGTAATTTTGTTACTTGATTTGATTACTTTGTTTGTATTTCTTTGAATTGTGTTCATACATTATCATAGATTGATACATTTGATCCTATCATTAATTGAAATATTGTTTAGTTATGTAGGATAACTTAACATACAAGTGTATCATGCAATTTATCCATGCCTATCACATTATCAACCTAGGTTCTACCTAGGTCATCATACCACATTAGATCATCATGCACTCATGCAAATCTCAAATAATCATCATGCTAAATCAATATAAATACATTACATCAAACAATTCATACGTGAAGTCTAATCATACACCACATGCCATGTGAAGCCACTCACAACTTCACATCCTAAACCCTGCCAATCCTACTAAGTAGGGGCCTCAAATTTGAACGCGTGTATGACAATCATAATCACATTCATTCATTTAGTTCATTCCAATCATCATACACAGTGACCATCAATTTCAATTCCAAACATGATCTCCTAATCACTAACCATAATTCATTATCATGTATGATCATCAAAACCTATACCTCTTACATAACCAACCAGGCATCCATACAACTCAACTACATATTCTATCACAACAAACATCATCAATAGTCATTCTAACATGATCTTAACATCACAAGCATGCCCAATTCATCCCATCCAAAGTTCTACAAAAATAAAGTTTCCCTTTTGGGAAAGAAACACCCAAAAGTGATCTAACATCCAATTCAATCATAATTTCAACAATTATATACCTAATCAAGTTCGTAGCATTCATTCTAATATGTTAATCACCACCAAAACATCAAAATTCCAATTCATCATACATAAAAGTTTCTACTTTTAGTAAGTCATGATCAACATCTCAATTTCATGGATTTTCTTGCACAAATAAATCAAACTAAAATCTAAGCGTTACATCTAACATATTAGCATCATCAAATCATGAATTCCAAGACCAAAAAGTTTCCTCTTATGGCAATGTATGAACTAAATGATCAAACCCTAGATTTCTAGCATAATCAACATCATCAACATTCATACAACCTAACTAACATCATATTAACATCTAACAATCATCAATTTCATATTATCATCAACAATTTCGAACTAGGGTTTATCAAGAACCAAAAACTATGAACAACTTAATAAAACATAAATTTAAACATGTTTAGATGATGATTAGCGCTTGAAAACTACTTGTACAACTTGAATTCCAATCAAAATAGACTTGTTCTTGATGTTATTAATCAAAATCGAATTGTATGAGTGTGTTTGGAGGTAGTTTCCACTGAATGAAGGACAAGGGGGCTAGGGTTTGCTTAATTTAGGTAATATTAAGTTTTAGGATAATTACAAAGTAACCCTAATTGTTTACATTTTATAAAAACTAATCTTTTTAATACTTTTTAAAAGGTTTTAACTACAAAATAGAAATATTATTAATCAATTATAATAATCATAAACATTTACAATAAGTCACACAATACATAAAATATATATTACACGTTGTCACGTTATTGCGTAAAATTTATAAAACAAACATTTAAAATTCTATAAAATCATGCATCACATGATCACAAGTAATAATCAACACTATTAATTATATTATTTTTTATCATAGATTAGAGTTATTAGGTCACCAACTTTCAACGCAACTAGTGTGTGCTCACGACACGTGTATAAAAGACCTAACGGAACTAACGGAGTTTGGTAACAGAAAATTGCCACATGTCACATTATCCCCTTGTTAAAAGAATTTTTGTCCTGAAAATTGCATTACATGGTTGTGCTACATCCCTGGTTTACTGCATTGACATAACGAAATCGAGTGAGATGTCACATCATCCCCATGTTGAAATAAATTTCATCCCGAAATTTAATTAGTACCTTCCCCGGTTATTGTCGTCGTTTCGAACAGATAAGGATACTTGAGCTTCATCTGATCCTTGCGTTCCGATATGAATTCCGGTCCACATTTTGAGTTCCAACGAACTTTGACTATAGGTATCTTGCTTTCTTAAGGGTCTTGACCTCACGATCCATTACTTCAATGGGCTCTTCCACAAAACATAATTGATCGTCTATTTGTACTTCCTTAAGTGGTAGTGTCTCATTGGAGAGGCACTTCTTCAGATTTGAGACATGAAATACATTGTGAATGCCACTCAGTGAATCAAGCAAGTCCAATCGATACGCCACCGGACCTATTATTTCCAAAATTTCAAATGGTCCAACATATCTTGGATTAAGCTTGCCTCTCTTGCCAAACCAAATTACACCTTTCCACGACGAAACTTTCTGCAAGACTTTGTCACCGATTTGAAACTCCAAAAGTTTCCGTGGTTTGTCAGCATAACTCTTTTGTCTGTCTTGCGTCACTACCATGCGGTTTCGTATCTGCAGTATCTTCTGTGTGGTCTCATGTACCAATTCAGGACCAGTCAATTGACTATCACCAACTTCCGCCCACTAGTGATCTACACTTTCGCCTATATAATGCCGCAAATGGTGCTGCTTTGATGCTAGTATGGTAAATATTGTTGTACGAGAATTCGACCAATGTTAGATAAACTTCCCAATTATTTCCAAAGTCAATCACACAAGCATGTAAAATGTCTTCCACAGTGTGTTCTCTTTGCCCATCAGTCTCTGGATGATAGGCCGTGCTTATATCCAGACGCATACCTAAAGATTTTTATAATGACTGCTAGAAAATAGACGTAAAACGAGCATCACGATCAGAAATAACCGAGATCGCACACCACGCCTCAACACTACCTCCTTCAGGTAAATTTGAGTTAACTTGTCCATTTTGTCAGTCTCCTTGATTGCCAAGAAGTGAGCTGACTTAGTGAGTGGATCCACAATCACCCGTACCATGTCACGACCATTAGGAGTCCTAGGCAACTTAGTAATGAAGTCCATAGAGATTTGTTCCCACTTCCATAAGGGGATTTTAGGTTGTTGTAGTAACCCAGATGGGTTATGATATTCCACTTTAACCATAGAACATGTCAGGCATTTGCTCATGTATGTAGCTACAACTGCCTTCATGTTAGGCCACCAATAGTGTGCCTTCAGGTCATGATATATTTTGTCAGAGCCGGGATGTATGGAATACTTAGACATGTGCACTTCACTCATAACCAAGTCTCTTAGATTCCCATATAAAGGTAACGAAAGTGTATCCATGAAATATCATATTCCATCAGATTTGACTTCTAACTGTTTATCCATCCCGAGTAAAGATTTGAATCTAACGTTCTCACCTTTCAAGGCTTTTGTCTGGGCTTCCTTAATTTTTTTGGCTAAGTGAGTGCTAATCACCAATTATAGGGCACACACTCATCGGGGTTTAGCGGTTTCCTTTCTACTCAAGACATCAACGACTACATTCACCTTTCCGGGTGGTATTTAATAGCACAGTCATAATCATTTAATAGTTCTACCCAACATCGTTGTCTCATGTTAAGCTCCTTCGGCTCAAAGATATGCTGAAGACTCTTGTGATCGGTGTAAATTGTGCACTTGGTACCATACTAGTAATATCTCCAGATCTTCAAGGCAAAGACCACTGCTCCTAACTCCAAGTCATGAGTAGTGTAGTTCTTTTCATGCACCTTAAGTTGTCTCGAAGCATAAGCTATTACTTGTCACGTTGCATCAGGACACAACCAAGTCCTGGATCGAAGCATCACATTAAACCACAAAACCATCACTTCCTTCAAGTAATGCTAATATTGGTGCGCTATAGAGTTTCTGCTTCAACGATTGAAAAGCAACTACTTGACTCTCACCCTATTTATAGGTTTTTCCTTTATGGGTCAAAGCCATGAGAGGTTAGCGATCTTTGAAAATCTCTCAATGAAATGCCGGTAGTACCCTACCAGTCCAAGAAATTGCCTTATCTCACTAGGCGTCTAGGGTACCAACTAGTTCTTTATAGCCTCTATCTTTGCCACATCCATATGTATTCCGTTCTCATTAACAATGTGACCCAACAATTGCACCTCACGAATCAAGAAGTCGCACTTAGAAAATTTGGCGTACAGTTGTTCCTATCTGTTGGATAAGAAGGCTGATTCAACCAAAACCAAGTCACTTAGACAAATTTTGGTACAACTTACAAAGGACTTCCGAAGCTAAGTATGGAACTTCCGAAGGAAATAGAGTTCTTTTGAAGACAAAGTGAAAGTTCAACTTCCGAAGACAAACTCTACTTCCAAAGACAAAGTGTTGACTTCCAAGGATCAAGTCTTAGAAGAAAAGATCATAAGTGAACTTCCAAAGTATGAAGAACAGAAGAAGTCCATCAAGCCTTGGAAGAAGTAGCCTTTTTCGAAGTATAAGTGGTGTTGGAAGAACTTGTTCTCCCAAAGCCATTTAACCTTCAGAAGATACTACTATGAACCAGTGGACATAAGTATGGTCTCTCACACTCCGCTGCAGACCTCTGATACTGCATGACGTTTTCCCAAAATGCCATGTAGTTGACCATACTTTATTCCACTATTCACCTTTTTATGTTAGTACAAGTTGCCAACTTTACTTGGTGACAAAAGGTAAGTCATGGACATGCCATGACTACCATATCTTATATAAGACTTTATCTAAGATACCTTAAAATATAGCTTTGTAGTATTTGCTTTAGTTAGAGGATTCTAGCTGGTATCAAAGTATATCCAACTATAGGTAGTGTAGATACATGTGTACCTAGTTTATGTGCTTAATTGTAAAAGTCTTTCATTTCTTACGTATGTGTAATTTGATAATGTAATGAAATATGATTTATGATTTGATGTTTATTTATCTTTAGTTCATATGTATGACTTCTTATATAGGTTTGAGGTTGTTGTACATAATTCTAAGTAAATAATGATTGAGTATTATGTTCAACATAGGTATGAGTATTCTTGCTAATGGCCCATACTTATGGACCATACGCATGAATACATCATGCTTATGAACCAGTCGCACGATTGAACCAGAAGACTGGATCAGTCATATGATTGAGATATAAGATTGACTCAGTCCCACGACTGAACCTTCAGTCGTGTGTATGGATCCGTCGCATGATTCAGTCGCACGACTCAACCATGCTAGTGGTTCACTCGTACGAATAGAAACTACTAACCTATAAATACCACCTAATTCATGAAAAAAAACACTTAGAGAGCTATTATGAATACACATAAACCCTAGCCATCCAGAGCGTCCTAAACAGCCTGTCTAAGTTCATCATTTTGTTCCTGATCAATTCCTACTTGTTCCTAACGTTTAGTTCAATCCTATATTGATCGGGTTATCGTTCTCATTGATTGGATCGCCAATCAAATAGGATTCCGCACTATTTGATCCGGTATAAACGCAGAATCAGTTAGTACTCCGTACATACACGGTCCTCTAACACTTAACAAGTTGTATCAGAGCTTGATCTCTTGATTTTGTGTTTGATTCAATTAGGTTTGGTTTTAAAAACCTACGTTATAATCAAAAGAGTCACCACGTTGCTTCAAAAGGTGTTTTCAACTTTTTCTTGCATAAAAGTTTAAATTTTTCATAATACGGGAGATTAGGGTTTCTAGAAAAATCGAATTTTGTGTCAAAGTGTCAAAATCTTTGATTTTTCCAAAAAGGCAGCCTTCAGTCGCACAACTAGCTCATTCGTACGATTGAACTCATTTGTTCACTCCATTCGCACGACTGAACTCAAACGCATAGCTCATTCGCATGACTGAACCAATCCAGTCATTTGCTTCCAATCTTCTTGTTCATACGCACGACTGATTCCAATCGCACGATTCAATTCATTCGCACAGTTCATTCGCACGAGTGATCCATACTCAAAGTCCTTCACACGATTGAAACTGTCCTATTCTCCAAGTAGCAAGTTTATAGAAATGGAAGATCAGTTTGTGGCATTTACTACAAGGAAGGACTCACGCATCCAGAACCTACTTCTTCTGGAAAATGAGATTGGTAATTATAATAAACCGCCAAAGTTGTTAACGTTGGATGAATATCCTCAGTGGAAATAGCGGTTTGAGATTTACCTAAATGGAGTTGATCCCAATCTTTGGACATCCATTGAGACTGGTTACACGGTACCAATCAGTGCAAATGGAGTCAAGTTGACTTTGGGAGGAATGAGTGAAGCTCAAAAGATACTCTTCAATGTTGAGAAGAAAGTTTATGCCTTGTTGACTCAATCAATACCGAAAGACATCTTTCATAAGTTTTCTGAGAACAAGCAGGCTAAAAAGCTGTGGAGGCCTTTGAGAAGAGGTACGATGGAAATACAATGTTGAAGGCGCTAAAGGCTAAGGCTCTCAAGAAGGAGTTTGATAATTTCTCTTCAATAGAGAATGAGAGCTTAGATGATATTATTGATAGATTCTATCATCTAATGAGTGAGCTGCACACTCATGGCGTAACCACATCAATGGAAGATAAAGTTTCATGTTTTGCTAATGGGTTGCTTGAGAAATAGGACTCATTTGTGTCTAATCTGAGATAGAATGTCGTTCTTGCAATGTTAGACATAAATGACTTCATCTTGAAGTTAGGGAGGAGGATCAGTGGATTAAATACAAGTCTAAGAAAGGATCCTACACTCAGAATCCTTCACTCTACAACTCAGTTCCAACTCCAGTGGGTTCAGGAGCACCGTTGCAAACTGCATTCGTGTCAAATTCCTCTGCTCCTTCCCAAACCACTGCTTCAGGTAAAGAAACGTCAAGGTCATCAAACCCAATACATAGTGCCTAAAGCCAATACTACAAAGTTGAAGACTGAGAATCTCGGTAATATCATAGTGGAAGTTGTAAAGGAGCACATGGATCTTCTAGTAGCTGTTGTCCAATCCTATGATGGTTTAGTTGCCGGGAAGATCAAAAATTGTTACCTTGCAGATTAAGATTATGAGCAAGTTGACGAAAATGAGCTAGAGAGAATGGACATCATGTGGGCCTTGGTGAGTGCAAGTAGAAGAGCTAAGAAGTTTGTCAAGAAGATAGGACAGAATTTAGTAGCCATGAAAGATATGACTTTTGGCTTTCACAAAACCAAAGTCACCTGCTTCAAATGTAGTGAAAATGGGCATTTTAAACGTGAATGTGTAAAGCCCAAGAAAACTTAAAATGGAAACCCATTTCCCACATTCAACCGTCAAGAAAAAGACGTGATTGGAACTGCATCTCCAAGCAAAGAGACAAAGGCCCTAACTGCTCAGGTGATGAAGGACAAGACTGGTCCTTCCGATTTGTTTCTCCTGGAGAATCAAATATTGCCTTTGTCGAAGCATTCGATGATGGGTCTACTAGTGAAGGTGAGATTGCAGCTGAACAAGCGATGTCAGATACAGAAGAAACTGTGAACATGGTAAATCACTTGGTTGAGGAAGAGCTAAGAGCATCACGTTCAGAATCTCAAGCCACCGAAGGGTCTAACTCTGCTTTGATGGCTGGTTCAACTGACTCCTCACAGGTAAGTTCTACAGATCAATTATTGAAAAACATGCTTGTTCTGAATGTGAAAAATTTAGAGAAAGCATTGATCTGAAATTTGCTAGGTTATTAGAACACAGTGATAACTTAGTAAATGATTTACAACTCTGCATTGAAGCTAATCGTATATTAAAACAAAATGAGTGCAACTTCAAAGAAAACATATAACTATTGGGTAAACAACTAAGGGAAATTGAGGTTGTTGCCTTAAATCAATCTAATGAATAAAGTTTTATTTAAACTCTTGGAAGAAACCAAGAAGGAAAAAGAAGTTTTGGAAGTCTAGGTTAATTCTTTAAAACAATAACTACATAGTTGGGCTAGTTCTTCTGACATAGTTCAAAACTTAGTGAAAGAATGATATAATGGGGAATGTTTGGGTTACGAAGTAGTTCCACCTCCACATGAGATCCTTTTGAATACTAAATGTAGACCTATTAATAACAACCCAGTTAAGGATCATGTGGTGTCCACTCCTCTGGTTAGGGATCCTCATTCCACTGGTAAACCGGTGAAATCGGGCACCAAACAAAAGGATGCTACTTTGAAATCAAAAGGAAAAATGCCAGTTGAGAATTTGGATGATGAATTTAAACGGGTTAATTTAGGGTCAGGTTCACAAATGTCAATTTCAGAACCCAAATGACTAAACCAGTTAACCACAAACGTGTTAATCATCAAAGTCCAACCAGTGCAAGTTAAAGATGTTCAAAATGTTAAAACAATTAATTTTGTTAATAAGGCTGAAACATCTGAAAAAGAAGTGACAAAACCCAACCAGACACACCTCACACCTTCACCAAACTCAACATCATATAAAAGTTTTCTTCAAACTGTAGAAGCGAGATCTTGCTACAGTTATGGAAAATGAGCACATATCTCTTCTAATTGTACTTATTATCAGACGCCCAAAATGAAAATTGAACTTTATGATGCAAAACCAAGTTTTTCTAAAGTAAGATCTAACACTCCACCAAAGAGTATTAGTGAACCTAATGTTCAAACCATAAGTTAGTCATCTGTTTACCACAAACATGCCTTACACAAAACTGGCTTATGGAGAGAAAAATCAAGTAATGTGTCTGATAGTGAGGACAAGAAGAAAAAGGATGTGCCCTCATCCTCTAAAGGACAATGGGTTGAGTTTATGATGTGTGATTCCTCTAGGTCACCGAAGCCAATTAAGGCTTGGGTCCCAAACTGAACTAATAAGTTTCTTTGAATGTGCAAGGTGTTTGCTACAGTGCTATCACTAATACCTGGGTTATTGATAGTGGGGCGTCGAGGCACATGACAGGGAATTCGTCCCTCCTTTTTAACGTCAAAAAAATCAAAGGGGGGACATGTGTCATTTGCTGGGACCAAAGGAGGTTACATCACCACACAAGGCGAAGTGGCAAACGAGAAAGTAAAGTTTGACAAGGTCAACTACGTTCAACAATTACAGAACAACTTACTTTTAGTCTTCCAGATTTGTGATAAAGGATTTAAAGTTGTATTTGACAACAAGAAGTGCTACATGTTAAAGAAGGCTATGTGATTAAGGAGGATAAATTTCTTTTGTCAGCTTCAAGATATAACGAGTTGTATGTCTTGGTTCTTTCAAAAGCCTCCACACCTGATCACACTGTTTAATGCTTCATGTCAAAAGCAACTGAGAGGGTCTCAGTCTCGTGGAATAGGAGAATGGGACACATCAATCCTAGGAAGATGAATCATTTGGTTTAGAATGATTTAGTGAATGGTGCAAATGTCAAGAACTTCCAGCTTCCAGACTTCTCCATAGCATGTAAGAAAGTGAAACAGACCAAGAAAGCTCACAAGGCAAAGAAAGTTAATGCTATTGATATGCCTCTCAAGCTTCTACACAATGGATCTGTTTGATCTTGTTAGCACAAAGAGCATTGCTGGAGATCTGTATTGCTTTGTAGTAACAGATAATTACTCAAGATTCTCTTGGGTGATGTTTCTGAAAGCCAAATCAGAAACTTTTGAATCATTCAAACATCTTGTAACTACATTGGAATCACTTTATAAGCTGAAAGTAAGGCAGATTTGATCAGACAATGGCACTAAATTCAAGAATCAGTGGATGGAGGCATACTGTAGAGATAGAGGAATTGTTCATCAATTCACCTCTGCCTACACTCCACTGATGAACGGCGTAGCTGAAAGGAAGAATCGGAGCTTGATAGAGACTACCAAGACAATGCTAGCCGACTTGAAATTGCCTATTCAATTCTGGAATGAGGCAGTGACTAATGCTTGTTACATGCTCAATCAAGTCCTAGTGGTCAAACGACATTGGAAAACGTGTTATGAACTACTCTAGCGACGTAAACATAACTTGGAGTATCTAGAACTGTTTGGCGCACCATGCATGTGGTTGAAGAAAACTCAGACTGGGAAGTTCGGTGAGAAGGCAGAAGAAGTTATCTTTCTCAGATACAGCATACCCGACAAGAGAGTTTACAACAACTCAACGGGTCAGCTAGAAGTGTGGTGCAACGATGATGTTCAAAGATACACCACCCCCTACTAGGAAAGGACCCTCTTTCTTCTTCGACTATGATGGATTCTTTAAATCCTTCAACCTGCCACCTTCTGATACTGATGACGTGCTTTCTACTAGGATGATGTACGATGTTCTAAACACTCCTCCACCAGACTGGACATCAAATGATCTATTAGATGATACTTCTAGCCCTTCAGGGGGAGACCTAGAAATAAGTGATTCTTCATCTGTTGATGAAACAGTTGAGACTGCCAATATGGACCAGGAGGAATAGGTTCCCACTAATGAAAGTACACAAGCATCAAACCCTAATGCCTCTGACACTTCGAAACCTCATACTCCAAAAGCTAAAAGATTAAACCTGGGTTTAACAATCTGGATAATGAGGTAGCAGCTCCAGCGACTCCCAGATCTTGGATAATTGTTTATGATCCCTTGGAGAACATCATTGGGGATGTTCGATCAGGAGTACAGACAAGAAATCAGCTATACTCAGCTGATTATGCCTCGGTAATGGAAAATGGATATCTTTATGATAGTGCATATCGATGTTTTGTGTCTCAATTTGAGCTAAAATATGTGAGTGAAGCCTTAAACGATGAGGCATGGGTCAGTGCAATGCAATAAGAACTCCTACAGTTCAAGAAGTTAGGAGTATGAACCCTTGTTGAGAAACCAAAAGGTGCTAAGGTGATTGGCACTAAATGGGTGCTGAAATGCAAGAAAGATGACCAAGGACTCATACTCAAGAATAAGGCTCGACTTGTAGTTCAAGGATTTCGACAAGTCGAAGGCATAGATTACAATGAAGTGTTTGCACCGGTGGCATGGATGGAAGCAATATGTATATTTCTAGCCTATGCATCCTACATGAAGATTAAAGTTTATCAACTAGATGTGAAGAGTGCATTCCTTCATGGTGAAATTCGTGAGACGTTCTATGTCAGTTAACCCGAAGGATTTGAGTATCCTTATCATCGGGATAGAGTTTACAAGCTGGACAAGTCTCTTTACGAGCTTCATCAAGCCCATAGAGCCTGGTATGAGAAACTCTCAACTTATCTTATGAAACATGGTTTTCACAGAGTTATTGACTGTACATTGTTCATTAAAGTAAAGGATGGAGATTTACTGCTGGTACAGATATATGTGGATGACATAATCTTCGCTTCCAAAAACGAAGAATTATGTAAAGAGTTCGAATCTGTAATGAAAGTAGAGTTTGAGATGAGTGCCATGGGGGAGATGAAGTTCTCGGATTACAAGTGGATCGGACACCAAAAGGAATCTTCCTGCATCAGACCAAATATGTAGGAGATATCCTCAGTCGATTCGACATGGAGAATGCTTCGGCAGCTGGAACGCCACTTGCCACAAACCATGACATGGCACCTGACAAAAATGGTGATCTGGTTGATGTCACCATGTACAGAGGAATGATTGGATCTCTCATGTACCTCATAGCTTCATGTCCTGATATCATGTACGCCATGTGTCTTTGCTCAAGATATCATGTGAAACCAAAAGTAAATCATCTCATCGGGGTTAAAAGGATTTTTCTTTATCTGAAGGGTACTCCACCACTCGGATTGTGGTATCCTCACGATGATGACTTTGAGCTTACAGCGTATAGTGACTCGGACTACGGTGGTTGCAATATGATTACAAGTCAACATTAGCAGGATGTCAGTTCTTTGGTAGACGATTAGTCACCTGGCAGTGTAAGAAGCAAACCTCAGTTGCTCTGTGAACATGTGAAGTTGAATACGTTGCTGCTGCAAGTTGCTCCTCGCAAATCATTTGGATTCAACAGCAAATGCGCGACTACGGTTTGCAATTTTCTAACATCCCTATTTTTGTTGATAATTCTGCGGCAATTGCTGTAACAAAAAATCTGGTCCAACATCCTAAAACCAAACACATCGTTAAATATCACTTTATACGTGATTGTTTTGAAAAGCAATTAATCGATGTAGTTAAAGTTAATACTGATTTTCAATGCGCCAACCTCTACAAAAAGCATTTGACAAACCTAGGTTTTTATATCTTTTAGAGGTTAATGGCGTGAAAAAGAAATGTGAAGTGATTTATGAAGAAGAAAGTTCGTAGTCCGACTAGTTTGTCTTAGTTTATTATTTATTTTCTTTATTTATTTTATTTTCATGTCTATTAAAATCCAAAAACACAAAAAGATTTTTGGTTTTAGAATTTTAGGGGGAGAATAGTTTTAGTTTAGTATTTAATTAGTTGCAGTATTTATTTACTTAAAAAAAGAACAAAAAAACGAGGGGGGAGGGCAGTTTAGCTAAAAGAAATGAAATCAATTCTGTGATTATGATTCAAAGTTTATGGAAAATGATAGTACACAGGGAACAAATTGGTTGGGACTTCAAAACTAATTTGCTCAAAATGCAAAATTCAAAATACAAGTCTGATAAGTCTAAGCACAAATAAAGAAAAATGATAGTTAAACTAGTCTGTACTGAGGTAACATAGAGAAAGTAGACCTAGAGGTTGCTAGTTCACTATATGATGTGTTGGTATATTCAACACAATAGATAAGTAGACTTCATTGGTGAATTAAAGTTCAAACTAAATTGTTCAACTTGTTGTGGGTTCTTATCTTATCCCTGGTTAACAGAATTTAACGCATTTCCAATAAGGGATGATGAGCAAAATAAACGCCACAAATGTGTGCGGATGATCACAAATATTAGCAAAGCACATGGAAAAATAGGTAGAAGCAATAAAGCTAATGACTAATGTCATTGGTGCGTTGTGTGCAAAAGAAACAAATGCTCTAACAAGAAGATAGGTTGTGTGCCTCTGTACTGTGCGGTGGCACTGACCTAAGGATAAGCATAACCTAAATATTCTAGAATTCATTGTTGTTTGCACCTCTCTGCTGTGCGATGGCACTGACTTGAGGCTTGGCATCTCTTCGAAATCTCTTAAAATAGTCTCTTCTTGTCAAATGTCGGTAGACTGCTCAAAGATCTCCTGAGGAATGTTGATTACCATATAAGTGTGAGATCCACACATGCTTGTTGAAATAATATAACCTAATTCATCACCATGTGAGTCAAAAATCTATGTATGGATTTAAATGGACAAACATACTGACAATCTTCATGGCTGCAATTCTTGAAAGTCCAAATCATTTTGTGAATCTTATAGCTCTAGTATGATTTCTTGAAAGTGCTATTGACTCTCGAACAAAACAAGAATCTAGCATCAAAATGGATATTAAAAGGGGTACCCAAATGAATATGTTATACCTGTATGATTCCATAATGAATATTTATAGAAATGATAAAATTAACTTGAAGCTTTTCTACTCAAACCCAAACACAACAAAAATATGTCTTGTATTTTCTTCTTATATTTCAAAGTTGTTTTCTACTTTCTAGTCTTTTGTTACATAGATGTCGGACTATACAACTAGATGTAATCTGTGAATCAGTTACTAAAAGGGGTCATGTCTGAGGTGACCAATCAGATTTAAATTAAAAGGGTCACATCTGAGGTGATCAATCAGTTCCATACTAAAAGGGGTCACGTCTGAGGTGACCAATTAGTTTTAAATTAAAAGGATCACGTCTGAGGTGACCGATCGGTTTTAAATTAAAAGGATCATGTTTGAGATGATCAAAGGTTGTAATGTTAAATCAAAGGTTAAAATGTTAAGTGTTTGAAAGTGTAATAGTGAAAGCTCATAAGTATGAGCCAATCGTACGAATGAATCATAAGGATGAGCCAATCGCACGATTGAACTATAAGTATGAGCCTGTCACACAATTAGACCATGAGTATAGAACAACCATGCGTTTGGACTACAAGACTAAACCAATCATACGAATTAATGAAGAAGTATGAGCCAGTCGCACGACTGAACCTCAGTCGTACGACTGCAGCATGAGTATGGGCTCAGTCGCACGACTGTAGCATAAGTATGGGTCCAGTCGCACGACTGAAATCTAAAATGGTATAAATAAAGGGGTAAGTCGATCATAACCCTTACCACCCTTCAAAGACCTCTAAAATCGCCTATACACACATACTCTACCCAAATTTCTACTATTGTTATTACTGCTTGATATGTGATACTAACGTGTTCTCTACTAATCTACATGTACTGTGCAACTGAAATCGGCCAAAATGAATGTCTTAATCGCACCTTAAGGGTTGAATATGCTAAAACCTAGAACCAAGACTACTCTTAAGAATAGACCACTTAAATGGACACAAATGTTGATTTAGATGAAACTAAGTGCTATTTTGAGTATGTGCAGTCCAAATGAATCTAAACATGAAGTGTAATGTCATGCGTTGACAAAGATTCAAATCTATGGTGTTCAACAATGAGATATAAAAATAGACATGCTGATGAACTTCAGTCGTCAAAAATGAGCCAGACGCAAGAGTTAATCGCACGAGTGAATCATGTGTGTGGGTTCAATTGCCTGACTGACTCAATCGAATGGCTCATTGTTTGACTAAGCTCAGACGCATGCTCAATCGTACGACTAAACTCAATCGTACGACTAAACTCAGTTGTATGGTTTAGTCGCACGATTGAATCAGTAGACCAAAATCATTCAAAATTCACATGTTAAGTCTAGAAACCAATCTAATGTATATATTTCTTGTGTTGCAGCAATATGGCTGAAAAATGGATGATGAGCACCAAGCACAAGATATGTGCACATGTAGATTTTTTTCTGAGGCTCAAGTACGTCAAAGACATCAATTCCGGCATACTGAACAAGAGCAACATGTGCCCCCAGTTCAAGTACTTGGCTCATGTTATCCTAAAGTGCATAGCCTCCAAGCGTGGAGGATTTGATGAGATTTCTGACCAAATCCAAAATGCATACCTTGCACTGATGTTAAACCACCCTTTCAAGTGCTCTCACATGATCTTCTCCTACTTGTTGAAGAGGAATAAGATGATGTTTTGGACAGAGATGTGAATAATGCAATGCAAATGTGTGGTGGTATGGATGATGAAGATTCTCAAGAAGCTAACGAGGTTATGTCACTTAATGTATAAGACGTTGATGCTTATTGGCTCCAGTGGAAGGTCTCTCAGGCTTATGAATAGCAGATTGATCCACAACAGAGCCAAAAGCTTGTTGAAGAAGTACTAAAGATCCTAGAAGAAGGTGATGATCGTGAAGTTGAAACTAAGCTCCTGGTGCATCTGCAGTGTGATAAATTCAACCCGATCAAGTAATATTTAAGGAACAGATTGAAGATTGTGTGTGTACACGTCTGGCTCAAGCTGAAAAGACTACAAATCGAGACAAAAGTAATGATTAGATGTTTATGTATTTGAAAACTTTTGTACTTGAATTATGTATTACATTAATGTAATTAATGATTATTTATGTTTAAATGTCTTGATTAATGAATAATGTGTGATGTGTTTAATGTTTAATCAAACGGAGGAAGGTCAAGAGACAGATTAATATGATGTTGCTCCCCTTCAGCAAGTCAAGACTTAACTTACCATGATTCTTGACTTGCAAGGGATAGTCAGAACATCAGTGAGCTACACTCCCAAAGAAGGAGAAATCATTCATGATCTGACCGACAACTAGCTAGTTGAGATGTTCTGACTTAATCCTGTTGAAATTGTTAAAGATTCTCAAGAAGTCAATGTACTGAGTGATGAGGAGCTACAAGATGTTGATGAGATTGAGATTGAGGATGTTACAATTGAGCACTATCCATAGTACACTGACCCGGAAGGACATGTTATCCCCAATTTGGGTGAAACATTTGGCAGTGGTACATTTGAGAAGTTGGATGAAATGGAGAAAGAAAAAGAGAAAGAAGAAAGCATAGCCCAAGCTTTGGATGCTAATGTTGATATCAAGAAAGCAGAATGGATAGCTTGTTTTGCAAAGATGAAAGCCCAACGCGCGGTGCCAAAGCAGAATGCCTACAGAAAGCTTTATAGAATCAAAAGACATCAAAAAGTTTCATGCAAGATTATAGCATGGGCTTATTTTGAAGATTCTGATGTTTGTGCTATGAAAAGGGAAAAGGGGATTGAGTACTTCAGATATCCTCATGATCTAAAGACTCTCCTTGGTTTTGAGCTCAACTGACTGGCATGCTTAGATCTGCTGTATGCTAATCCAAGAAAGATGTCAGTTGGTTTGAGGCTGCATTTAAGAAAGAATACCACACTGGGTGGGTAAACTTCAGTCCTCAACAACCTAAGAGGTACATTCATAAGTCTGAATTTGACCTGATATCTGGAAAGCCTAAAGTAATGCTGAAGTGGAGTCCTCCTCGCACAATGTCCAAGATTCCCTTATGGGAAATGCCTTAGGACTTCACTCCACACTTCAAATGGTGGTATTATGACAGGAGGACAGGGGAAGCGGTCATAGTTTTGAACAGAGATGGAAAGATAGAGACAATCAGGGTATTCGACCCAATGTGGCTCACTAACTTGTCGAGTGAAGATGTCTATACTTTGTACAAGTGGCCACTATTCTATGACACCTAGGACATAGTACAAGTTCTTCAAGTACCTTGAAAATTATCTGGTAGTATTATATATAGTTTCTCAATGTAACTCAGAACATCATGCTTGTAAGAGTTTTGTAATACTTTGAGTTGAGAAGCAATATATGCAAGTACCTTGAAAATTATCTCTGTGTTCTTTGGTAATTATTATATTACTATCAACTCTTAGAATAGACTCTGCTTCATCTGATTTGAGTGTAGTATAAGTGAGTTCAAGAGAAAAACCAAGTGTTAAATGACAAAACCCTTCCTGCAATTGGTATCAGAGCTTTTTAGGCTCTTGATTGTGAGATCTTACTATCCTAATCAACTTGTTTTACACTCCTCCTTACACCACACTCAACATGGCCCTCAACAAGTTTGAAGTAGAGATGGGAACAATGACTAAATCTCCTATCATCACCCCTAAAAACTTCAAGTCATGGAGCAGATGCATGGAAGGCTTCATCAGGTGTCAAGACAACAAGATATGGTATTCTATTGTTAATGGCCTGTATAAACCCAAGGTGGCAGTACCCGATGGAAACGGTGCTATGATAAAGAAGGTCGTTGAAGATTACTCTAATAAGGACCGAAAGAAGATGGACATTGACAGCAATGCAATGACTATGCTTATGATTGCAACACCCAACTCTATCATGGTGGGGTTTGAGCATTGCAAGTCAGCTAAAGAACTGTTTGATGCACTTGCTCAAATGTACTCTAGCTCAAATGACTCCAAGAAGGACTCACTAAAGCAACAGTTGAGAACTTCACCTACATTACTGGAGAGACTCTCAGTCAGCAATATTTCACGTACATGGATCTCATTTCTTCCCTTCAGTCTGTGGGAATTACTCCTGAACTTAGAGACCTCACTAGAAAGTTCATGAGTGCACTCCCTAATAAGTGGACGTTCTACTGTTTCTCTATCAAGAGGACAGAAAATCTGAACACCCTCACCATGACCGAACTCTACAACATTCTTGATGGATACCATTTAGCAACAGAGGCCATGAGACAAGCAAACCCCTGAGTCTTCCTGCAAGCAATGCTTTGATGGTTGCTGAAGGCTCAGGACCCACACAGCCTCAACAGTACCTGACTTACACCCAACAGCTAGCTCATCTGGACCATACATTACTTTTCCTGAGACTCCAAGGTCTCAACAGGCTCAGCATAGTTCCTTTCAGGATGGTTGTGCCTTTGTCTCAGGAAGTGGACAATCTAGTGATTTTCAATAGTGCTTTGATGATCTAGAGTGCTTTAGTCCAGATGATGTAGAATATGTGGACATTGTCCAACAAATGGCTCTCTTAACCTACAAAGCAAAGAAGTTCTTCAAGAGCACTGGAAGGTAATTTCCCTATAACCCAACGAATAGTAAATTTGGTTTGACAAAACTAAGGCCAAATGTTACAATTGTAACCAGCTTGGTCATTTTGCAAGGGAATGCAAGGCTCCTAAGTCAAATCCAAGAACCCCACAGGCCTCCACACATCCCTCAACATCAAAGCCCACCTGAAAGTCAACAGAGATAGCTGCAATTGCTCAAGAAGTTGACTGGAGCTTTATGGTACAAGATGTGACTCCTACTCAAGCATTCATGGAAAGAACAAATAACAATAAGTTATATGAACATCTCTGTACTCCTGCATGTATTGCTAAGGTTAAATTGTATCAGGACTACAATATGGATATTAAATCCAATATTAAGTCTCTAAATGTTTTAAAATCTGATTTTAAAAGGGCTAAATCTGACTATCAAAGAAAAATTGAAGAGTTGGAGAAAACTATGTCCTTGTTAAACACAAACATACAAACTATAAGACTCAAATAAAGGATTTAATATCCAATTTGTCTGAGGCTCAAGCCCAGCTTGTCACTGCTAAGGCTCAAGCTAGAAAGTATGCCATTCTGAGCAAAACTTCCAAGCTATTACTGCATCATCCTCCTACTCCAAATTTTGTTATTAAAACAAAAGAGGGTTGGGGACCAATGAAATTGCTCCACTACACTCTTATGAGTCCATAAGACAACCAAGGTGTGGTACTGAAGAGCAAGAGGTCCAATCTGCTGACCCATCTTCACTTGAGTTGATGAATGATGCAATAATAGAGGCCACCACAAGGAAAACAGGTAACCCAACCCACTTCTTCCAATGATGATCAAATCCTAACCACCAAGCCAGAAGAAGCAGTGATAAAGCTGCAAGAAGAACTGCCAAGAAAGTGGCTGACTCTAAGCTGATGATTGAACCAAAACAAAAAGGTGTATTCATCTCAGGAAAGGAGTGTAGTACCAACACTCCTATCCTACCAAAGGATCAAAAGTTAAAGGGAAAGGTTGCTGATAAAGAGAAAAAGAACAAGAAACAACAATCCTCCGTCACACAAATCCAAAGTTGCTAACTCCATCACTACTCCATTACACTTATTGCACATGGATCTATTTGGTCCCACAAATATAATAAGCATTAGAAGGAAATCATACTGTGTGAATCCAAGGATGGCGAACAGGAATTATCAATGTTGGTCGATTGACAAGTCAACGTTTGCGGAATCAACGTTGATTTGGTTTAATTGTTTTGCAATAACTTTAAATATCAATAAATGTTCAAGAACACATGTAGCAAAACACAATTAATGATTAATATGTATTTCATTAGAACATGTTAATGATTACAAGTATAATGAATGAATGATATCAAAGTGTGTTATGATGTGACGGCTGCTAGGGTTTGATTGAGAGACTTTGAAGTGATGGTTATAATGCTCATGATGTTGTCACTCAATCAATCGTCTAAAACAACCTTCTTGAATCGAAACCTAGGATCCATATATATAGACAATGATGTTTTTGTTATAGGAAACACTGGATCTCTTAGGATTTGATTTGTGTCAGTTAAGGAATCATCGGATTTCTTGTGATTCACATAACTGCCTTGTTGACTTGTTGACTTGTAACACTTGCATTATACAGTGTTTGGACTCCGTAGGAATAGTGTCTTCCGTAGGAGTTTGTTATTCCGCAGAAGAATTGTTCTTCCGCAGAAGAATTGTTCTTCCACAGAAGGCTTGTTCTTTTGTAGAAGAATTGTTCTTCTGCAGAAGTCTTGTTCTTCTGAAGTAATCTTGTTCTTCCGAAGCAATCTTTTTCTTCACTTCTGGTTGTTCATCCGCAGAGGATCTTCGGATGAATAGTTACTTGTAAGAAATATATCTACGGGAGAACAAAATGTTCATCTGTAGATGTTTCTTACACTTGGTCAATTTCATAAGTTGACCGAGTATAATGTTTGTACCTGCAACTATACATAAATCAACACACATAAAAATGGATTAACCTGTATATTTAATGCATACACAATAATGAATTACAAACACTCATTACAGATATTAATTCAAGTACTAAGCCTATACATAATGAACTAGATCTACTAAAACTAGCCCTAACAATACTCCCCCTTAGGCTTAGATACTTCGAATTAGTTCTTCAACACTGAAAGTTCCTTGACTCTGGCAATGATCTTATTGTAGAAGTAAGACACAACAGTCTTCTGATCATCATACTTGTAGTTGATCTTCATCTTGCTAAACTTCTTCAGAGTCTCAAAGCTTATTCCCCAGACATCTTCCTCCGTAGTAAGTGTGTCTAACACATTGTTGTTATACATTACTTCTAACTGATATTGCTCTGAAATTCTGAGTTCAGTGACTTCATCAAAAGTTGTTCCCTTTAGCAGTCCAACATTGTATCTTCTTCTTTTGTAGGCTTTGGCATGTAATTTTTCAATCACTTGGATCTCATGGACATGCAGGAACAAATCATTCTGTGCTTTTTCACCAGCCAACTTGGGAAAGAATTTGTCATTGAGGTATGAGGTGTAGCTGGGATGAAGTAGTTTGATTTCCATAGGATCAAAGATCCTGATGCGGTCAACTTTCTTGTTTTCAGCATTTCTTAACAACACCAACTCCTTTGTTTTCTCAACATAGCCCCATTCAGTTATAGGGTATGTGAATTGAGTTCCTTCAATACATTTGATTGCTGCTGTAGTTCTACTTTTGTATCCAACCCTCTTCAAGAATTCATCATCTATAGATTCTGAGGCATTGGACTTGTATCTTTTAAGCCCTTTGATTCTCTTCTCATGCTCTACATCTTCTCTTTTAGCTTCACTTAAAACATCACTTAGTCTTGAGCTTTTCTATTAGAGTTGAGAAGTCTCTTCCTCTAGGGTGAATTGGATAATTGCAGATGATCAGGCTTTGAAGATCTTTGATATCCTTCTATGGTAGACACACCAGTGAAAATACATCATGGAAGTATTCAACTCTTCCAGATGTTCTTTTAACAATAGCACAATCCCAGTCTGGATCATATTTCCAGGCCATGATCTTGTTTTCATCCACAGAACTGGGAGTCGTGAGGTGGTCTATTAGTTGTATCAGAGTGGATTTCTGTTCAGTTATCTCCGTCACTGGAGTGCCCAGTGGCCATACTTTGCCGAGAATTACTTCTCTTGGCTCTCTGATCAGTTTGTCCTTCCCTTTGTGCTGATCTTTAGGTTCAATTGTTATAGGTTCAACAGGAAGTTTACTTTGTTGCTTATAAGATGGATGAGGAGTTCAGTTCTAAATTTTACACCAGTATACAACTCAACATTCATCACATGCTCCGTCATCCTTCTAAGTTCTCCTATTGACCTTCCCTTAAGCTCATTTGGTTTGTAGTTATGGCTTTGTAACTAACAAGTCATGTTATATCTACTCAGCTTAGCTGTGTCATAATGACCCAACTCTTTCTTTATCTTCTGTATGGATTGAAAGGTGTTGAAAGCTTCATAGTCATAATTTGGAATCATAAAGCTTGCAAGTTCAAACTCCTTCAATGTGTTCTTCATCTCAGACATATTCATCCTATCAACCATGTCATATGAAAATCCATCGTTGATCAGGGTCATAAACATAGCAGATTTAGGCCTCTCTTCCATGATGTCTTTTGATGTAAGAAGAACATCAGTCTTTGATTCTTCTTGAGCTTTGTCAGGTCGCTGTTCAATAAACTCTTTCCATTCAGCATCACTCACAGATTCATCACTAGCAGCTTGCTTTGATGTTAAATTTTCAATAGAAGGAGTGTGGTTAGAAGATGTATGTCTTGATCATTTAGGAGAGTCTTCAACATTGATTACTTGAATCTTTGTTGGGACCAAATACTTCCTCTTCCTTGAGTATTGAATGAGATGCTTAGAAGAATCAGCAAGTTCCTTTTGTAGGTTTGATTCAAGAGCACATAATTCCATTTTCAGTTCATCAATCTCTACTTCTTTTCTTCTAACAGAGCTGATTGATCATAGAGAGCACCATTGATTTGATCAATTTTCACTGTTAGCTTCCCATTTTCTTCTCTCTCTTTCTTTACTTCTTCTTTGAGTTCAAAGTCTTGTTGAAGAAGAGCATCAATCACTTCATTATTGCACATGACATATTCTCTCAATCTTTTTATTCTAGCTTCATCAACTCTTCAACCTTTTCCCTGATCACTCCCTTCAACTCCTGTATTCTTTGCTTTCTTTTATTTGATTTTAGCACCAGCTTGTTGTACTCAGCAACCAGATAACTCTTGCTGATAGGGATATCAGCATCACTTAGATCCTCTTCATTGTATGCTATTACATCAACATGGTTTGCTTCTTCTTCTGCTTCCTGATGTTGAGAAGCAGTCTCATCATCTTTAAATTCTTCTGGGTCTACACTTGCTAAGCTTGAACTGAGCTCAATGAGTTGATTTGCAAGTTCTTGATGAGGTTGTTGTTATTGCTAATGATCAGACACTGGAGATACTTGTTCAGTTATGTTTGAGAGTACTAGGGATTCAGTCTTGGATGATGACAGTTTAACTGTACTTGTTTGTGAGACTAACTCTGTCTCCCCAGTGTAAAGACTGTTTGGTGAGTAAGGTTGGATGGGAGAGATTGGTTCTGTATTTTGGCTGGCTGGAGATTATGGTTGAGGTGTTTGTTCTTGATTTGGTGATGGATGGTGGATGGGAGAGATTGGTTTAGTATTCTGGTTGGCTAGAGATTGTTGATGTATGGGTGATGTATCTGGTGAGAAAGTGTATTGAACAGACTTGGTTGGAGAATTCTCTTGTTTATCTTTCCACACAAGCTCTTCAGGGATATTTGCAGTAGCATCAATCACATGTGCAAACATGTCCATATCACGTCCTTCATATTTCCCAGAAATTTTGTTCAGAACAGATCTACCAAGGTGTGCTAGACTAAACACACAACCATCCACAGAAGTTCCAGGCAGATCAACATTAATGATCAGTTGCAGTAACCTTTGAAACATGTACATCTTATCAGCCTTCTGCACTTTGATGTGATCACTTAAGCAGTTGAAGATGTACTTGGAATAATTGTAGGTTCTTCCCTAAAAAACACCAATAATCCCAGAGGAAATGTGCCTTGAGAATCTGTCAAGACCAGATTTTCTGTTTGACATGCACTTAAGATAAGTGTGACAGAGAAATCTGTATGGCTTGCAAAGTCTTCCTTTCTTGATTTCTCCTTTGTTGAAATCACCATCATATCCCATCAGTAGAAATATTTTTTCTATGTATTCATCTTCGAACACATGAGGATGACCAGCTTCGACTTCTCCCAACTCAAGAATCCTTCTTATTGTCTGTTCATCGATTCTCAGTCTCGATTCTTCACAGTAGCCACTATAGCTTCACCGTCTTCGTCTATGCGTGTAGAGTTCCAGAAATCAATGATATGTGATTAATAAATCACAAGCTCTGCTCATAAGGCATAGAACAACCTTGATCTTCTTAGATATCTATAAGTTCTTGACACCCTTCTAAGACACGATCATCAAGGTTTAACAAGGCACACACATTGTGTTCTTTCGCAAATCGATTATCCATCCGTTCATAAGGAAAAGTCTTCATTAAAATCACATTATTGATATGAGAATGCGAACAGTTGTGAGATAAACAAGAATCAAATGGTTCATTCTTGAATATTATAACATGTTTTACCTTAATAACAGCGGATTAAGAACACGAATATATGTTTGTTTATAGTTTTGATCTGGTGAAATTTGAATACTGAGAAAGTAGGAAAATGTTTGTTGAGAGTGGGTTTTTCTAGGTCTTAAAAGTGAGTTGAAAAAACGAATAATGATTTTGAGAGGTCAAACCACATTATTTATACTCTCAGACACATTTATTTATCTCATTTATTAAGTGGGACCCTCAATGTATTCTCCGTAGAACATCTACGGATCGACAACATCTGCTGATGAACATTTAAAATTAAATTACATTTGTTGATCTTTGTTCATCCGTAGTTTACCAATCTACGAATAAACATTTAAGATTTCCACATTGTAGCTTCTGCTGATGCCTAAGATAGCACTGTAGCTTCTGTTGATGCTTAAGATAGCATAATGCAGAGAAATATTATTGTTTGTATGGTCCAAGTCCATTGGTTAGAACCATTTATTGCTTTAGGACCTTGTAGGCTTTGTATACATGGAAATTTAGCACAAGAAAGCTTAAAATGATTTTGAGAAAATTTTCATGTATCCGGAAGCTAAGATGATGCTCAGATTCCAATTCCTTTAAATTGATAATGAAATAGACATTTCTGCTGATTGAGTAACTCAACATACTCAACTTCGTGTATTTTACTCCCACAAAATTTGTGATTAATGGTGAATTTAAGCATTTATCAGAAATTTCTTTAAGAAGAATAACATGATTTGTAACTGTATGAAAATGATCTGACATATATACACATATGATGGGATCATACTATAATACTAAGCCTCATCCTGATGAGTTATGTTATCAAGTTGATACCCGAACAAAGTTCTGATTGTAAGTATATTGTCCACTTAAATCCATACAAGAGCTCATGTATCAACTAGGCATGCTGATTATCATGTTTTCATGTTGAGTTAGAAATAACTGTTATGGGCTTCACATTCAATTTACAGAGATTTTGTCATCCCTTTGCAAGTCAAATCATCACTTTTTCACACTTAAGAACTATGTACTTTAAGTTATAAGATCTATCTTGAGATGCATTTGACATCTCATTAATGCAATGATGTAAAAGCTCAAGATAATATACAATTGATGACATAGGATTCTTTTGAGAGCTTAGATATGATCATCATCAGGTCACCAGGTCTTTACTCACGTAAAACATAGTGCCTTTAACCCAGGTCTTTGTTTACACAAAACAGAGGGATGATGAGGATCATGATCTATTCATTGTTTGTAACTGAATTTTAGTATGGTGATCATACACCCAGGTCTTTGTTTACACAAAACAGAGGAGTATGATTTGCAAAGATAGCTATTATAAAGTGTTGGTACATAGTGTGTTTAGATTAGTGATTTGGTCACATCAGAAAAATACTCACCTTGTATTCTCAAATGAAGTTTCCCACAAACAATCACTTTAGCATTATGTTTGGCATGCACTCAGATTAGTTTCCACTCAAGATGAATCTACTCACATATGAAGAAACTTGCTAAGATTTATTGTTATATATGAATTTAGGAATAAGCAAAGCTATAGTGTACTATCATTTCCCATACATATGTCATGCTGAAGCATCATTACACATAGTATTTTATTTGTTTAAACTTGATTAATCTAAGTTAATCATGCCCAGAGACTCAACCAGAAAGTTAAATCTGACTGAATCAAAGGCTTTAGTGAATAAATCAGCAAGCTGATTTGACGTATCCACTTTGACTAACTGAATCAAACCCTTTTCTGAGCAATCTCTTAGAAATTGATATCTTATTTCAATATGTTTTGTTTTACTATGTTGCACAGGATTAGCAGTTATAAACATAGCAGCAGAATTGTCTATATAAATTGAAGTTTAAAGGAAGTTGTAACCATAGTCAAGTAATTGGTTTTGCAACCAAAGAACTTGAGAACATCCAGCTGAAGCAGCAATGTACTCAGCCTCAGCTGTGGATACAAAAACATTGGTTTGTTTCTTACACTGCCATGATACTTGCCTTGGTCCAATGAATTGACATCCACCAGTTGTTGATTTTCTGTTACTGTTACATCCACCATAATCACTGTCTGAGTATGAGTAGAGTGTAAAGTCGCCATCCTTTGGAAACCAAAGGCCAAGTCCTGGTTTTCCTTTGAGGTATCTGAAAATTCTTTTTACCGCATTGAGATGAGACTCCTTGGGATCAGATTGGTACCTAGCACATACACACACAGCAAACATAATATTAGGTCTACTGGCAGTTAAATACATAAGTGAACCTATCATTGATCTATATAATTTTTTATCAATAGATTTTCTAGAAAGATCAGGAGCAATCTTATCAATTGTTGATGTGGTGTTTTGCATGAGGATACTTCAGCAAGATTGTATTTCTTTAGAATTTGATGTATGTATTTTTCTTGATTGATGAATATCCCATCTGATTTTTGATGAACTTGAAGGCCAAGAAAGAAGGTTAATTTACCCATTGAGCTCATCTGAAATTAAGATTTCATCAGCTCTTCAAAATTCACACACAATCTCTTATTAGTTGAACCAAATATAATGTCATCCACATATATTTGAACTACTAGGAGATCTTGATGTTCTTGTTTAAGGAAGAGAGTCTGATCAATAGTTCCTCTTTTGTAGCCATGCTTGAGCAAGAAAGATGATAGTGTTTCATACCATTTTTTGGTGCTTGATGAAGACCATACAGGGCTTTATCTAGTTTGTATACCCTATGGGGATAATGAGGATCTTCAAAACTAGGGGGTTGTGATACATGAACTTCCTCATCAATCTTCCCATATAAGAATGCACACTTGACATCCATCTGATACACAGTAAACTTCTTATATGATGCATAAGACAGAAACACTCTTATGGCCTCAATTCTTGCAACTGGTGCAAAAACTTCATCATAGTTAATTCCTTCTTCTTGAGTGTATCCTTGTGCAATCAACCTTGCTTTTTTTCTTACAATAATCCCTCTATCATCCAGCTTGTTTTTGTATAGCCATCTTGTTCCAATAGGATGTTGACCTTCAGGTAAATCAACAAGAGACCACACTTTTTGCTTTCTGAACTGTTGAAGCTCTTCTTGCATAGCTTCAATCTAGCTATTGTCTTTTAAAGCAGCAGTGATATTTGGAGGCACCACTTGAGAAAGAAAATAGCTAAAGAGACAAAGGTTGGTTGTACCACTTTGACTCCTTAGTTCTCTTTTCAGGATTTCCAATGATGTTGACAATTGGATGAGTCTTATGGATTCTCATTGAAGGAGTTGATTCAACTAGTATAGATGATCCCAGGTTAGTCATTTCTAGTGTCTCACACTGATTCTTCTCAGCTTGTGAGTTTAAGAAATAATCAAAATGCTCAACATGAGAAGAATGGTCATGAGAGTCTCTTGTATGGGTTGCAGGGGTATCTCCAGTTTTGTTTTGCTTTTCCGTAGGAACTTCTCCGGAAAGATTTTGCTCTTCCGTAGGAACTTCTCGGAAACAGTTTGCTCTTTCGAAGGAACTTCTCCGGAAGCATTTTGCTCTTCCGTAGGAACTTCTCTGGAAGCATTTTGCTGTTCCGCAGGAATTTCTCCGGAAGCATTTTGCTCTTCTGTAGGATTTTCTCTGGATATGAAGTGAGGACATGAATCATTTCAAAGATTTGTTGCATTCACTTGAGAGCCTGGATCTGTTGAAGGCACATCATTCACATCTCCGGGTGCAGCATGTTTGTTTCCAAATGTAGTATCTGCATCTACTGAAGCGTTTTCATCCGAGAATGGGGGTATCCTTGGAGGATGAGCAGATAAAGTTACTTTAATAATAAGAGGTGGAACAAATGGATAACACACTTCATCAGATCTTGCATTGTTCAAATAATCATACTTAAATGATTTGGTTAAAGAATTTATGTCAAACAACCATGATGAACCTTTATCTGACTTTGTAAATACAGATTCATCAAAAGACACATTAGGAGTCTCTTCCATAATGTTATGTTGTGGAATATAAACCCTATATGATTTCGATGTTGAAGAGTATCCAACAAAGAAACCATCATATGCTTTTCCTGAAAATTTTCCCAATGACTCTTTCATGTTTAAAACAGTTACATGACATCCAAAGACTTTCAGATATCCTATGTATGGTTTTCTTTTAAATAAAAGCTCATAGGGAGTTTTTTTTATGTTCTTTGACAATTATTGTTCTGTTTTGAACATTTCATGCAGTAGTCACAGCCTCAGCCCAAAAAGTGATGGGTAATTGTGAATCAGCTAGCATTGTTCTGGCAGCTTCAATGAGAGTTCTGTTTTGTCTTTGAGCTACTCCATTTTGTTCTGGAGTTCTTGGTGCACTGAATTGTCTTGCAATACCTTTACTCCTGTAAAGGAATCCAATTCAAAATTGACAAATTCAGTACCATTGCCACTCCTAAATATTTTAACTTTTGAATCAAGTTGATTCTCAATCTTGATCACAAAGTCCATTAATGTTTCTGATGTTTCATTCTTTTGTTTTAAGAAAAAGACCCATGTGAATCTTGTGAAATCATCAACTATCACCAAACAATATTGCCTTTTTCCAATGCTCATCACATTGATAGGACCAAACAGATCCATGTGAAGCAATTTGAGTGGTGTAGTATTTCATTGATAGTTTTGTATTTATGTGACACTCTATGTTGTTTTCCTTTGTAAGATGAAGAACAGTGAGTTGAGTAATGAAACTCTTTGTTTGGCAATCCAATGACCAGATCATTTTTCACCAATTTATTCATGTTCTTCATGTTAGAATGGACAAGCCTTCTATGCCATAATTGAGACAAATCTTCTGATAGTTTAGATATAAGGCATGTTTCATGTTTTGTGAGAGAAGTGTTGTTCATGTCCAAAACATAAGTGTTTCCTTTTCTTGCTGCTTTGAGGGGGACCCAATCCTAGCTTAAGAATGTAACAGTTAGTATTATCAAACAATGTGGTATAATTTTGATCACAGATTTGAGACACACTAAGTAGATTATACTGTAAATTTTTACAGTAATTTACTTTCTCAAATTTGAGCACACCATTTGTTATCATCCCTTCACCAACAATTTTACCTCCCATTTTATCCCCACCAAATGCCATATAAGAAGCATTTTTATGTTTGAAGTCATGGAGAAGAGAACAGTTTCCTGTCATATGCCTGGAACAACCACTGTCAGCATACCACTTGTTGTCAGTTTTCTAATATTGTTCCTGCATTGAGAAATAAATCAGTTAGAAGTGACAACCAAGTCTTAGTGATCTTGGTTTGTCACCAGAGTCTAAACTATTACTCCTTCATGACTTAATCCTGAAGTTTCAGTATTAATTTCATATCTAGTTGATTCATTTTGATTTGATGATGGTGAGGATGATTCTGCTGAATCCGATGCAGAAGCTTTGGAGTCTTCTTTCTTCATTGATTCTTCTTTCACCTTATCTTTCTTTGGTTGATATTTTGATTTAGAAGATGAACCTGCATTTTTGAAGGTTTCATCATCTTTTGCTTTTGATTGAGACACATATGATCCCTTTTCAAAATGATCAAAGAAATTATCATTGATGATTGACTTCTTCTCAGCCAAGTCCACCTTTTTGTGAGGTGTTTGGATTGGATTGATGTTTTCTTCATAGATTAGCATCTTCAGAAGATTTCCGCTTTGGTTTTGCATTTTGCTTTTGATTTACCTTCTTTTTCTTTGAATCATCTTGACTTTCAGCAGATTGAGAGTCTGGTTCTATCAAATCAGTTTTTGACTTCTTTGTGCTTTTGTTTTTGTTCCTTTTGTTAAAATAACATTATTGAGTTGAATGATTATTTTTGTTGCAAATAGCACATAATTTGTTGAAATAACACTCTGAAGTCATATGATAGTTCATATTGCATATGGAACAGTAACTGCTAAAGTAGCAGTCTTCTGTATTGTGATTAGTCATATCCCACCACTTGCAATACATTTCTTCAGATTCCTCTTCATGCTCATCTTTCTTCTTTTTCTTGTTCAGTTTGGGAGCTTTTGTTTCATCCTTTGAAGAGGTTGAATTGTTCTTGTTGTTCCTAGGAATATCAACAATTGAATCTTTCTTATCCTTTGATGACTTTTGTTGCTTCAGATTCAACATCTTTTGATTGTTAACAACTACTTTTTTTGATACCTCATCCGTAGATTCGGCTTTCTTCTTCCACAGAAGTTCTACGGATTCAGCAGACTTTGCTTTTCGCAGTTCCTCTACTGAAGAGTTTTTCTTGCTTAGTTGAAACTTGTTTCTTCTTACCTTTATCTGCATGAGATAAAAGTACTTCTTCAGTTGGTCCGTAACTATCAACTTCATTTGAAGATTCAGTTCTTGTAGTCCTTCATTGAGTTCAGCAATCCTCTTGCAGATAGTCTTCAGCATGTTTCTCTGCTTTGGAGGATATTGAAGCTTTGATTCTTCAATCACTCTTGGAATACCACTTTTAATGTGAACATCCTTACCAATGGTCCTTCTACCAACAACAGGTTCATCAGAATCATCCAAGTCATCACAATTATCATAATCAAAGTCTGAATCATTTTGATACAAAGATTCTGATTTAGAGGATTCAGTTTCACTCACCTTAGCTTTATTGTTAATATTGATTTAAGTTGATTCTGTTTCAAACTTGGTGCTAGGCACAAAATGATTTGACAGAGTATTGGTCATTGTTGTAGGTAAAGATGTATAATTATCATTTATAGGTGGTGGAACAACATTATAACCCAACCCAGACCTTTTCTTTAATTCAATATGAGAATTTAGTAATTTCTCATATTGCTGAGATGATAATTGAAACTTCGAAGTTTCACTTCAGTTGATGCATGATCAGCCATGGATTTTGTTAAGGAAGTGGTCAAATGCTCAACTTGGGCTTTTGGACTATAGTTTTCAGAAACAAATTTTTTAAAACCTTTTGCAAAGAGTTAATTTTGATTTGATACAATTTATGTTCTCTAACATGAGATTCATTTAAAATCATAGTTTCTTTTACTTTGTCAGCCAACTGTTGAGCATGGACTCTATAACGCTCAACTTCCTCAACACATGTTGATGAACACAACCTTTCTTTTACCTCTCTTGCCATTGCTGGAACTGTTTGATCCATATGAGCCATCAATGCTTGATTCTCTTCCAAGACTTCTTTTTCATACACACTCCAGTCACATGTTCCATCTTGAAGTTTGATAAATCCTGACTCCTTTGAGTTACTAGGTCCAGCTGATTCATTGGTGGCTGGTGGGGATGCATTGATCAGTTGAGATTGTCTGTGTAGAGGTCTTTGAGATTGGTTGTTGATGAGGTGGAATCTGATGTTGTTGATGCTGCTGACGTTGTCTCATCTCTGGATATGACTGTTGATTGCATTCTCTGGAAAAATGTCCATAGACATTGCATTTAAAGCATCTTACCTTTGACTTGTCAACACCAATCATTTATGTTTTACTTGCTGATGCCAATTCTTATTTCTTCTGAGATATTGCTTTGCTCTATAAGCAATCATGGCCATCTCCAATTGTAGGTCCATTTCTTCCACTACATCAGGAGGTAGTTCTTCTAAATCTTGTTGGCAGATATTTGCTGACGTTAAAGAACTTCCTAGATATGCTTGGAAACTGGAACTAAAAGCTACAAAAGCTGCTTTTTGTTCTTCAGAGTCCAATATCACAATAATTGGTTCTGACGGATTGGTTGAATGTGAAGACTTAGCTGTTGCTGTAGTTGTATCTTCACGATCAGCAGTTCTTCCTTTATTCTTTTTTTCTTATCTTGAGATGATTTCTTTGAGGGTTTCGAAGCATAAAAGCTACCTTCCTCCTCATCATCACTCCTAGCACAAGAGTTATCACTTTCATTATTTGAAATGAATGCACTTCCAACATTATTTGTTTCTTTGAAGTGATAGGGTGAGACATGAGTTCTCACACTCTTGTTTCTTGATTTTTCATCCATTTCAAGAGCTTCCACTTTTGCAACCAGAGTACCTAGACCAGTTGATTTCAAATCTATTGTGTTCTTGAACATGGACACAGTTTGCTTCCAACTTCTAGCAAAGTGTGGAGCATTTTCTTGTTTAATTCCTCATTGGTATATTTCAACTCCTGAATGTTCATCTCAGTTACCAACTGCATGAATCTATGAAGTTGTTGAGGAATTGATTCACCCTTAATATGATGAAATGTTTCATATTGCGACCTGAGGGTGTCTCTCCTTATGCTTCTTATCTCATCACTCCCTTCGTAGAGAGTGTGGAGTATCTTCCAATAAGGAGTGTGCTGTTTTGTAGTTCTCACACCTGATCAATATCTCTTCAGGTAAAGCCATACTAAGCAAACTGTATGCTTTGATATCAACTTTAACCTTTTTGACTTCATCAGGTGATAGATCTTTGGTACTGATTGGTTGATTTTTGTCGTTATAATCCGGCCCAAGTGTGGGTGGAATATAAGGACCTTCAGTGATGGATACCCATAAGTCAGAATCAGTATAGTTTACATAATTCCTGAACTTGATTTTCCATGACTCGAAGTCTGCTTTTGTTTCCAACTTCGGTGGTTGGTAAGATGATCCACTGAAGTTGCTCATGATGTTAATTGATGAGAAAGATTAACAAGGTCTGCTATTCAATTGATTTGAATATAGATACAAGTTAATCAAAATCTACGAAATTAAGAACTGACAAATTAAAATCAATTAAACACAACTGACACTGATAGATCAATCGATCTAGATCAATGAGCACTTGGCTCTGATACCACCTGTGAATCCAAGGATCGCAAATAGGAATTATCAATGTCGGTCGATTGACAAGTCAACGTTTGCGGAATCAACCTTCATTTGGTTTAATTGTTTTGCAATAACTTTAAATATCAATAAATGTTCAAGAACACATGTAGCAAAACACAATTAATGATTAATATGTATTTCATTACAACATGTTAATGATTACAAGTATAATGAATGAATGATATCAAGGTGTGTTATGATGTGATGGCTGCTAGGGTTTGATTGAGAGACTCTGAAGTGATGGTTATAATGCTGATGCTGTTGTCACTCAATCAATCGTCTAAAACAACCTTCTTGAATCGAAACCTAGGATCCATATATATAGACAATGATGTTTCTGTTATAGGAAACACCGGATCTCTTGGGATTTGATTTGTGTCAGTTAAGGAACATTGGATTTCTTGGGATTCGCATAACTGCCTTGTTGACTTGTTGACTTGTAACACTTGCATTATACAAGTGTTTGGACTCCGTAGGAATAGTGTCTTCCGTAGGAGTTTGTTCTTCCGTAGAAGAATTGTTCTTCCGCAGAAGTCTTGTTCTTTCATAGAAGAATTGTTTTTCCGCAGAAGTCTTTTTCTTCCGAAGCAATCTTGTTCTTCTGAAGCAATCTTGTTCTTCACTTCTGGTTGTTCATCTGCAGAGAATCTTCGGATGAATAGTTACTTGTAAGAAATATATCTACGGAAGAACAAAATGTTCATCTGTAGATGTTTCTTACACTTGGTCAATTTCATAAGTTGATCGAGTATAATGTTTGTACCTGCAACTATACATAAATCAACACACACAAAAATAGGTTAACCTATATATTTAATGCATACACAATAATGAATTACAAACATTCATTATAGATATTAATTCCAGTACTAAGCCTATACATAATGAACTAGATCTACTGAAACTAGCCCTAACATACTGCCTTCTGATTGTTGATGATTTTACAAGATTTACGTGGGTATTTTTTTAAGATCTAAAGATGAAATTGCTGAAACGTTAAAATCTTTTATTCTTAAAATAGAAAATCAAATTGATCACTAGGTTAAGATAATCAGAAGTGATCAAGGGACTGAGTTTAAGAACTTCATTCTTGACTCATTTTGTAACTCAAAAGGGATTACCAAACAATATAGTGCTCCTAGAACTCCTCAACGAAATGGTGTTGCTGAGAGGAGGAACATGACACTTATTGAGGTTGTGCGAACTATGTTAGCTCATTCCATACTACCTCTAATATTCTGGGCAGAGGCAGTCAGCACTGCATACTATGTGCATAATAGGGTTCTTGTAGTTAAGCCATATGGAAAAACCCCTTATGAGCTATGGAACAAGAGGCCACCGTTCATTGGCTTTGTAAGGTCCTTTGGCAGCAGGTGTACCATACTTAACACAAAGGACAATTTGGAAAAATTTGTTGAAAAGTCAAATGTTTCTATCTTTGTTGGATACTCCTTAAGCTCTAAAGCTTATAGAGTTTACAACATCAAGAATCAACAATTTGAGGAATCATCCAATATTGTTGTCAATGAGCACACTCCTTGTGTTAGGGGGAATGGCCCTGATCATATATTTGATTTAAAATTGCTTCCAAACTATTCTAAACCATCTTGTGAGAATGTTTCAGTTGGAACAGGTGCTCAAGGTGATTCTAATGTTGATCAACTGTTTGAGCTACCTAGACATCTTCTAAGTTCTCCAAAAGCTGCTACAAATCAAGCTTCCACTATTGAGAGATCTGATAGTATATCCATCTTAAGGGATAGTGGAGCTAACCAGTATTTCACTTGTTGACACTCAAACTTCATCAGGTCACACTGCACAACACCAACCTGATGATAGTAGCATCTTGAAGGAAAAACAACTGTTAATTCTGCTTCACAGCCAACAAATGATGATGTTTCTCATTCATTCAATTAGTCCTCATTCAATTAGTCCTCATTCAATTAGTCCTCATTTAATTAGTCCTCATTCAATGAGTTTGAAACAGCAACTGGACAAAGTGTTCAAGCTCCTGAGCAAAATATGTCCAATCTGGATCTATCTTTGCAACTGGAAGTGATTCCTCGACTAAGAATTCATAATACTCATTCAACTGAGAACATCATAGGGGATGCCTCTAAAGGTGGGAGAACAAGAGAACAGACTCATCATGGGAATGTTTGCTTGTACTCATGCTTTTTGTCTCAGATGGAACCCAAGAAGGTAGAAGATGCCTTGAAAGATAGTAGCTGGGTTGAATCGATGCAGGAGGAGCTACTTCAATTCAAGAGGCAAAAGGTTTGGTACCTATGTCCGCTACCATCTGGTCAAGTACCTATAGGCACAAAATGGGTTTTCAGAAACAAGAGAGATGACAGAGGCTTGATTATCAAGAACAAGGCAAGACTGGTGGTTCAAGGATACACTTAAGAGGAGGGAATCGATTATACTAATGTCTTTTCACCTATTGTAAGACTTGAGCCAGTTAGGATCTTCCTTGCTTATGCTGCATCCAAGATTTTCACTGTCTACCAACTTGATGTCAAGTGTGCCTTTCTATATGGGGATATAAATAGGGAAGTCTACGTGTTCCGGCCTCCAGGATTTGAAGACCCACAACACCCTAACTATGTGTGCAAGTTTGATAAAACTCTATATGGGCTACACCAAGCACCTAGGCTGTGGTATGAGACTTTGTCTCAGTTTCTTCTAAAGAATGGTTACACTAGAGGTACCATTGATAAGACTCTCTTCATAAAGAAGTCTGGAAAGGATAATTTGCTTGTTCAAGTCTATGTTGATGACATCATATTTGGTTCTTCAAATGACCAAATATGAAAAGACTTTGTAAGCATTATGAAGAAGAATTTTGAGATGAGTTCTATGGGGAAAATGGACTTTTTCCTTGGAATTCAGGTGAAGCAATTGAAGGAAATGTTTTTCATCAATCAATCCAAGTATGTCAAAGACATCTCACAAAGATTTGAAATGAAAGATTGCAAGTCAGCCAAGGCACCCATACCCAGAAACCATAATCTTTATCCTGACTCTGAGGGGGAGGATACTGATCAACATCAGTATAGGGTGGTTATTGGTTCTCTGATGTATCTCGCAGCAAGTAGACCTGATATCATGTCTGCAACTTGCATTTGTGCAAGATATCAGGTTGCTCCGAAGGTGTCTCACCTAGCTGCTGCCAAGAGAATTCTCAGATACCTCAAAGGAGCACCTAAATTAGGTCTCTAGTATCCAAGGAACAATAACTTTAATCTCTATGGATACTCTTATAGTGACTATGGTGGTTGTAACATTGACAAGAAATCAACATCAAGTGGATGTCAATTTCTTGGTGGAAGGATCATCTTATGGCAATGCGAGAAACAATCCTATGTCTCTACATCAACTGCTAAAGCTGAATACATTGCTGCTGCAAGTTGCTATGCTCAGCTGCTATGGATTCCGAACTAGATGTTAGACTATGGATTTAACTTTATGAGCACTCCTATCCACATTGACGTCAACAGTGCTATCTCCATCACTGAAAATCCTGTGAATCACTCCAAGACAAAGCATATTGATATGAGGTATCATTTTATTAGAGATATTCATGAGAGAAATCTAATTAAGCTAATCAAAGTTGATTCAAATGAACAATATGCTGACTTGTTCACCAAAGCTTTTAATGAAAAGAGATTTAAATATCTCATTACAGCCATTGGGATGATAAACATTGATTAGTTTACCTTTTTGAAAACCTTTTAATATGTAATGTCTTATGTTAATACAATCTAAGCCCTGTTACAAAAGGCCTCTTTCTTAAATTTGTTCTCTAAGTATAAATTCTTCTGAAGAGGAATTTACCCTCAGAAGATATTTTACATATCTTCCGAAGCAAAATTCCTCCAATGATAATTTTGTTCTCGGAAGATTTTTTAGTCTCGAAAGAAGTGATTGATTACATATCAGATCTACTTCTGTAGCTTATAAAATTCTTCATTCGGTAAGCAATATTTACTCTCGGAAACAAAACTTTACCTGCGGAAGTAAGAATTGCCTTCGGAAGACAAATTCCCTTCGGAAATGCTTTATACTCGAAAGATATACTTTACTGTGTAACGGAAATCTTTTGGGCCCCACACTGTAAAAAGTAAAGATTTTGTTAATGATGTCGGATTATTTAACTGAACTAAACCTTACCGCCCCTGTCACATCATCCACTAAAACATCACATCACCTTATCCTAACCCCATTATTGCCATTTCACCCTCTTTTAAATAATCCCTACTATTCACTTTCATCTTCTTACCACATTTTACTGCCCTAAAAGCTTTCTTCATTCTCAACTTACCCAAGTCCAAACTCATCTCCTTTCACCATTCTCAAATGGCACTTAACCTTCAGCATAATCAAGTCGCACTTCTTGATTCTTCAAGAGATGCTTACTTCTTTGATATCATTTCCTTTCTCACCCAATCTTCTTACTACACTACCTGACTATTAACCCTAATATTTATTCCAATCATATGGCTGAATTTCAGGAAAATGGTCAGACTGAAACCCTAAATGGGGTTTGTGTAATAAGATCGAGCATTTTTGGCCTGGAGTTGGTCATTACTAAACAACTCATCTGGGATCATCTCGAGCTTCATGATGAGGGTGCCCCCACAGAGTTCCCCAAAGCAGATTTGGACAACACCTACATCCAAATAGGACATGGTGGAGACATGAGCAGGTCAACTATCTACATGTTCATCTTTTCATACAACTGGAAGTTCCTGCTACATGTCGTTCTTCATTGTCTGTCCAACAAATCTAGGGGATGGGATCAAATTCCATATGTACTAAGGTGCCTAGTTCATGGAATGGTGAGAAGCCTCAAGTTAAACTATTGAAGATTTGTGCTGACCAATTTCGTGGGAAATTTCCAGTGGGAAACATTCTTTATGTATCCCAGATTTCTCCAGCACATTATCAACTGTGAGCTTGACCAAAGTCAGCTTGTCTGTGCAGCTGCTCTAATTGTCCCTCAAATGAGCCCGTCCATCTTCAAGAATTTGAAGAAGGTGTCCACCATTTCAATGGAAGATACACTCCTCTGCTTCCAGGTATGACTGAGAAAATATCTCCTTGTGACATCCCTATTAACCCCACAGGTGATGAACCCACACCAGTAACTGCCCCCATACTACCAACTCTACCTTCTAACCCCATCACCATTACATATAAAAAACGCCCTAAATAAACCCTTATTCACTCTACTCTGATTGAACAAGCTCCTCCAGTTCAATCCAAAAAGACTAGAGTGGAACATTAGGCTCCCACTCAATCTGAGGTCTCACCATCCTTCACCATTGACCTTAATATGGGTCTTGGGTCTCCTCAGTCTCAAACCCATGAGCCCATCACCCAAATTCAAGCCCTTAGGGTGACTATCTATACTCCTCTGAGCAGCCACAAAGGGACAGCCCTACCAACGCTCAATGCCTGTAGACATTGATCAAGGTCCTGGTCATTAGGTTAAACTTCTCTATCCTTTACTGAACTTCTTTTCAAAACTAATGAAGAGATTACATCTCTTCATGGCAATGAAGTTGATCTACAACACTTTCTTATGGATCAACAGAGCCTGAAGAGACCTCTTATCTCTAGCCCCCATCAGCAAGCCTTTACTGAGGTAAGTCTCGCTAATATGGAGGGGACTCATGCGGATTCAGCTGCCACTATGGAAGATGCCTCAATGGACCTTTTGGACAGTGGTAACATTTCTGAGACTAAATCTATGGCAATCATGCCTTTTGATGACTCTGAAAGAGACATCACTAAGCAAGGGAAACTAGGGTGCCAAGAAACCACATCTGGTGGTAAGGATGAACATACTAGGTATGTTACATCATCTTCCCATGATTATTCAAAAGAAGATTAGGGAAGACTGCAACTCACTATACAAGACCTGCTTTCTAAAGTCTCAAACCTTGAATCCAAGTTTAGGAGTTTAGAGGATAGGTCCGCCACTCAGCAACTTGAGATTGACAATCTCAAGGCTCAACTAGCTGAGAAACAGATTGAGAGATCTGTTAGGCGTGTACCCATTCAGGTCTCCTTGACCTCTTCCTCTAGCTCATCTAGCTCTAAAGATGATGCTACCAAATAGGGGGAGAGTGTCCAGAGATAAACACCTAAGGAACCAATGAGCCAAACTTCAACTTCCAGATATTTGGCTCCCATTGCAACTACCTTTTCTGAGCCATCCCAAGTTGTACTGCAAATAGACCCAAGGATGCTCAGAGATCTCTATAGGCTCTTCTCCATGTTTCTGTTAAGATCCTCTCTAGATCAACCTAGCACTGATGCATCTATGATGTACTTTGGAGCTAAAAAGCTTTAGAGGTTAAGTGCACCTTCTACCACTAAGGAAGAAGTTGGTCAACCTAAGGTCCAAATGGAACCTGAGATTCAATTCCAAGGGGAAATGAGGACTAATCCGCAAGCGAAATAGTTGGGACAGAAACTGCATTTCCTCAAACTTTTGAAGCTAATGTCCAAGCCTCGGAAGAACAAGTTGAGTCTTCCGAAGCTGAAATGGAAGCTGCGGAAGGACTATTCTCATTGTCCGAGAATCAAATCATCATAGATGCAATTCTAGAGCTGGCATCTGAGGTGAATAGTGAGGACTTTCTCGATCAACCTCTAGCTTAGACACCTTCACTACCTCTCTCACAATCTGAATCCTCCCTCCAAGAACCACCAAAGTCAAGCACTTCAAAAGATTATAAAGGAAAGAAGAAAATGACTGCAAAAGAACTTCAGGAGGAGGAGAGGATTGACATGCTTGAAAGAAAAGGTAGACTTCCAACTGGCAAGCTGTTAGCTACTAGTCCCAAAGCAGCTACAACCAACCAAGAGGCAATCAACAACAAGAAGAGGGTATAGATCATTGACCGCCTCATCAAGCTTGGAGATGCCAATGAAGACATACTCCTACTACCATTAGAGGAGTTGGTAATGTTGGAAAAGGCAACTAGACTACATAATGAACAACAGAAGGAAGCAGCACGGTCGGCCTTAGAGGAAGAAAGAGAAAGAGAAAAGAGGGAAGCTGACATGTAGCTCCGGAGGGAAAGGATAGCTTTCCTAACCTCGAGAGGTTTCTCTTCTCAAGAACTATCACCACATGATGATGATACGATCCTATGGCTCTTCAACAAAGAGCAAGATCAACTGGAGAAAGAAAGAAAGAGAACTGCAATAGAGACGTTGAAGGAGAAGAAGAAGAAGGAAGAAGAAGCTAGGGTCACTGCAACCAAGAAGATAGGTGAGAAAGGCTGGATGAAAGACTATCTTCAGGCTCACGGCTTCTCTGGTAGGCAGGTGGGACCTATGTCTGAAAAGACACTTCAACGAATCGTCAGCAAAATTAAGGCTGACATTCATATGGGAAAAAGGAAAGAGATGTACAGAAGGGTACAAGGGATGATCTTCAAGCCAACCATTCAACCCCAACCTGAACCAATTCCCTATCTATTCACCATCAAAATTGAACCCTACACAACTGAACCTACACCACTATCCATACCCACTTTCTCACCTCAACCACCTAAACTACCCATCCTCCAACCCAAAACACTCTCCATAATCACTACACCACAACCTACCCAACAACCTTCCAAACCATACCCTTAGCCTTCCAAACATCTCTCCCTAGAGGAATTCAAGGCAATCAAGACAATGCTCTCAAATTGCACAACCCTGAGCGACATCTCTTGTGAGGAAGACTCTGTCAAACTAACTTATGTTGATAGATCTTCATGTTCCCTCACAAGAGATCAATTTCTTGATCTGCCCAGAGGAACACTGGATCATGCTGCTAGACTTCTTGGTCTCAACTCTAACTCCTCAAACACTTAAGACAAGAAGCTGAGAAGAAAGTTGGTGACTCTGCTAGATACAAAGAAAGGGGACAAGATTCCTAGTCAGCCTCTTGTGCCTAGAAAGAAAATCATCTAGTGGAGGTTCGATGAAGCCTCTTAAAAACTTTGTTATGGAGAGAGAATGGAGAAAGTAATATGCTGAATGCCTCCTCTCTGCTACACTGTAGCAGATTTGACATTGCTGAGCTAGCAGAGAAACCATTCTCCAATCCTGCAACTCCAAAACTCCTGCTCATATTAGAAGTCACCTTAGCAGCCTTCATCTTGCTGAGCTTACCACAAAGGCAAAGATTGAAGAGGAGTTGAAACTGAGAGAGAAGGAAGACAAGGAAAGGTCAACCACCAAAAGCACAGATTTCCTAGATGGTGGAAGGCCCTAAATTGGAACCAATAGTTAGATGGGAGTATGACTACAACTCTCATCAAGTAGCTCTTTTCAGAGGGACCCATCAAAGGGTGCATATCATTCAACGCGACAGACTGGAGTTCATATCAACTAATTATTTGTACAACCTTCTTAGCATTACTTCTAGGAAGAACAAAGAAATAGATTAATATCTACTTTCCTTGGTGCTGAAAGCTTTGAGGAGTAGGAATCAATGAAAGTTTTGGTAACATCAGCCTAGGGGGAATTTGTTGGATCAAGAAGAAGGCTTATGCAAACAAAACCAAATTGCTTAGACAAATTTTTGCTACAATACAAAGGACTTCCGAAGCTAAGTATGGAACTTCCGAAGGAAATAGAGTTCTTTCGAAGACAACGTGAAAGTTCAACTTCCAAAGACAAACTCTACTTCTGAAAACAAAGTGTTCACTTCCAAAGATCAAGACTTTGTTCAAGTTCCAAAGACAAAGTCTTAGAAGAATATATCATAAGTGAACTTCCGAAGTATGAAGAACATAAGAAGTCCATCAAGCCTCGAAAGAAGTAGCATCTTCCGAAGTATAAGTGGCCTCGAAAGAACTTGTTCTTCCGAAGCCATTCAACCTTCGAAAGACACTACTATGAACCAGCGGACATAAGTATGGTCTCTAACACTCCGCTACAGACCTCTGATACTACATGGCATTTTCCTAAAAGGCCATGTAGTTGACCATAGTTTATTCCACTGTTCACCTTTTTATATTAGTACAAGTTGCCAACTTTAGTGGGTAACAAATGGTAAGTCATGGACATGTCATGACTACCATCTCTTAGATAAGACTTTAGCTAAGATACCTTCAACTATAGCTTTGTAGTATTTGCTTTAGTTAGAGGATTCCAGCTGGTATCAAAGTATATCCTGCTGTAGGTAGTATTATATATAGTTTTTCATTGTAACTCATAACATCATGCTTGTAAGAGTCTTGTAATACTTTGAGTTGAGAAGCAATATATGCAACTACCTTGAAAATTATATATGTGTTCTTTGATACTTATTATATTACTATCAACTATTAGAATAGACTCTGCTTCATGTGATCTGAGTGTAGTATAAGTGAGTTCGAGAGAAAAACCAAGGGTTAAGTGACCAAACCGATCCAGAACTTTCTAACTAACTCCAAGATTAAACGTAGGTGATCCTCATGTTCTTCCTTAGTCCTAGAATAAATCAATATGTCACTAATAAATACGATAACAAACTGATCAAGGTAGGGTTTGCCCACACGGTACATGAGATCCATGAATAATGTTGGTGCGTTTGTCAACCCAAAGGCATGACCAAGAACTCGTAGTGACCATAACGAGTACAGAATGCTATTTTAGAGACATCTTCTTCACGAACTCTCAGTTGATGATAACAAGATCTCAAATCATTCTTTGAATAATGGCTTGATCCCTAAAGCTGATCAAACAAGTCGTTGATACAAGGTAAAGGGCATAGATTCTTGACTGTGTCTTTGTTTAACTCTCTGTAGTCAATGCACATTTGGAATGTGCCATATTTCTTCTTAACAAATAGAACAGGTGCTCCCCATGGAGATGAGCTCGGTCAAATAAACCCTTTATCCAACAGCTCTTGGAGTTGTGTAGATAGTTCTTGTAGTTCTTTCGGTGCTAACCGGTAAGGTGCTCGCGCAATCGGAGAAGCTCTAGGAGTCAAATCGATCTGAAACTCGACTTGGCAATGAGGTGGTAGTCCAGAAAAATCCTCTTGAAACACCTCTAGAAAGTCACGAACCACAAGAATATCCTCTACTTTCTTTTCCTCTTGTTGCTTGTTGGAGACGAGGGCTAATATGGCTAAGTAGTCCTTGCATAGCCACTTCTGAGCCTTCGTGAACGATATGATGCCTATCACAGCACGAGTCTTCTCGCCCTTAACTGCAAGCATTTCCCTATCTACCATAGGAATACGAATGACCTTCTCATGACAAATCACTTCCGCATGCCTCTATTATAGCCAATCCATGCCTACAACCACATCAAAGCTTCCAAGAGTAATAGGCATAAGGTCAATGTCAAAGGTATGATCAGTGAGTTGTATCTTGCAATTCTTAAGGATGTGCGTAACGGAGATTTGCTTACCATCAGCCAATTCTACAACATAATTAGACTCCAATACCGAAGGCATATCACTTAAAAGGCTACAAAACATAGTAGAGATATAACTCCTAACGGCTCAAGTGTCAAACCATACAAAAGCAAAACGACCATTTACAGGAAATTTACCAGTAATAGTAGTAGGATCGTTTAGAGCTTCACCTGAACCCATGACAAAGGCGCTCCCTTTGGCTCCACCATTTTTGCCACCATTGTTGTCACCATTACCACCATTGTTGTTATTGCCACCAGTACCGTTGCCATTCCCATTCTTTCTTAGTTGAGGATAGTTTTTCTTGAAATTCCCTTCCTTTCCACACTCAAAGCAACCCTTTGGTGTTTTATTGGGTTGTTGGGGTTGTTGAGGTTGTTAAGGTTGTTGAGGCTTTTTCATCAGTTCTCCACGACAATCCTTTACCACATGTCCAACCTTCCTACAACGCTGGCATCAAAAGCTGTCACACCTGCCATTGTGGTGGTAGTTGCATTGATTTCACTTTGGACTTTTCCCCACGCATACACTTGGTCCTTGAGATGATGAAGATGATCGGTTAAAGTTGCAATCTTACCAAACTGTCTATGTTGAGGTTGGTTACCAGATGACTATCCGTTACTAGCATTATTCTCCCACTTGCATTTGTTATCGGGCACGCTTGGCACAGTGCCCTGCTTAGGTAACTTTCCTTGTTCCATAGCTTGGTGAGTGAGCTTGTGAGCCAGTCGTAACATGTTGAATCGTAGGGAGATTTGCAGCAGTCACCATTTCTTTGGCACCAAACCACATAAGTAGAGCTCAATTCACCGACTCGTCGGGTCAACCATGCCAAGACAAAGTGCCGCTAGCTTATGAGACCTAGTGGTGTAAGCCTTGATGTCCGATCCTTCCATCTTTAATTACCAGTTCTCAGCTTCTAGTTTCTAAACTTCATTACAAGGACAATATTCCTCCATATAATTGCTTTGAACTCACCCTATGACAAAGCATTAGCCATCTCTTGGCCCTGCATCTAGACTTGAGCATTCCACCACGAGAGCGCTACACCGTCAAGTGTTCCTTCGGCTCCTCCTCAAGCTCCCTCCCTAGGGCCTACCAAGGCTCGAGCTAGTTTTACAGTTAATGTATATGAACTATATCCTTGATATGTGAGGCCACTAAAGCTACCATAGCCATATGAGGTGTGCAGGGTAGGGGTATAATATGGCATCCCTAGTCAGGGTAGGGATCATACATAGAACATTTTTTCTTATCTAGCATCCTAATCAATGCAGTGTGATACCAGTCCCAGTTGTTAGAACTAGTCATGTCCCACTAAAGTTTTGACTTATTCGGAAAGTACACATCAGATATAAATATGGGGTCTAGAACCATAACTCATAGATGATGAAGGAAGAATAGGAACCTTGGGTTCCTTTCCTGGTGCATGTCAAACAGGGGATAAAGACGATGAAGATGCCATATTGCAGTGTATGTGTGATGTGCTCCAAATTATACATAAAAATCCTATCAAAAGCACATCAATTATTCCTTAATATCTTCCTTAAAATGATGAAAATGTACTTAAAAGTCTTAAATTGTGTTTTCAGGTGTTTAAAAGGGCAAGTTGGACAAAAGAAGCATATTTAGCTAGAAATTGAAGTAATCTGAGCTTTGGAGTCCAAGCATGGGGCCGTGCCTCTTTAAGCACGCCCCCATGCTTTGCCAGAAACACACCCCCGTGCTAAATTAACACACCCCTATGTTTGGACATCTGACAGGACAAAAAGTATTGTTCCCTAAAAGTAGACACGGGGTCGTGCCCCACCTCCAACATGGGGTCGTGCCCCATTTAGCATGGGGCCATGCCCGACACAACCTGCATGTACGAGCCGACCAACTTTCGTAAGCATTGTACTAGCACGGGGCCGTGCTTAAACACTCCGGAAAGTCTATAAATAGAAGCCTAAGTTCACCATTTTTGGTAAGCTTTGGTGGGAGAGTTACTCTGTAGAACTTTCTTGGGAATCAAGACTTCAAGATCATTTGGAGGCTCGGAGGTGCATACAACACTTGGAAGAAGCTCAGAATCGTCTAAATGCCATCCATTATGGATTATCGGTTTGATTGTTCCATTTCACCGATGATTATATGTCTATCTTCTTTGTTATATGTTGTTATGTTCAAGCTCATTATGAGCTAAACTCTTTTTATAATCCTAATCAGATGAAACTTATGTAATTTGTGATGAACTAATGGTGTGATAAATATTATGTTAATGTTATGGTGGTCTTGGAAAAACTATTGATGGGTAGCATTTACATTTGAACGGGAAGTTATAAATTTATGGTTTGTGATTGTGATCGTCATACAAAGTTGAAAAACCGTATGATTAACTTTCATTCACGAAACTGGTCTTCATTATTAATCCATGGCTAATGAACTAGAAATGGTTATTAGAAATCATATCACTTTAACTTTTTTTATCATTTGCAGGTTCCCTTTTATTTGTTTGGAAACTTCAGTAATTGTTACGGTTTTCTAAAATTAATAGTATGTTAAGAAGGAACCTCATCAACTCTCTTTTTGACATTAAGTTATGTTTTCATAAATCGTATGTCAAATAGGTCACAAAAGATTTACCTACATTACTAGGGCTTTGATCTGAGCAGTAAAACTCAGCCTGACAGGATCAAGTCAATATGGCAGCAGGATAGACGAGAAATCACACCAGTTCATCTTTATAAACATTAACATAATTACATTAATCCATATCTTTAAATCACACCGCCAATTCATCACGATTACATAAGTGGAATCTAATTAGGATGATAACTTTTATTCCTTAGTTTTAAATCCAAACGCTTCAAATCTTAGTTTACTTTCTTTCTATTATTGTTTATTTTTAAATCTTAAAAATCTTTCTAATACAAATTATCATTTTCTTTAACAAAAACCAAATCTGATAGTCAAACATCAAGTTTCTTGAGTAGGCTAGGTGTGTCCACGGATCGATACTCGGTACTTACCAACACTATATTACCACACGACAGGTACACTGCCTTTTGTGTGTGTGGTTTAGTATTAGTAATAACCAATTAAAACTGAATCTGTGCAAAAAAATCTTTATCAAAATATATATACTATCCACACCCATCAAGTTTTTGGCGCCGTTGCCGGGGACACACGGCAGTTTGAAAGACAAACTAAAATTTTCACTATCTTGTATATAACTCTTTAATATATTTTTGTTTAAACTTCATTTTTTATTTTTAGGTACTTTGCCATAGTTAGTTTAGTTACTTTTGCCTGATTCATTTTAAGCCTTAGTTAGTTTATGCTTCTTTAAGTTAGTGTATGTCCGACTCGTCTAGTTCTGAACTTGTTCCGCCTCTTCCGGAACCCGAATGACTTTTCCGTCAAAGATTGCGCAAAAGATCACAACAAACTGCACCGGTCATTGAAGAAGACATTTGGAATATACACCTTCGAAGAAGACATGGCTAACCAAGACGAGGAAATGAAGATGACACACTATGCCACACCGTCAATAGATGGTTATGAGTCTAGTGTTGTCCAACTAGCAATAGCGACCAACAATTTTGAGATTAAGTCTAGTATTATCCAACTCGTAGAAAACTCTGTTCTGTTCCATGGGTTACAAGACGAAGATCCTAATGCTCACATATCACGATTCCTTCGTATTTGTGCTACCTTCAAAATCAATAACTGTTCAGACGATGCCATTCGACTAAGACTTTTTCCATTTTCACTTCGAGGCCGAGCCATCGATTGGCTTGATTCACTTCCACCTGGTTCCATCACCACATGGGCGGAAATGGCTGAATAATTCCTTTTGAAATATTTTCCACCCAATCGCACTGCCAAACTAAGAAGCAGCATCATAAGTTTTCGCCAGGACGATGATGAATCATTACACGCAGCATGGGAGAGATATAAAAGTCTCCTTCAAAGATGCCCACATCACGGACTTGATATGTCGCTGCAGTGTCAAACCTTTTACGATGCAATCAGCGGAACCCATAAGCAAGTGGTAAACCAAAGTCGGGAGGAGATTTCGGAAATGTCACGCCAACAAAAGCATACCAAGCCTTCGAAAGAGCAGCTAAGAAGAGCTTTGCTTACAATCCCTTAAGAACCAAACCTAGTTCTAAAGGTATTCATCAAGTAGACTTTGAAACCCTAATTGCAGCCCAATTAGAAGCTCTAACCAAAAAATTTGAACAATTGCAAAGTGAGCTAAGAAAACTCCAACACGATGCAACACATGTGGAAATTCACACAAGACCAACGAATGCCCACAAGGCATTATGATGGTTGAAGATGTTGACTACGTAGGAGGCCCAAACAACTCATACAACAACAACTCAAATTGAGAGAAGCAACTCGAATTACAGAGATGCTGGTAATAACCAACAATCGTCTGATTCAACCGAAGGCCACCTTACAACAACAAAAACCACCATACCAAGGTCCAAGCAGTAGTAACCAAGACCATGAAGCATCATCAATGGAAGACTTATTGCAGTAGTTGTTGTTAACCACACAAGCCACAGATGAGTACATCCAGAAATCTGATTGAAGAAATGAGGAGAGGTTCCAAGAAACGAAGCTAACATCAAAAGCAACAAAGCATCATTGCAAACCATAGAGCACCAAGTAGGTCAAATAGCACAACAGCTATCTGAAAGACCTCAAGGAGCTTTGCCCAGCAACACTGTAACAAACCCTAATGCTCAAGTCAAAGCCATCACCACCAGGAGTGGCAAAACCACTCAAGGTGATCCACCCGCATTACAACCCATCCTTGAAGAGATAGAAATTGAAACTCCAAGTAATGCGAGTGATAAGCAAAAGCAACATGTTGTTATTGAAGAACGAGCCAAGAAATACCTTCCACCACCACCTTATGTTCCACCACCTCCATATCCAGGACGTTTGAGACAACAAAGAATGGAGGCACAATATGGCAAATTCCTTGGGTTATTCAAGCAACTCCACATCAATCTGCCCGTGGTGGAGGCCTTAGCACAAATGCAAACTACGCTAAGTTTCTAAAAGGTGTCTTGTCAAACAAAAAGAAACTGGAAGAGTTATCACACGTAGTTTTGAATGAGGAATGCTCCGTAGTTCCTCAAAACAAACTACCTCAAAAGATGACTGATCCAGGAAGTTCATCATACCTTGCCTAATAGGAAATCTTTCTGTCAGTAACGTGTTAGCTGATTTAGGTGCAAGCATTAACCTTATGCCTTATGCAGTTTTCGAAAAATTAAACCTAGGTGAACCTAGACCTACCCGTATGAGCATCCAGTTAGCTGACCGTTCTATCAAATATCTGAGGGGCATCATTGAAAATCTCTTGGTTAAAAATGACAAATTCGTATTTCCCGTTGATTTTGTGATCCTTGACATGGATAAAGACAAAAAGGTTCCACTTATCCTAGGTCAACCTTTCTTAGCGACTGCTCGAGCTCTTATTGATGTTTGTACAGGCAAACTCACGCTTAGAGTAGACGAGGAGGAAGTAACTTTCGATATAGGCCAATCCATGAAACACCCTCAACATCATGATGACTCACTCTATTATGTTGATGCTTGCGATTCGACCATAAGTTGTCATTCGGAGAAAACCCTTCAAAATGAAGCTTGCAACACTCAAATAATAGAAGTCCAAATCACCAAACCCGTTTATGAGAACCAAATCATTCAAGAATTTGAAGTTGATGAAACAACACTTCATCAAGAAGCATTTGAGATCATTGAGCAAGACCTAGAACCAAAAGCCAAACCTTCTATAGAAGACCCTCCAGTTTTAGAGCTCAAAGAACTTCCATCTCATCTCGAATACGCTTTTCTTGAAAACACAACTCAACTTCCTGTCATAATCTCATCCGCCTTATCAATTGATGAGAAGAACAAGTTGCTCAATGTGCTTAAGGCACACAAACGAGCAATTGCATGTAAAATCATGGACATCAAGGGAATCAATCCATCCTTTTGCACTCATAAAATATTGATGGAGGAGAACTTCAAATCCGTCATTCAACCTCAAAGACGTTTATACCCAAGCATGCAAGAGGTGGTGAAGAAGGAAGTAATCAAACTGCTAGATGTCGGTTGATTTACCCTATTTCTGACTCACCTTGGGTCAGTCCTGTCCAAGTTGTTCCAAAGAAAGGAGGAATGATTGTTGTAACTAATGAGAAGAATGAGCTTATTTCCACTCGTACAGTTACCAAATGGAGAGTTTGCATAGACTATCACAAACTCAATGACGCCACAAGGAAAGATCACTTCCCTCTTCCTTTCATTGACCAAATGCTTGAGCGATTATCTGGAAAAATGTTCTATTGTTTCGTGGATGGTTTTCAGGTTATTTTCAAATCCCTCTTGCTCCCGAAGATCAAGAGAAGATGACATTCACCTGTCCATATGGCATATTTGCTTATCGGTGAATGCCCTTTGGATTGTGTAATGCTCCTACTACATTTCAAAGATGCATGGTAGCGGTTTTTCATGACATGATTGAACACTCAATGGAAGTTTTCATGGATGATTTCTCCATCTTTGGAAACTCATTTGAGCAATGTCTTGAAAATCTAGAAAAGATGATGGTTAGATGTGAAGATTCTAACCTTGTTTTAAACTGGGAAAAGTGCCACTTCATGGTTAGGGAAGGAATAGTGTTAGGACACAAAATCTCTCGAGCAAGGCTTGAAGTCGATCAAGCCAAAGTTGACACTATTTCTAAACTTCCACATCCCATAACCGTGAAAGATATCAGAAGTTTCCTAGGTCATGTAGGATTCTACCATCGTTTCATCAAAGATTTCTCAAAATCGCTCGACCAATGACTTCTCGAGAAAGACGCTCAATTCATATTTTCTGACGAATCCATTAATGCATTCAAATTGCTTAAAGAGAGGCTGGTAACCGCTCCAATCATGGTTTCCCCAGATTGGATGCTACCATTTGAACTCATGTGCGATGCAAGCGATTTCGCGGTAGGAGCCGTATTAGGACAAAGGAAAGACAAGCAATTCCACCCAATTCATTATGCGAGCAAAACCCTAAACGATGCACAAGAAAACTACACCACCACCAAAAAGAACTTCTTGCGGTAGTTTTCGCATTTGACAAATTCCGCTCGTATCTCATCCTTTCAAAAACAATTGTATACACCGATCATGCAGCCCTTCGTTATTTGTTCAATACACAAGACGTGAAGCCGAGATTGATTCTTTGGATCCTTCTGCTTCAAGAATTTGACATCAAAATTCATGATAAGAAGGGAGCAGAAAATCTAGCAGCTGATCATCTCTCGCGTCTTGAGGATTCAAGTCCTTAACAAACTGAGGAAGCCATAATAAACGACAATTTTCCTCACGAATTCCTTATGCACATTCAATCCTCAATCGATGAACATCCTTGGTTTGCTGATTTTGCAAATTACTTAGCAAGCGGAATCCTTCTCAAAGGAATGACTTATCAGCAAAAGAAGAAATTCTTTACTGATATCAAACATTACTATTGGGAAGACCCGTATCTTCAGAATCGGTGCAGCCCAACTCATTCGAAGATGCGTATACGGAAGAGAAGCAGAGCAAATTCTAAGGCACTATCATGAAGGACCCACCGGAGGACACCGTGGAGCAACCTTAACAGCTAAGAAATTATTTGACTCTGGATTTCCTGGCCCACGATCTTCAAAGATGCTCACAACATGGTACGCACCTGTGATGCATGTCAAAGAGCAACCAATATCTCAACACAGGATGAGATGCCTCAAAAACCAGTTCAAGTATGCGAGATATTTGATATATGGGGTATTGATTTCATGGGGCCATTCCCGGTGTCATTTGGCAATCGTTACATCTTGGTAGCAGTTGATTACGTTTCAAAATGGGCTGAAGCTCAAGCCCTGCTTACTAATGATGCTAGAAACGTAGTCAAATTCCTTAAAAAAACTATTTTCTCATTTCGGTGCCCCCAAAGCTCTAATTAGTGACGAGGAACTCATTTCTGTAACAATCAGCTCGAACGAGCAATGGCGCGTTATGGAGTTCACCATCGCTTTACAACTGCTTACCATCCACAAGCGATGGTCAAGCTGAAGTCACTAACCGAGGCATCAAACGAATCCTTGAGAAAACTATAGGTCAAAATCACAAGGACTCGTCTATCAAGTTAGATGATGCATTATGGGCTTTTCGAACAGCCTATAAGACTCCCATTGGCACAACACCATTAAACTAGTTTATGGGAAGTCGTGTCATCTACCTATAGAACTAGAGCACAAGGCTTTTGGGCACTTAAAGCAACAAACCTAGACCAAGATCTTGCAAGAAGAAAGAATAATTCCTACAAATCACAATTGGAGGATTGAGAGAACAAGCGTACGAAAACGCTAGGATTTACAAAGAAAAGACAAGGGAATTCACGAAGCTCGATTAAAGAACACAAAAAGATTTATGGGAGAACATGTCTTATTGTATAACTCTCGTTTACGTTTGTTTCCCAGAAACTGAAATCACGTGGTTTGGACCTTATACGATCAAAAAGTGTTTCTGAATGGTGCCATTGAAATTTATAACCATGAAGGTTTAAGTTTCAAAGTAAATGGTCATCGTTTGAAACCGTATAACTATGGACAATTCCCTCGGAGGAATTACACCTCCGCCCTGACGAAAACTAAGTGTCGGGAAGGGTCGTGCCGAAGACCTGAAACTTAAATGCGACACGTGTACATAAAAACTTCTTACTTTTTAACAATTTTTAGGATCCCACAAGCACAAGCACGGGTCGTGCCTCATCAAGCATGCCCCCGTATCTCTGAGAAATTTCTTTCCACGATCTCCGCTGACGACTCTAGAACGTTGCAGGTTGATTTAAGACGAATTCTGACAAGCACGGGTCGTGCCTAGCCAACCACGCTCCCGTGTCCACTTTCCATGACCTGTATATAAATACCACACTTGTTCCATTCTTTCATCACACTCACTTCTGTTTATAAACATCTGAAAAATGAAAGAATCAAGTCACGGAAGTTCCAACTGGAATCTGCGAAGAAACCACGTTCTGAAACACGAGAACCAACGACTCAAGAATATTTCTTCAAGCTGCATGAACTAATCAAACAACTAACTGAATGAACCTCACTGCATCCCAAACTTAGCTGAACTTATCCAAAAAGCTCAACAGATGAGCGAGGAACTCATTTCCATTAACCGACAGCTTGCGGAATTGAGCAACCTCACTTCTCACTATCCCATCCCGAACCTTCCACACGAAATGTGTGGAGGTTCTTTTAGAAGCATTTCGTGATGTGCGTGTTCTTTTAGAAGCCTTTCGTGATGTGCTAAGTGTGCTGTTGCGCGTTAAAGAGTCTGGTTTTGCTGTTTCAGATTCTCAGCTTTTAACGTATTATGTAACCGTAGGACCTTAGGAAATGTAATTAATTTTGGCTTGTGTTTATTACTCTAGGGATTTTCGTATCTTTTCTGATGATTCGAAGTGGTAAAACTATAAATTATACCGGAAAAATAAAATAACGCGCGAAACTGAAAAACGGAACAACAAAAGACTGAAACACCCAACAATACATGAACACGACCCCGTGCTCAAGTAGGCACGCCCCCGTGTTCGACAAAAAATGACACAAGCTACATTTTTAGCCTTTTGTCTTGTTCCTCTTCAATTTTGCATGATAAATACCAACCTCAATTGCCTGCAAAGTCGTATCCACTCTCATTTTCATCTTGTTTTTCATTTTTCTTTCATCTTTCAAGAGTTCTTTCAAGAGTGTTTGACAAAAGGTTAGTAGTACTAATCCTTTGATTATGAAAGTCATTTACATATAGTTAGGTGATTAGTCTTTAAACAATCGAAATCCTAGCAATTATGTGTAAAGACTTGTTCTTAAACGTTTCATGGAATGATGAATACTTTCAACCTACTTGTTCGTGTTTATTCTTGTAAGTAGATTAGTGTTAATTAGTATGTTTTGTTAGTTATTAGTTTGTTTAGTTAGCTAATTAATTTGTTTTTTATCATTATCAAGACTATCTTCATGATTCGTGGTGAAATATTTGTTAATCATGTTCAAGAGTTCCTAAGTGGTATTAAACATAAAATATATTTTTGGGTATCTTGATTATTAACAAATAATTAAAATGTTAAACGTACAATCTTTGATTTTTAAGCAAGAAAACATTAAACCCATGCTTAATAAACGATTTACAAACATAACACGCATGCTCGAGTCAAGATTACATGCCTTACCATGTTTACCACACCCCACGTTTCACAAAACGCACCCCCATGTTCAAAAAGATTTTCCTTGGATGATAAACTTTAAACTATTCTTGAACATGAGTTGAATCATTATGATGTTATGTCTTGAAAAACACATGATTTTCACTAACATCATGAAAATGCTCAAGAAATGTGTTTGTATAGATTAACATATTTTGAAATTTCAGGATCATGAATCATCCTTACTTACGTTTTGAAGCGAGCCGCGAGAGATGGTGTCATGAGAGACTTCAAAGGATGCTACAAAGGGTCGAAAGACCCTTTACAA